>CM012443.1:34967253-35390520 GCA_003999625.1 Oryzias javanicus
AAGGTTTATTTGAGACGTTTTATCTCTGGTTTTATTTCTCGTCTCAACACGTCAGATAATCAAATCATTTTAACTCTCACCAATGTCAAATACAACACTTTTAAATACCACATGGCCGCCTCTTTTAACATTTTTTAAACTTTTTAAGTTTTTAATTTTTAAGTCTGCAATTGTTTTTTGAGTTTATTAAGTTTGCGATACTGGTAATTTGATGTCATTGTTTTTATTGGCTCTTATGAGTGTCTATTTTTTTTATTTATTTTTATTATATATGTATATTTATTTTATTCTTTTAATCTTTCATCTGTTGTGTTTTTGTGGCTGTAATCAAGTATCTATCAAACCAGAGCTGATTCAGAGACTCTTTCTGTATTTTGGCTCATAACTCTTGAGTATAAATTTTGGTTTTGCTTTCTGACCTCAGATTGGTTTTTTGTGGTAAACGATCACTAAATGTCTAAATGTTGCAGCTCAACTTAGTTAAACTCTGAACCGTTTTATGGATTCTTGGAGGACTATCGTAGTCAGGAGCTTCACGGAGCGACACCAGATGTTCTTCTATTTTAAAATGAAAAACTTTAGTTTCATCTAGAGCTGCCACAAACGATTATTTTAATAGTCGACTAATCATCGATTAATTTTAACGATTAGTCGACTAATCGGATCATGGACAAAGTGGATGTAAAGAAAATCTGAAATATGATTAGCTTTAAAACAAAAAAATCCTAAATTAGCTAAAATCGCTAGCATATAGCTAAAATATTAGCTAAACTCCAAATTAGCCTAAAAAACTGTAAAAATCCCAAATTAGCCAAAATAGCTAGCATGTAGCTGAAGACATAGCAAAACTCCAAATTAGCCTAAAAAACTGTAAAAATCCCAAATTAGCCAAAATAGCTAACATATAGCTGAAATATTAGCTAAACTCCAAATTAGCCTAAAAAACTGTAAAAATTCCAAATTAGCCAAAATAGCTAGCATGTGGCTGAAGACATAGCAAAACTCCAAATTAGCCTAAAAAACTGTAAAAATCCCAAATTAGCCAAAATAGCTAACATATAGCTGAAATATTAGCTAAACTCCAAATTAGCCTAAAAAACTGTAAAAATTCCAAATTAGCCAAAATAGCTAGCATGTAGCTGAAATATTAGCTAAACTCCAAATTAGTCTAAAAAACTGTAAAAATCCCAAATTAGCCAAAATAGCTAACATATAGCTGAAATATTAGCTAAACTCCAAATTAGCCCTAAAAAACTATAAAAATCCCAAATTAGCCAAAATAGCTAACATATAGCTGAATATTAGCTAAACTCCAAATTAGCCTAAAAAACTGTAAAAATTCCAAATTAGCCAAAATAGCTAGCATGTAGCTGGAATAATAGAAACACTCCAAATTAGCCTAAAAAACTGTAAACATTTAGAATTAGCTAGCTAACATGTAAATGAAATATTAGCTAAACTCCAAATTAGCCTAAAAAACTGAAAAAATCCTAAATTAGCCAAAAGAGCTAATATGTAGCTGAAATATTATCTTAATTCCAAATTAGCCTAAAAAACTGAAAAAGCCTAAATTAGCCAAAATAGCTAGCATGAAGCTAAAAAATATTAGCTAAACTCCAAAATAGCCTGAAAACCCTTAATAAATGCCAAAATAATCTAAAAAGCTAGCAGAATGTCATTATAACTTTCAACTTTACTACAGTCTGACTCCATATATTATAAAGTAACGACTAATCGACTATTAAATTAGTTGTTGACTATTTTAATAGTCGATTAGTCATCGATTAGTCGACTAATCGTGGCAGCCCTAGTATCATCAGAACCACGATTAAAGGTAAAAGAACCACATGCGGCTGGCTGAGAGCCACGGGTGGAGCGTCTGACCGCGAGGGCTCGGCCTCTCCATCAACAGAGCTTCTAGATTATTGTTGACACGTAAAGTTAAGAGTTCTTCTGCTGAGGAGGTTTCAGCCTGAAAGGAAAGACAAACTGCAGAGTTTGAGTCCATGTCCATGTTTATAGAAAACTCTCCAAAAGAAGTATGTACAAATTCTGAAACATCGATACAAACACAGTCCAGAGCAGACGGGGAGTGAAGCCCAAGAGGAGGCGGAGCCTCCGCGACCCGCAGGATCCCCAGAGCCCACACCTCCACGGCCTCACCAGAATCCAGAAGGTTCTGACGGGATTCGGTCGGATCAGCGCCAGCAGGCGGCGGGAAGAGAAGCCAGACGTCTGCGTCTGCGCAGACCCGTCTGCACGTTTCAGAGAAGCTTCAGCCTCGAGGTTTCCCTCCACGTTTCTCCTTCAATGTTTCTACAAAAAGGATTTTTGGACACAAATGTCCCGCAGAAAACGGTTTGAAACATCTGCTGGTGTTCAGCACCATCACTGGATCAAACGCCGAGGAGAACCAGAAGAAGAAGAATCCTCTGAAGCTGAAGCTGAGACCTTCATCTCCAGCAACAAGACCGATCTGAACCCTGCTGAGCAGATGATGAGGAGCAGGAAGTGATGAAGTCATGAACACCCCCCCCATCCCGAAACACAGAAGAAGAGCCCCACATTCAGTCTGCAGGAACCTTCATCACACCTGAGTCTTCATCAGGTCAGAGGTCTTCATCTGAAGGACCTTCTGACAGAATGTTTCCTGCAGCCGCCCGTCCACAGGGGGGCGCTCTGACCCTTCAGCTCTCTGTCCTGTGAGGAGCAGAGCCGCAGCAGATGTTCGGCTAGAACCCGTCGTTCTTCCTGGATTCAGAGCAGATGTTCGTCTGGAGGACGGTCAGAGGCGTGTTCCTCATCAGCTTCATTTAACGGGAAAACACAGACATGACACGCAGCGCCTTCATTGGACCAAATAAATAACCTGAAGGGGAACGTCCCACAGCGGGAACGTCCCGCATCAGGAACGCCCCCATCAGAGGCTGTGGTTCTGCAGCGGTTGTGGGCGGGTCTTCTTCTTCTTAAATGTTCTCCGTAGAGGAACGGGCGCCGCCGCACACGAGCTTCAAGGGGCCTTCAGGCTGAAGGTCATCTCAGGCCGGGACCCCCACCCCCACCCCCCCACCAGAGCAGGAGTCAACAACACCACCACCCCCCCCCACACACCATGAAGCAGACGAGGTCAGGGCGTCCCGGACCTCGTTGTCATGTGACCTGCAGCGCCGCGTGAGTGAAAGGCACCGAACACCAACCGTCCAACACGAGGAAAGGAGAGCTTCCTGCTCTGCAGCGCCCCCCCACTGCAGAGCAGGAAGCTCAGCGGAGAGCTCCGCCCCCCAGCAGCCAGAATCAACCGTCAAATCAGCATAAAGCATCTCTCCTTCATTCAGTTAGAGAAGATTAAGGCAGAGCGGACAGACAGACGGAGCTCCTCCTCCTCCTCCTCCACAGAGGGAGGAGAACCAGCACCTCCCTACGCTGAGGAGGAGAGAGCAGGAGGAGACCAGCTTCACCTCCTCTCTCAGAGGAGGAGGAGGAGTCAGTAAGGAGGTGAAGAGGAGGCTGACAGCAGAGAGAGAGATCCTCCAGAGAAAGTTAGTTCGACCGCCGACCCGCAGAGACAGGAAGTGAGCACCAGGAGGCGCCACAGAGAAACAGGAAATCACTTCACCAGCACTGACTTTGGCAGAAACGCCTCCATTTCCACGCCTCGGTCCGTCCTCGGCAGCGCCGAAGACGCCGACGAGGAGCCGGACGACGGCGAGCTGCCGGGCGCTTTGGGAAGGCTGTACATGTAGACGGCGCCGATGACCAGCCCCGCCCCCGCGGTGAAGAGCAGGTCCACGTGGAAGCTGAACAGGTAGATGGACATCACCGTGGAGACGATGATGGAGAAGGAGGTGGCGAAGCCCTTCAGGATGTTGTCGGCGTACTTCACCACCACCGCCACCAGCAGCCCGCCGAACGCCTGGTTGAAGATGACGCACCACACCATCTCCGTGTAGCCAAACAGGAAGCCGCGCTCGGCCACGGCGGCGCCGTCGTTCCACCACAGTCCCAGCAGGCCGAGCGCCGTGCCGAAGATCCCGAGCTGCACGTTCCGATCCAAACGGAGGCGGAGCTCCCTTTCAGGATCTTCTCAAAGTAGACGCCCGCGAAGCCGGACGACAGGCAGCTGATCACCACGGCGACCACGCCCACCGTGTAGTTCTGGTTGGCACTGTTGGCGACCGACGCCTCCTTGTTCCCTTCCTGCTGCACCTGCAGAGAGACAGAGACCCGACAGACGCTCAGCACTCCCAAAGAAACAGAACCAGAACCGAGCTGGACCAGAACTCGGCGGCGCCCAGTCGCCCGTCTGCGGCGCCCAGTCGCCCGTCTGCGGCGTCCAGTCGCCCGTCTGCGTCCCGTCGCCCGTCTGCGCCCGGTCGCCCGTCTGCGTCCCGTCGCCCGTCTGCGGCGTCCGGTCGCCCGTCTGCGTCCGGTCGCCCGTCTGCGTCCGGTCGCCCGTCTGCGGCGTCCGGTCGCCCGTCTGCGGCGTCCGGTCGCCCGTCTGCTGCGTCCCGGTCGCCCGTCTGCGGCGTCCGGTCGCCCGTCTGCGGCGTCCGGTCGCCCGTCTGCGGCGTCCGGTCGCCCGTCTGCGGCGTCCGGTCGCCCGTCTGCGTCCGGTCGCCCGTCTGCGTCCCGGTCGCCCGTCTGCGGCGTCCGGTCGCCCGTCTGCGGCGTCCGGTCGCCCGTCTGCGGCGTCCGGTCGCCCGTCTGCGGCGTCCGGTCGCCCGTCTGCGGCGTCCGGTCGCCCGTCTGCGTCCCGTCGCCGTCTGCGTCCGGTCGCCCGTCTGCGTCCCGGTCGCCCGTCTGCGTCCCGTCGCCCGTCTGCGTCCCGTCGCCCGTCTGCGTCCCGTCGCCCGTCTGCGTCCCGTCGCCCGTCTGCGTCCCGGTCGCCCGTCTGCGGCGTCCGGTCGCCCGTCTGCGGCGTCCGGTCGCCCGTCTGCGTCCGGTCGCCCGTCTGCGTCCGGTCGCCAGTCTGCGGCTCCGGTCGCCGTCTGCCGTCTGCGGCGTCCGGTCGCCCGTCTGCGGCGTCCGGTCGCCCGTCTGCGGCGTCCGGTCGCCCGTCTGCGGCGTCCGGTCGCCGTCTGCGGCGTCCCGTCGCCCGTCTGCGGCGTCCGGTCGCCCGTCTGCGGCGTCCCGTCGCCCGTCTGCGGCGTCCGGTCGCCCGTCTGCGTCCCGTCGCCCGTCTGCGTCCGGTCGCCCGTCGGCGTCCCGGTCGCCCGTCGGCGTCCGGTCGCCCGTCTGCGTCCCGGTCGCCCGTCGGCGTCCCGTCGCCCGTCTGCGTCCCGGTCGCCCGTCGGCGTCCCGTCGCCCGTCTGCGTCCGGTCGCCCGTCTGCGTCCCGTCGCCCGTCTGCGTCCCGTCGCCCGTCTGCGCCCCGTCGCCCGTCGGCGTCCGGTCGCCCGTCGGCGTCCGGTCGCCCGTCTGCGCCCCGTCGCCCGTCTGCGCCCCGTCGCCCGTCGGCGTCCGGTCGCCCGTCGGCGTCCGGTCGCCCGTCTGCGTCCGGTCGCCCGTCGGCGTCCGGTCGCCCGTCTGCGTCCGGTCGCCCGTCTGCGCCCGGTCGCCCGTCTGCGCCCGGTCGCCCGTCGGCGTCCGGTCGCCCGTCTGCGTCCGGTCGCCCGGTCGCGTCCGGTCGCCCGGTCGCCCGTCTGCGTCCCGGCGGCGTCCGGTCGCCCGTCGGCGTCCGGTCGTAACTCAATCAGACTCACCTGGACGATTGCGACTCCGGCGAACAGCAGCAGCAGAGAAACCCACTGAACCCGAGACAGAGACTTCCTGGCATCAAGACGCTGAAGAGAGCCGTGGTGAGGATCTTCAGCTGGTACGTCACCTGGAGGGGGAGGGGGAGGGGGGGGGGGTAACATGTTAAAACAGATCAAGAGAAGAAGAACGATGTCGTGTTCCAGAGGAGGATGTCTCTCTATGTTCTCTCAGAACCAAACCCGTTCTTCTTCCACCCGTCTGGTTCTGGAGGTCTGGACCGGGTCTCCCACAGAACACGTCCATTCTAAACGCTGATCTTAAAACAATCCGGACTCAACTGAATTCCATAGATCACATGTGTCAAAGTCAAGGCCCAGGGGCCGGATCTGGCCCTCCAGGTAATTCTATCCGGCCCTCCAGATCATTTTATTTCATTGTTATTAATGGCCCGATGTTATCTTTCGCCTATTTTTTTCTTGTTTAATTTCAACAAAATGTATTTTCTGGAGAGTAAAATATTGAAAGTTATTTAAGGCTTAACTTAATTTATTCTGGAATAATATTGCTGCCTTTTATTATTCATAATTATGTTAAAAAGTCACAATTCTAAAAATTGGAATCCTAGTTTTATGGACTATTTTGGCATTTACTAAGAATTTTTAGGCTATTTTGGAGTTTAGCTAATATTTCAGCTACATGCTAGCTGTTTTGATTGACTTAAGTTTTTTTCTTTTAGTTTTTTCGGCTAATTTGTCAGCTAGCTAATATTTTATCTGTCTCTCAGCTTTAGCGTTTTCAGCTATTAGCTTGAGTGTTTTTAAATATCAATTTCAGCAACTTCAATATCAGCACTAGCATGTTCAGCGGCCAAATTCAGTTTACAGCATTCACACTCGCATCACCACATGCTACATATCTAGTTCATAACTATGTTAAAAGTTACATTTTTTAAGTTTTAATAAATTAGTTTTAGAGTGTTCAATAAATGTTTATCCTGTTTGGCCCGCGACCTAATGTGTGTTTTGGATTTTGGCCCCTTGTGCGATTGAGTTTGACACCCCTGCCATAGACTATCGTGGATGTTTGAACCGACTCTAGTGCAGCTGGATCTGTGCTGGTGAGGACGACCGATGACCGCGGGACGCCGTGAGGATCACCTGGAAGGTGGCGGCCGGCAGGTTGGAGATGGCGACGTACTGCAGGTTGTTCTGCAGCGTGTAGATGAGAGACGGGACGGCGAGCTTCAGCGTGTCTCGGTACTGGAACACGATGGAGTCCAGCAGGAGGTGGAGCGTCTCCTTCAGGCTGACTGAGGACAGAGGGGCGGAGTTAGTCACGGCCTCAGCTGAGCGTCTGACCTTTGACCTCATGCACTTACATCTCTTCTGCAGCAGGATGATGAGCAGACACGTGCACACCTTCAGCACCTCTGCCATGACCACGGCCGACGTGGTGAAGAAGCGGTCGCCCGGCAGGGTGCGCACGTAGCGGATGCTGAGGATGAGCGACGCATTCTGGACCACCAGAACCGCCAGGCTGATGTACTTCAGCTTCCGGTTGACTGCAGGAACCAGAGGAGAAACGGCGTCTGAGCGAGCCAGGACACAGCAGAACTCACAAACCCAGAGAGCCCGGTTCTGAACGCTCCAGAACCTTCATGCTGATGCATTCTGCTGTGAAAGCAGAAGCCCGACCGCATTCTCTACCTCAACGAAGCAGCCCACACCATCACACTGCCGCCACCGTGCCTGGGAGTTTGCTCTAATGTTATGACGGCAAGATTTGGGTTCTTTTAGCTCAGGACTACATGTACGGGTTCTGAACTGAGAGGTTCTGTCTGAAACGCTTCAGCTGCTTCAGGGAACCGGCAGAAGCTGAAGGAGATTCAGATCCTGAAGATGTTTGAGGAGGACAGGTACAGGTGTGGAAATACAGCAGCTGATGGGGTTCTGGAGCGGTTCTGGAGGGGATCAGGGGTTCTGGAGGGGATCAGGGGATCTGGAGCAGCTCTGGAGCGGTTCTGGAGGGGATCAGGGGTTGTGGAGGGGATCAGGGGATCTGGAGCAGCTCTGGAGCGGTTCTGGAGGGGATCAGGGGATCAGGAGCAGCTCTGAAGTGGTTCTGGAGCGGTTCTGGAGGGGATCAGGGGATCAGGAGCAGCTCTGGAGTGGTTCTGGGGTCCTCGAGTGGTTCTGGAGGGGATCAGGAGCAGTTCTGGAGTGGTTCTGGAGGGGTTCTGGAGGGGATCAGGGGTTCTGGAGCAGTTCTGGAGCGGTTCTGGAGCGGTTCTGGGGTCCTCGAGTGGTTCTGGAGCAGCTCTGGAGCGGTTCTGGAGCGGTTCCAAGCATCTGCAGAGAACTGATCCCTCCGTGTCGTTGCTGGTTTATCCCTGCTGTCCTTATCGGACCACAGCAGGTCTCCGTGACCTAACCTTGGATTCTCGGCTCTTCAGGCTCCGCCTCCATCAAAAACATGATGATCATTCCAACCACGCATCACGGTGTCATCAGATCCAGCAGAAAAGCTGATTTTGAGTCAATCATCATCAGAGTCTGAAGCCCAGACTAAATCACAGAGGTGAAAGTTCCCACTGTCTGTGAATGCAGCATCTCCATCTTCCCCCGCCAACAGAACCACTCAGTGTTTCACTGAAAGGTTCTGTGGACCCTCTCAGTTCTCTGCTTCCACCTGAACGTTTCTGGGTTTTGGTGTTTATGGACTGGTTCTGGAGAAGCAGGTTCATGGGTTCTCTCTGAACCCAGAGGAGCAGAACCAGTGAAGCTCCTCCCCCCGCCGGCTCAGGAAAACGGACCTGTGACCAGAACGGTTCTGACTGAGGACACCGACTCCTCTGGTTCTGGTTCTGTCCGCCTCCAGCATCAGTGGACGGAACCGGTTGATCAAAGCTCGGTTTTGTTTACAAAAAGTTCCGTAGCAGACCCAACCAGAGGGATCCGAACCCGTCCTCCATCCAGCTCGGAGTTCTGGTCCGCTCATTTCCGGCCTCGCGCTCGCAGCAGGCACACCTGAGCCTCCACGTCAGCAGCCGCTCCTCGCTCCACCTGAGCGGCGGCCCCCCGGTCCAGACCTCGTCCGGTTCGGTTCGGGGAGTTTCCTCATCTTCATTTGGACTCAGCCGGTCCGCCTGACGCAGTGACGTCGGCGGTCCCGCCGCTCGGTCCACGTCAACACGGCGTGAACCGAACGAACCTGTCAAACCACCGCGGACGGAGCAGGCCGGAGCTCCCCGTGACGCCGGCTCACCTTCGCTCTGGTTCCGGTTCGTGGCTCTGTCCTCCGCTCCCGCCTCGTTCTTTCCCGCGGTCATGGTGCGCTCCCTCCCTCCCTCCCGCCGGACGGACGGACGGACCTTGCCCGTTCACCTCAGCACCTGCTCGGCTAACTTTCTGCTAGCCTCCGGTCTCTCCCCGCTCGCGGTTCTGACCCACCGCAGGTTCCGCTTCCGGTGCTTTGGTGCTGTCCTGGCCCGAGAGAGATCCGGTGGCGGGTCTGCAGTTCAGCCGTGACCAGAGCTGGAGAGGAACGACCGACGGAGCCGCCGGGACATCGGGGGAACGGGCTGTGAGGTGTCCCGGAAGTGAAGGACTGCAGCAGCGAGGATAGCGGAGAGAGACAGGAGGTCTCACTCTGAACGAAATACGGAATTCTAGAAGCACTTTTTAATAATCACGTGACTTACATATAACATCGGTTTATATTTTAGCAATTTCAAAAATTAAATTAATTATTTAAAAAGTTAACAAAGATAAAACAAACTGTTGCGATTAGACATCTGTGGATCGAAGGAAGACCTCTGCTTACATAAACGATCTCTCACTTGTTGCTTCTCAACGAGAGTTTCTATTGGCTACAGAAGCCTGCTACGTTTGAGTCTGGCTCCATCTGCTGGATGATTAGTAATCCTACATTTATTTTTGATTTAATAGTTTATAATGTTTGTATACACATGCAATGGCTATTTTGCACATTTTTTGTATTGAAATTGATGTTTGCAATAAAGTTATTTAAAAAAAAAAAGATTAGTAATCCTACACACATACATGTCCATTGAGCTGCAGTTCTGTGGGCAGACATGTCTGTTGATGTCAGAGGAGAATGACCGGTTCCAGCTGATAGAAAGACAATAGGAACTCAGATGGTTACAACCCAGGAGATCATCTCTGAACAAACAACAACCTCGAACCACAGCAGCTGGAGAACACACCGGGTTTCACTGCTGTCACATAAGAACAGGAACCTGAGGCTACATTCATAGGATCACCAACACTGGACAATAGAAGATGGAAAAACGACATCAACCGCATGAAAACGTGGATCCATCCATCAATGGTTCAGGCTGGTGGTGGGGGTGTCATGGTATGGGGGATATTTTCTTGACACACTTTGAGCCTCTAAGAACAAGATGACCATGGTTCCAACCCCACAGTCTACCTGAGTATTGAACTAAAGGGGTCCAACCTGGTATAAGTAGTAATGATAATAATAATGGATTATTCGATTTATCTGCACTTTTCCAGGAGCTCAAAGTGTCTACAGTGTATTTCCATTATTCATTTGATCCTCATTCATACCTGGAGATGGCTGGCAGGAGCGAGGATCGAACCGCCTATCCTCCAATCATTGGCCGACCTGCTCTACCACCTGAGCCACTGTCACCCCCTATTAGCACCTGATCATTTTTAATAGTTATTGGAACCTAATAAAGTGTCGGGTGAGTGTACAAATATATAAACTGAGACACACTGAACATGATTTCTTGTTATGCCGGGTTTTCTTTTGCTCCCTCTAGTGGTGGAATAGCGTATTGCAACCATGTATTTAAGTAACTATAACTCACTACAGGAACGAAATAGAAAACTTGTTTTTTTTTTTCTCAACATCCTTCTGTTTTTCCTAAAGGGCCAGATTCAATCATCTGATGGGCCGGATGCGGCCCACGGGCCGTATGTTAGACATCCCTGCCTTAACTTTAAGTCCCTTAAGGCAGCAGAAACCATCTTGTTACAGAAGTTTTCTCACTGGGTTCTTGTATTTTTAGGGACGACATCTTATAAATGTTATTTGAATTGAACTTTATTAATATCCCAAGGGATAAATTTATCATTTAATATTTATATAATTTGTCATCAGTAATGTATTTGTGATTAATGACCGTTTTACTCCTTTTTCTATAACAATCTAGTTTGAAAACAGGACAGATCTTCTCTCAGCAGAACAGTGACGCTCTGAAGGTTTCAAACAATGACAAGAATCCAGGACGGCGGGTTTTTCCAGATCACCGTGCAGATAGTGAACGCCTCACAGCACGCTTCAGGTCTCAGTGAAGGCGGAGCTTAGAGACAGACGGACGAGCAGACGTGCCTCAAACTCTTTTATTCAAACTTTGGATCTTTGTCGTTCTCGATCCAACAAACTCTTATTTAATGTAAATAAACCAGACCAAGTGACTGGAGAGCCACTTTGAGGGCGGAGCTACAGGTGTGCAGCCGAGGCGGCGGCGGCGTCCACAGAACGCAGGGCAGCGGCCTCTTCCTCCTTCTGCTGGGGGTCTTCATCGAGCCGTCTCCGTCACAGGAACAATAAATAATCAATAAATAAAGCGGGAGGACAAGCTCCGCCTCCTCCTCAGCAGTCCCAAAGTCAGTAACAGGAAACCAGTCCGTCTGCAGGGATTCTGGTTCCGCCGGCCCGGATCAGAGTCACAGAGACGGGCTGGGCAGCGAGCTGTGCTCCTCTTCCTCCTCCTCCTCTTCATCACCTCGCTGCATCCAGGGGTGAGCCAGCACCTCCTCCAGGGAGGGGCGCTCCTCCGGCCGGTAGGACAGACACCAGCGGACCAGAGCGCGGCAATCTGCGAGGGAGCGAGAGGCGGGGCGGGTGAGGGGCGGGGCTCGCAAACACTCCAGCCACGTCCCAGAGGGGCGGAGCTCGGCTCACCTTTTGAGACCCTCCTGGTGAAAACGGGCGTGGCTTTGACGATCTCGTGGTCGCGCTCGAACGGGATGTCCCCGCAGACCATGTCGAAGAGCAGGACGCCCAGAGACCAGACGGTGAGGGGGACGGCCTCGTAGGAGCGGGACTCCACCCACTCCGGGGGGCTGTAGACCCGCGTGCCTGAGGAGGAGCAGGAGGAGGTGAGCTCCACCCTGACGGCGGTCTCCACCCCCCCGTGGCTCATCTGAAGCGTTACCTTCAAACTCGCAGTACGGTGTCTCTTTGAGCGGCGCCCCCGACCCAAAGTCCACGATCCGGACCTCCAGCGTCCGCGTGTCCACCACGACGTTCTCGTCTTTGATGTCCCGGTGCACCACCGCGTGCGCGTGCGTGAACTGCAGCGCCTCCACGATCTGCCGCAGGAACCTGTGTGGGCGGAGTCAGCAGTGAGCGCGGGAGGGGCATGATGGTGGGTGGAGTTTGGCGGCGGGCGGGAGGCCTCACCTGCGGGCCAGGTGCTCGGGCAGCGCTCCTCGCTCCGTGATGAAATCAAACAGATCCTGGCACTGCGGCGGTCGCTCCATCACCAGCATGAAGCCCCGCCCCTCCACCTCAAACCAGTCCAGCATACGGACGACGCCGCCGTGACCTTCGCCCTCGGACAGGCGGCGGAGCAGAGCGATCTCCATGGGAACGGAGCGGAGTTCACCTGGCTGGAGAGGGGCAGGTGTGAGTTTCAGTTCTACAGGTGCTGCCCCAGGTGTTCCGGTGGGGGGGAAACCCATCAACTGAACTGTGACGTCATTAGTTTCCACTGAACAGAAAGGGAGTTCCCTCCACCCTCTAATGCAGTCTGCAGACTGTCCAGCAGAGGGCGCCAAAGCTCTAAACTCTCCTCCCACCCCCCTGACGGGACCAGACCGAACCGAACCGCGCGGGGTTCGGGGAGACACTCACCAGTCTGGCCCACTGCTGGACTCCGTCTCTGGGGATCTGCTTGATGGCGACCTGGAGGACGAAGACAGGTGTCAGCGTGCAGGTGAAACGATGCGCGGGGTTTCCACCGCACAGGTGAAGGGGTGCAGCCTCACCTGCAGCCCGTCCGACAGCCTCTGACCCGAAAACACGGAACCGAACCCCCCGCTGCCCAGCAGGGCGCCGCAGCGGTACTGGCTGAGGAAAGGCTCCTTACCTGGGGGGGAGAAAAGGGGCGGGGCTTAGTCAGCGGATCCAAACAAAAACAAGCATGAAAACAGAAAATATTCCACTAGAACCGGGATCTCCCGTGCCGGTCCGGACCACGTCCTCCTCCGGTTCTTACCGTTCTTCCCGCTTTCTTCTTCTTCTTCTGGACGGAACGTCCGCGTTCGTTTGTCCAGCATCTTCAGTTCCGGCGGGGAGCGTCCATCCCGTTCGTCAAACTTCCCGGTTCTTTCCCCGTTAACTCCGGTTCGGTTCTGTAAGTCCTTCCGGTCTTCAGGAGAAATCTGCGCCGCCGTTGTTCGGTAGAGACCGGGAGGAGAGTCTGCCGCGCGCCTGCCGCCGTCCTCCTCTGAAGTTTGTTAAGTCTTAAACTCGACCACGCCCACTCACGGGTCTTCATCCAATCAGCGCGGGGACCGCTGCTCAATGTTTTGAATTGCGCGGCCAATCAGAGTCGAGCTGCGCTTCATGAATATTCAAATTCCGCGGGAGAAATTCGTAGAATTGATGGGGTGGAGTGGGGGTTGACGGGAAACGGGGAGCGGCGGGCCCCTCTCACTTCCGCTTTACTTCTGCGCGCGCGCTCGCGCTACCAAAACACGCCCGCGTGCTCTCATCTCCCTCCGTGAAGAGCAGCAGCAGCAAATATTGTAATTTTCCTGTTTTATTTCAATAATGAGGTCATTTTAAAATATACTAATATAGTTACTTCCTCGTTTTTCCTCTTTTTTAAAAAGTTTTTTTATTGTTGGAACTTGAACGCACCATCATGGCGGCTGACTCTCAGTTGAAATGAAGACATTCTTGTAAACAGATTCAAATTTCATCCTAAAACCAGCGTGAATCCCCAAATAAAGGTTCAAACTCCCACTTTAAATCAGAAAATTCCTGTTTCTGTCCTGTAAACCCCCATTCTCAGGGCCTGTGTGCAGCTGGGGGGGTCCACCACATTTAGCATTTTCTGTTTAGATTTCAGGTCTAAAATTATGAAAGCTTAGTCAAAGTAGAGATGAAGCTTTGGTAGTTTTTGGTGTTTCTTACACGTTCTTCATTCTGAAAATTAAGATTAGAACAGCATTTCTAAGTATTTCTTTATCAAATTGTTGTTAATCTGGAGCAGATAAAAAAATATCAACTTTAACTGGTTGAAAAAACTACCGTGATGTTAAAACCAGCAGTTCACATTTTCCTGGAAAAACCTGAACAGTCACCTCGTCCTCGCCAGATCTAAGCTTTGTCCCGGTAAAAAACAACCTGACTTTAAAGGGTAACCAAACCATAAATCAGTTTGTCTTTGTTGACTGATGTAAATGTGGCTTTAAAAGCTGTTTGTAGGTCATTACTACATTTGATTTTGACCATTTAAAATAAACTTGTGAAATTCTGGAGGATATAGTCAGAAACCGTCTGTGTGCTGCCCCCTGCAGGTTTAATCAAGTTATTACAGTTGAATTTCCTGATTGGTCAAACCATAAGTCCTACGTCATGATCTGCAGCTCCAGAGATGATAACAGTCCTGTTCCCTAGCCCCGCCCCTCCGACTGGACATATTTCAGTTGTGGGCGGAGTCAGTCCCTGTTTGGTTACCCTTTAAGCTTGTGAGAACTTTAAAAACATCATTGAACAATGACATGTTTCCAACCAGACCTGAAGGAGACGAACAGACGGTTTTCAGAAACATTTTTCTCTGTTTATTCCAAGAAAAAAGTTTTTCATCCCAAACGAGAAAATAAAATAAACAAACTTATATTATTAATAATAACAACAATGATCGATCAGTAAGAGGGTAAGTATGACAATTCTCTATTTTCTCTCCTTTTTTTCATTGTTGCTTTTCTCTATGATGACATTGGTTGTGGTCAAACATGCAGCTAAATAAGTCTGATGGTGGGAGGGGAGGGGGGGGGGTTTGAGGCTGGAGGCTTCTCATTGGTCGCCCGCAGCGCGGCGTGGTCGTCGGTCGGTCGGTCGGCTGAAGCTCGGCGGGATGACGGCTTCTCACCGACATCTCTGATTAGCATTCTTCATTGAAACCAACGTTAGCCACAGAGCTAACAGTCCGATTGTGTTAATAAAAGCAGTCAAATTCCAACTGCTGGAAGCTGCCGATAAAGCTTAAATAATAATCAGCTGATCCCAGATCAGCGTTAAGACCAAGAATGTGTCTGGAAGAGGAAGAAGCTGATATCCAAAGAAAAAGATGCTGCTGTATTGGTTTGATTCCCTGTGAGACGGGAGGCGTGTGGGGCGATCGGCGTGCTGCTTTCACCAGAAGAGGTGCGTCGGGTGTGAATGTGAGCATACGTGTGTGCGTGCGCGCTCTCCCTTCTCTGGTGCATGGCGGCAGCGCTCTGGTGTTTCATGCTGTCCAGATACTCCTGCTGGGACACGGCCAGCACCGACGCCAGGATCTCGTCGTCCTCCCAGTCGGTCAGACCTGGAACGCACACGCACGCGTCAAAGCTCCGCCCCTCAGACGTGTTTGCAATGCGACAAGATAACAGAGTAATTCATCCCTCAAAGTCAGCGCTGAACAACAGTCCTATTAGACCGTCACAGATTTGAAACCAGGAAGGTTCTGCAAAGCTCCACTGGAGGCAGGTTATCTAACACCTGAGGCGTCATCTGTGACATTTAGACACATGATCGTTGTAATGTTAACATGATCATTACAGTAGATTCAGAAAGAGAAAAGCAGCTCAATGAGAGCGGGAGAGATGTCACATTCCTGGTGAATAGTCTGTGCTCAGTCTGTGGACCGCGCCCCCGGCTCGTCTCGGACGTGAACCACGCCTCCGGCTTGTCTCACCCGTGGACCACGCCCCGGCTCGCCTCGGTCGTGGACACGCGCCATTGGCTCGCTCGGTCGTGGACCAGCCCCGGCTCGCCTCGCCGTGGACCGCGCGCCGGGCCCCCTCTTCTCGGCCGTGCCGCTCGCCTCGGACGTGAACCGCCTCCGGCTTGTCTCACCCGTGGACCACGCCCCTGGCTCGCCTCGGTCGTGGACCACGCCCATTGGCTCGCCTCGGTCGTGGACCACGCCCCCGGCTCGCCTCGGCCGTGGACCGCGCCCCCGGCTCTTCTCGGCCGTGGACCGCGCCCCCGGCTCGCCTCGGCCGTGGACCACGCCCCCGGCTCTTCTCACCCGTGGACCACGCCCCCACCTGTCCCCCCAGTCCTAACTGGCTGAACTCTATCCGTATACGTTGGAGGTGGTCCTGGTTCATCTCCTGTTCATCCTGGGAGAAATCTCTCTTCATGTGGACATCTCTGAGGGTGAGGGAGGGTCTAAGGACGGTAATCAGTTTGATTTAGTCTGTGTAGTTTAGTTGAACGATCATCTGTTGTTTATATCTTAGCTCAATGAGTGTTTGTTGATACTGAACTATATAAATAAAATGGAACAGAACCCTGGTGTCTGACCGAGCACTGAGACGAGAGTGATGTTTGAACTCTCAAACAACTTTCCCATCTCCTACAAGAAGTCTTCAGACTGGTAGATTTTAGTCAGCTGGCGGCCGGCCGCCCGGCGTCTCTGTGCCGCGTGTTCGATACCCACATGTTGTCTCCCGTTGGCTCAGCATGGGGCTGCAGTGACTCAAACAGGAAGGAGGCGGAGCTGTTTCTGGGTCAGAGATGAGACAACACTTCACTGGAAGCCTCTTCCAGTCACTGCAGCTCTTTCTTCATGTCCTGGTCTGACCTGCTCTGTCTTTCCAGCTCACCTCGTCCTTCAGATCCAGTTTTTGATCCACCTTTAGCTCCAGAGAAGCTGGTTTTTCAAACTGATGGCTTCTTCATTTTGTGCTTCATGACAAACGTTTTTGTCTCAGCCTCTAAAACCTTCAGATTCAAGATTCACGTGTCGATCAGAAAAAGATTTTTGTTGTTCTTCATCTGAGAGAAACATGTTTTTGACATGAATCAAGATTTAAATGACATTTCTGAGCATTCATTTCAATTGTTGTGAGTCAGGTTTGAAAAGATAATAGTTGGGATGTAGAAGATACACTGGGCGGGGCCACAAGCTCTCTGCCCCGCCCCATTCTGACTCCTCCTAGTAGATCCATGAACGTCTTTGTTTACGACTGAACTGGAATCTGGATCAGAACTGGAACTGGATTATGTTGAAGCGTTAGAGTTGGTTTTGGGGTGTGAGGGGCTGTAAGCTAGCAGGAGAGTGTAAACAGAGAGCTCTCAGTAATGGGGAAGGGAAAGGGGGGCGGCCTTGCTTCATCCACTCTTTTAAACAGAATCTTCTTCATGAGAAGAATCTGAAAATCGATGAAAAGACGACCAGAGAACACGGGAGAGCGCCGACCCCCCCCCCCCCTGCTCAGAGCTGTGGGTAAAACTGAAACCAAGAGTGTATTTTCACAGAATGCAAACCTCAAATAACCTGGTTCACACACTCACTTCTGCTTCCTGTTGACTCGCACTGAAGTTTGACTGTAAACAACAGAAAGCTGCACGACGGCTGCAGGTGCGTCCTCACACCTGGCCGTGACGCCGGGATGGCGCTTTGGGGCGTGTGTGTGTGACATACCGAATGCTGTGGGCGACATCTCCTGCATGATGGCTCTGTATTCCAGGTGATGACGACTCTGATTGCTGGGACCTGCAGCAGAACACAAACATGTTGGGGTTCTGGAGGGGAACCTGCACCTCTTCACTCAAACGTTCTGTTTGATGAGTGAAATGTTTGCACCAAACGAAACGCCGGAGGTGATGACAGAACAAAATACGAAACATTTCATGACGTTTATTAATGACTCCACTGTGCTGATGGTGAAACTGTGGATGGTTTGTTCAAAAATTACATTCAAACAGGTTTTTTGTTCAAAATCATTAAACCGCAATGCATTATGGTCTATATTTGCTAATCTAGTGAAGACATGCTAGTTTTTCACAAAGACTTCTGGGAGATTTCTAGTGCACTGCATTCTGGAATTATAGATTCAGACAGCAATAGAAAATGGAGATGTGTCAAAGTCGAGGCCCGGGGGCCGGACCCGGCCCTCCAGATCATTTTGTTGTATTGCTATCTTGAGCTCTTTTCTAACTTGTATAACTTTCACTAAATATATTTTTATGTAGAGTAAAATATTGAAAGTTATTTAAGGTTTAAGTTGATTTATTCTGGAATAATATTCCTGTATTTTTATTATTTATGATTCTGTTAAAAAGTTACAGTTTTAAAGTTTTCAAAATGGTCATTCTGCTTGATTTATGGACTATTTTGGTATTTGTTAAGATTTTTTAGGCTGTATTTCAGCTACATGCTAGCTGTTTTGGCTAACCTAGGTTTTTTTTAGGTTAATTTAGCATTTAGCTCATACTTTAGCTGACTATCAGCTTCAGTGATTTCAGCAATCAGCTTTTAGGTTTTTAACCATCAACTTTAACATTTTTCATTCTTCATCTCAACATCTTCATCAGTCAAATTCAGCTTCCAGCATTCACACGAGCATTATGACAGCTAATGCTATAGATCTACTTCATGATTCTGTTCAAAAGTTACATCTTTAGAGTTTCAAAAATGTCGTTTTCAAGAGTTCAATAAATGTTTATCCTGTTCGGCGGCGACCTCAGGCGACCTCAGGTGACCTCAGGCGACCTCAGGCAACCTCAGGTGACCTCAGGTGACCCCAGGTGACCCCAGGCGACCTCAGGTGACCTCAGGTGACCTCAGGCGACCTCAGGCAACCTCAGGTGACCTCAGGTGACCCCAGGTGACCCCAGGTGACCTCAGGTGACCTCAGGCGACCTCAGGTGACCTCAGGCGACCTCAGGTGACCTCAGGCGACCTCAGGCGACCTCAGGTGACCTCAGGCGACCTCAGGTGACCTCAGGTGACCTCAGGCGACCTCGGGCGACCTCAGGTGAGGCGTGTTCGTCTGTTGGCGGCTGCTCCGGGGCGCGCGCGTTACCTGGGGCGCAGGGCGAAGGCGGCTTGCTGAGGATGAGGGCGGCTCCTGTGGGGGAGGGGGGCTTGTTGTTGGTCGACGTGGCAGACGTGAGGTCGGAGTGGGAGGGGTCGGGGTCGTGTTGCCGTGGCGACCGGGCGCTCCAATCATCCAGCCCGCTGGAAGCCGCCGCCGTGGCCGAGCTGCAGGTGGCGCTGGCCTTGCGGGGCTGAAAGATGAGACCGGGTCCGTTCAGAATCAGAACCAAACATGCATCCCTCTCAGGAACCAGAACCTCTCTCGGTTCTGACCTGGCGGCGCTGGAGCTCTGAACTCTACACGCACATGTACGTGAACGTTTTGGTTGGTTGGACAACACGGCGCACTCATGAACCTCCCGCTGCTCTGAGGGGGCGTGGCCTTGCCACCGTACCTGTCGGGCCTGCTTCTGCTGGTCCTGCAGCCACTGCAGGTACGACTCGCGGGCCACCTGCTCCTCGATGGCCTCGTTGGTGGCCTCCCAGTCGGTGGCCCTCTTCTTGTCCTCCAGCATCTGCTGCTCGATCCACGACTCCTCGGACGTCTTGATGGCCGACTTCATCAGGGACTGGTCTGCGTACTGGGAGGAGCACACAGGAGGTCGTGAGGGTCACGCTGAGGGTTCACGTGAATGTGGAGAGGCGCGTGCTGGTACCCCCGGCTTGAAGGCGGGCAGCCCCAGCCCCACTCCGATGGTGGCCTTGTTGGGGTTCACCACCGAGTTGTAGTGGATGTTGCGGTGGTAGCTGACTCTGATTGGCTCGTCGTTGTTCTGATGGATGCCGTGGAACGTGTTGATCGGCTCTGATGGAAGGAGAGGACCGGCGTGAGGCTCGGCGGCTGAAGGCGGGGTTCAGGCGGACGGCGCCACTCACCTGTGCTGTACTGGTACACCTCCACGGGTCGGTTGTACATCTCAGCCATGGCCTGCATCTCGATGTGGTTGCCGTGGCAATTGTTTTTCCTCTTCCTGTTGATGTATGTGGTGAAGTCTTCCGTCACGTAGTTGGAGAAGTAGTCGGCGTTCTTCATCTGGAGGCCAAAGACTCTCCGTTAGCTGGGAGGTGGCAGCAGGTTGGTAGACCCCAAACATCTGAGGTGACCGTGTCCACTCACCAGATAGTCCATGCAGTGCTTGCGCACCACCTCGTGCATGTCCTGATCTCCGTACACCTGATCAGCTGAGACACAGACAGTTCAGGTTAGCTCCAGAGTTTCATAACTCAGAGTCGCTAGCTTAGCGCTATACTGGAGCTTTCTAACATCGTCATCACTCTCTGCCAATCAGCTGATGGCTACGGTGGCTCCGCCCCAACTGTCTCTTTCATTTTTCTATGGACCTATAACAGATGGAGCCTCTAGATCAGACCAAGTCTAAATGTTCTCCTCAACAAGATTTCCATCAGCATCTATAATGTGAAGATGTTCTCCTTTCTGCTCATCCTATCAGGGATCATCTCAGCCAATCAGCTTTCACTGATTCACACAGGTGGTTATACAGAGAGTTTTCCTCTGGATGATCTTCCTGATACAATCCTGGATTTTAAGAGAGATGAAGTTATGCAGCATGAAGGATCTCATCTAAGGATCTTCTGATTGAACCAAACCCTGATCCTGCACCAGCCACCGAGTTATCCCGTCACCTCCAACTATAATGTGAACTTTAATGCAAAAAAATTCAATTTATCTGAAAAAGTTGTAATTCACAAACAGCGGCTTAAATACTTTATTTGACCACATTAGCTCAAAATTCTGCTTTCATGATAAAATTTCAAAAAAGAAAATAGTTGAAATAATATTGTAACTATGTTTAAGTTCTGCATCTGTGGTTCCGTCATACTAACACCAACATGACTGGATACATCAGAACAAAATATCCTGAATATTTCTAAGAACTTTACAACTATTAATAAAAAATAAAAGCATAAACAAATGTTTGCTTTTGGCTTTTTTTTAATTACATTATGAGACAGAACCTGAGTAACTTCAGTTCATTCTGTGATGATGCTTTGATTGCATCTAAAACTAAATCATATTTAGCATCATTCTTTATTCTCACCTCCATTGTGGTTGTGGGCGGGGCTGATAGCATCACTCATGTCCCATCAGCCCTTTGATTACCCTCTCTTCTGCTAGCTTATAGCACCTCACAAGCCCAAGCTAACATTAGCGTAGCACAAACCAGCTGGGCCGAGCCAAACAAAGACGTTCATGGATCTATTGGTCTGTTCAGTATCGGAGCAGAGGCGGGAGACTTGACCCCCCCACGTCACAAGGGGTTAAACGCTCCTGATCCGATGCAAATGTGATAAAGAAATACTCAGTTGAACAAACAAACCCCTCTCACTGGAGCAGTCCTCCAGTCTTTTCCTGAACATCTTCACTCTGACATTCAAAAGTTTTTGTCAGTAGATTTTGAGACGTGAAACATCTTCAGAAGATGAAAGTTACGTGATGTAAATGTCACGGGTCACATCTGAGGAGCTGAGTCAGACATCAGGGAGGTGGAGGTGAACACAACAAACGCACACACAGGCCCGTCACTGCATGCACACAAACACACACACACACACACACTCGGGTGTTATGTAAATGAGCTTCACTTCAGCTCGATTTCCCGCTAGTCACGTGACCGTCACCGCAGAAATTCTCAGAACTTCGACGGCTTCCTTTTTCTCACCAGCAGTCGGTTTAGAGCGCTTAAAGTTTCTGCAGCGCACACACGCACACACACGCACACACACACACACAGTGACACACTCATAACAAAACTAACAGGTCCAGAAACAGACGTGAGAGCGAAACTCTCGGAGGGATCGTCCCCACAAAACCGCAGAGACTCGGCCCGACTCGATCTACTTCTTCAAGGTCTGGCTTTCTGAGTCAGATGATCCCCAAAACCCAGATGTGCTCCCCGCCTCGTCCTCATCCCAGAGACTCTCAGCCGCGGGTCATCCTGCAGAGCTGCTGGTCATCACGGAGCATCGCAGTCCAGAAGGGAAATGTTTGCAGAAAACCGCTTCAATGATTGTTTGTGTTGTGTTTGCCAAGTTTCAATCTGATGGTATTAGAGGTGATGCATTAGGATTATGTGATCATTACAGCAGATTATCATCAGCAGATGTGGAATATGCAGGACAGTTACCAACAATACATAGTGGTATTCCACAAGGCTCAGTACTGGGACCATTTATTATTATTTTATTCATAAAAGATCTTTGTGATGTGACAGAAATATTGCAACCTGCTCTGTTTGCAGATCAGATCTATTCTATTTGTTCTGAGAAAATGTTGATCCGTTAGTTTCTAACAAGAAATGATTTGAGCTCAGAAATGGTTCAATAGAAACAAACAAACAGTTTCTGTTGTTCAGTTTATGGAGTTCATATAGAAATGTGATCATGAATTTAGATTATTGATGATGAGAATTTAAAGGGGAAGCAACATTTTACTAGTATATAAAAAAATCAAGTAAAACTTCTGAACAATTTTAAACAAAATTAAATATTTGTTAAAACTATCAAGCTAAGCATATTTTCTATTTCTCGATGATTTGACCTCATTTTTCATATTGTCTGGAGTAATTGTTATGAATCAAACATAGATCCTTTAAGAATAGAATCACCATTCCCTACAATGATCTCACCTCTGGACTCTCTGAAGTCAAGAACAAATGATGTTTTCATGAGGTTTACAAAACCTTGTAGTTATAAATGAAGCAGAAATGATCACTTTAAAGTTCTTAAACTAAACTCAAACAAATTAATATTTCCTTTGCTGGGGTCAAAAAAAACAGAATTGATCTAAAAAAGTCTTGAAGTCTTGTTTGTTTCAAGTTTCAATGAAAAACCAGAATCATTGATTGAATCATGATGTAAATATAGTGTTCCAGCTTGTATTGTTGCTCCTATTATTATTATTATTATTATTATTATTATCTATTTGTATCATATGAAATGATAAGAATGGGATTCATTCGTCCCACTCTTCTTCTTTTTATATTTACATTCTAACTGAAACAGAACAAAATAAACAGACAAATAAAATAGGAGAAATGTAATCAAATGTTATTTGAAAGAAAAAAATGTTTTTTTGAGCTTTAAAAACAATCATGACAATCCCACAGCTCTGACTGTAGTTTGATGATTCCAATTACCTTTAAAGCATAAAGTAAAACTGGAATGATTAGAATGGAAGTTTGAGATCACCGCTGCAGTTCTGACTTTTCTTTGGTGACGATGAGATTTCAAACTAGAACACCTGCACACCTGCATCCACCTGCTGGGTCAGTTCAGCCTCAGATTCAGAGGATCGAAGGCTCTGTTCTACTGGAGTCAGCTGACAGGAACTCCACTGAATGATGAGAAACAGATGAGCAGATAGGCTTCTGCAGAATTACTAATAACCGCACATGCAGGGGAAGCCACAGAGGCTCTGTGATTGGTCAGCTCGGGTCTCATTCTAGGAAAGAGGCAGCTCCGCCCACAGGAAAGCGTCCGTCCCGCGTCGCTCTGCCGATGCTGATAAGCCTTTATCTGAAGCCCACAGAGGCCACCTGCTCTGAAGCTCCGCCCACCGCCTGGCTGTCTGATGGCGGGCGGCGTGCGGCGGCGCTCAGGTCAGCCTTCTTCCTGTTTACCAGGAAGTTTTCTAATCGGAGGTCCGGCACGTCAACAGACACCATCACCGAGAATTTCACCCAACCGTCTGACGGGAGTTTTGATCTCAGCCGGGGGGGAGGGGGAGGAAACCCCCCCCCTCCCCCAGGCTGATCCACACTCTGAGCATATTGAATTAAAACTTTATTGATCCATAAAGGAAATGACCTCAGAAACAGCAGCTGGACGTGAGTCATGGGAATAAACGTCATTCAGAACTCTGATCCCATCAGAATCATTCTGATCCCATCAGACTCACTCTGATCCCATCAGACTCATTCTGATCCCATCAGACTCATTCTGATCCCATCAGACTCATTCTGATCCCATCAGACTCATTCTGATCCCATCAGACTCATTCTGATCTCATCAGACTCATTCTGATCCCATCAGACTCATTCTGATCCCATCAGACTCATTCTGATCCCATCAGACTCATTCTGATCCCATCAGACTCATTCTGATCTCATCAGACTCATTCTGATCCCATCAGACTCATTCTGATCTCATCGGACTCATGAATCAAATAGTTTTATGTTATTAATATGCAGACTCAGATTACTGATAAGTTTAACAATCACTATGGTATTAATTTTCCTCTCTTGATCTTAAATATGTAGCAATGATTCATGTAATTATGTGTTTCTAATGATAATCAATGATTATTACATATTGTGTAAATCATTAATGTTTAATGAAAATATTTAATAATTCTTTCAGAGAATGATCAATAAGCTCTAACGTTACTTGGAAACTTGATTTCAATGTGTTATTATTTTTCTGCATTAATATGAAATTGTATTATGATGATAATCAGTGAGTATTACATATCTGTTACATGATGAATGATTGATGTTACTCTTTACTGAAATAATGTTTTACAAGATTAATCAATAATCAACAAGAACTTTACTTTACTATTGGGAATGTATTCAGAAAAAAAAAAAAAACAACCGGATGACATAATTATGCAAAACAGTTAAATGAAGTAATCAAGTAGGGGTGGGATTATATAAGTTCTCTTCTTCCCACTCCTTTTCAATCAATCAATCAAACTCTACTGACTTTAGTCAATAATCACAAAGAATGAATGAACCAAATGTGACACAAGTGTATTTTATTTTTGTTTGTTTTCTATTTTCTAATCAATGCATCTTATTGTTTCTGTAATGAGTTTGAAATAATTGTGTGTTTTGTCCTGTATTTTCAATCTATGCTTGAAATAAACCAATCAATCAATCAATCAATCAATCAATCAATCAATCAATCAATTCTGATCCCATCAGACTCATTCTGATCCAATCGAGGCCTTGGCTCCACTTGAGCTCCCTTTCAGATTAAAAGCGTGTAAATGTGTGAATCAGAACCGTTCAAACGGCGTCCTGCATCCTCTGGACAGATCCGTCTCTGTTGTCTTTAAGTTGACTGAACATCTTTTTAGGAGAAGCTGCACAAACAAAGCCTGTTTTTGTCCCTCCAGCTGATCCGGTCCAGGTCACGAGTCGCACGACTCTGTGGTGGTGAAACCGGCTGGCGTGTCACGAGGCGTAAAACCAAAACATCCACCGCTGACGGGGCGGGGCTTGAACAGGTCGCCTCCTCCTGCACGGCTGGACTTCACTGTCCACGTTAGCTTCACATGCCAACCCCCCCCCCCGACAGCAGTGACAGGTCAGAGTGGCGGGTCACGAGTGACCTGAATGAATCGGTGACCTGAATGAATCGTTTGGGAGAAGAGGAAGAAGAGGAAGAAGAGCGCACTTTTCACTTTCAGTCTGAGCTGAAGTTTGTTTTTCTGCTGAGAGTCAGAGAGATCAACAGCCGAGTCCGAGTCGGCATCTCACCTGCTGTGCAGTCAGGTGAGCAGCGAGGACACACCCCCTCTTATTTTTATTTTTATAAAAGTGTTTCTCATTTCTAACTATTCAATTATGCGTTAACTGAAAAAAGGAAGTTGGATGAAAGTAAATAATGATATTTCTTCCAGATAAATACTGAAGATCCGTGGTTTATTGTGGTTTATTTAGTTATTTTGATATAAAGTCATTCTCTAAGATGATCTCTAACTGTTTCCATATCACCAGCACTATCATAATTCACTGAATGATCTGCAACAATGTTAGAGTTTGATGAAATCATCATCAAATCTGAATTTCTCTCATTTTCTGCACTGAGACTCTTATTGAACAGGAATGATTGATTGTAGATAAATCAATCAGAAACAGAGTTTTTACATTCTCAGCAGCTTCATTCTCTTCTCTGTGTGTAAAGACAGAAAATGTTATTTTACTGAAAGCTGTCTGTCTTCCTCACCTGAACAGGTAGCAAACAGAAAATCATGAACCTTTGGTTCATGTCCGAATGTGAAGGAAGATAGAAGATGTTCTGTCTTTTTAATGAAAAATGTAAAGAAAATAATTCTATATATTAGTCAGTGCTGTAAATAAAAGATACTTTAGCACAGAGATGTCAAACCAAGAGTTTAAACAAAGATTCCTCTCAGCTGACAGGCTCCGGTTTCATGTCGGGACGGGTCCAAGAAGGACGAACTAAAGGAAAGGGTCCAAACAAGAAGGACTGAAGGTCCTAAACTGCATCTGAACAAACATCCAGACATGGAAGAACACCAGAGCAGAGAGGGGAGGGGCTTCATGCAGCGCTCTGTGTTTACAGAGAAACAAACTCCTGCAAAGTTGGACCAGCACCAGAACCCAGCGGGTCAGAGCAGAACTGCACCAGAACCCAGCGGGTCAGATCAGAACTGCACTAGAACCCAGCGGGTCAGAGGAGAACTGCACCAGAACCCAGTGGGTCAGATCAGAACTGCACTAGAACACAGCGGGTCAGAGCAGAACTGCACCAGAACCCAGCGGGTCAGATCAGAACTGCACCAGAACCCAGCGGGTCAGATCAGAACTGCACCAGAACACAGCGGGTCAGAGCAGAACTGCATCAGAACCCAGCGGGTCAGATCAGAACTGCACCAGAACACAGCGGGTCAGAGCAGAACTGCACCAGAACCCAGCGGGTCAGAGCAGAACTGCACCAGAACCCAGCGGGTCAGATCAGAACTGCACCAGAACCCAGCAGGTCAGAGCAGAACTGCACCAGAACCCAGCGGGTCAGAGCAGAACTGCACCAAGCATCAGGTTAAAGAACCTGTAATGTCTTAGAATCAACTTAGAGATTCTGCAGATAGATTGTGTCACTTTTGTTGGGCTTGAGCGATTAGAAAATGACATCTAGATCCGTTTCTGTTTGAAAAAGCTCAACAAGCAGCGGATTGCTTAAGAGCACAAAGGTACAGGTGAGAACCTGAGACCCACTTCCTGTCCCTGAAACTCCCAGCAGATCAGAACTGCTGCATGAACGCTGAGCGGGTGATAAACACACAAACATGCACACAGACACACAACGATGCTCAAATCAAGTCCTACTGGCAGACAGCGCCATCGAGAGCGCCATCGAGAGCGCCATCGAGAGCGCCATCGAGAGCGCCATCGAGAGCGCCATCGAGAGCGCCATCGAGAGCGCCATCGAGAGCGCCATCGAGAGCGCCATCGAGAACGCCATCGAGAGCGCCATCGAGAGCGCCATCGAGAGCGCCATCGAGAGCGCCATCGAGAGCGCCATCGAGAGCGCCATCGAGAGCGCCATCGAGAGCGCCATCGAGAGCGCCATCGAGAGCGCCATCGAGAGCGCCATCGAGAGCGCCATCGAGAGCGCCATCGAGAGCGCCATCGAGAGCGCCATCGAGAGCCATCAAGAGCGCCATCGTGTCAAGCATTAGGAAGAAGCTCAACTGAAAACACTGAAGGTCAACACAGACCGCTCCGCTGGACGGCTGTAGATTCAAACCTGAAGATGGCGCTGTGGTAGATGAACGAATGGAAGAACAGGCCGCATTCAGACAGACTCCTCCTCTCACATCTTCTACAGATTATTCAATGAGACTGAAATGAGGCCGACATCATTACTGTAAGCTCAGCTTCAGTTTCAGATAGGGGTGTAACGGATCACAAAACTCACGGTTCGGATCGTGTCACGGTTTTAGGGTCACGGTTCGGATCATTTTTCGGATCAGTAAAAAGTAAAAAAATTTAAAAAATGAAAAAAACAAAACGAAAAAAACAACCAACAATATCAAACCTAATTTAATTTTTGAAACAGTTTAACTCATAAATTCAATAAGCATTTAAAATACCTCACACACACAATATTTACATATGCAACAACAAAACATCTGCTCATTGAAGCCTATTTATTAAAACAAAACATATTTATATTTTGAACACAAACAAAATACTAAAACATGTAGTTTCTGATGACATTTACATGTTTTTAGACCAAATCTACAAAAACTAAGAGAAAAGAATGATTAAAAATAGTGTTGAAAACACCAAATCTATCTGGATTATCCTTTAAAATTAAATCATAAATAAAACAGTTATAATTATTTTTTTAGTATTAACTGCTTTATTGAAACTAACTGTGGGAACATTTAAATGTTTTAAATGATAATTTTCTGTAAAACGTGGCACTTCTGCGTCAGCTTTTCCTGCTCAATTTTGACATCTCTGGCTTGCCGTACAATGTTCCGCGATTCCACCGGAAAGCCCGTAACGGAGCTTCCATTCGATGCGAACGGACAATTGGTTTAAATTATGCTAGCGCGAGGTGTCCGCGTTTGGGGGGTGGGTGTTCGAGCGGTCCGCGGTACACACGTGTCCCGAACCGTGGCCTCTGATCAGTACGGACCACGGATTTTCCGTGATCCGTTACACCCCTAGTTTCAGATGATCTGAAGCTGCTTCAGTCTTCTTCAAGTCATGTAGAGTCCAGAGAATCATCACAGAAACTCTGATGAGGCTCATTTCTGCAGAGCAACACTGACCCCTGCTGTGGACGAGAGGAACTGCAGGGGGAAAACTCAAAAAGTAAAGAAAGTTTTATACTTTTTGGGTAAATAAATGGTTTAATTTTGTCTGTTCACGTCAATCCTGTTCATTTGATGTTGTTATTATTTAGATTTACACTTAAATTTTCATTTTTCAAAAGTGCTTGAAGTCTGAAACAGTTTTTATCCATTAAAAACAGCAGCTGCTTCATCAGTTATGAAGATGACTCTGACTAATCTCTGATGATAATTATTATTATTTTAACAGAAACTTTAAAGGAGAACCAAACTGTTCATCTATCAACTAGATAAACTGTTTTCCTCTGATTTCATTCAGATCTAAAAACTGTTTTATTTTTTTTTTGTGCTTCATGACAGATAACAGTAGTGTAGAGATCCTGTCCCAGTGCATCATGGGAGATGTAGTGTGGTGTTCCTGACGCTGACAGACATCTCCCGTCTTTGAGCTTCATTATTTAACGTCTTTTTTCCAGCGTCTGACACAGAATCCTGCAGGAACATCATCTCTAAATGTTATTTCTGTTAAACTGACAGACGTCATGAACCACGTCTGATTGGTCAGGATGATGAGGTATTGATGAAGCCTCCAAGCTGATTGGTGGAGACGGTTTAAGGGGTCAGACTTTAACAAGATAAGAGAAATGGTCTGAAGCTGCAGATGAATGACAGTACAGACTCTCTGATCAAAGAGTTTTGAACAGAATCAAATAAACTGTTTCATCTTCATGACTTCAGTGTTTTACCAGGATCTGATTGGATGATTACAGAGCTGAGATCCTGTAAATGTTTTACATCCGTGAAAATGAGTCTTTTCCTGCAGTAAACCTGACTCTCTCTACAGCACACTGGCTGGAAAACACAGAGTTACAGTCAAAACTAGGATTTTATTTATGCTTTTATAAAAACAAATTGTAAATCAGAGATTTTTCATGGTATTTCATGAGTCATTATGTGTTATCTGAATAAATGACTTTGTTAGAGACTTTTCAGTTAAAGGATTCCAGCCGTATCATAATCTGAGGTCCTTGATCCGATTCAGTCGATATCGGTTCATTTTGATCGGATCCGGTTCACTGACCTAAACTCTATCTGAGTAGAACCGCCTCCTTCAGTCGATTAGTCATGACTGTTAAAACAGTCGACTGGTTTAACGATCGATTAGTCGTTTTCTTTTGATCTCAACACTGCAGTGCATGTTTTCTAATGTCTGCCATCATCTTTGACACACATGCGGCGCAGAGCTGATCCGGGTCAGTAGTGATGAAGACTCTGGTACCAGAACAACACGCTTGAAAGAGGAAAACATTAAAAAAAAGAAAATAAGTGACCAATGGACTCTCTGGTTAAGATGTGTGTTTTACATGAGGAGCACACATGATCTCGAGTAATTGAAAAAATAATTGATGATTAAATAATCATTAGTGGCAGCCCTGGATCCAGAACATCTGGATCCAGAACATCTGGATCCAGATGTTCTGGATCCAGATGTTCTGGATCCAGAACATCTGGATCCAAACATCCAGCTGTGTGACTCAGAGATAAATACTGAACAGTTCAGGTGAAGTTTTCCAGATTCTTGTATTTCTCTAAGATAATCAATACAAACAAACAAGTAAACAAGAATGAAATGTCACGTATGGTAAGGATGGATATGAGAGCCTGTACTTCTGTGTTTTTCATCTTTGTACCATTTTATTCCTTCCTTCTCTGTCATTTGTTCTTATTTCTTAAATGGAGGAGGATATTGATAACGAGATGCTCCATCTCTTTATCCTGCTGCTCTAGTTTAAATGTGTCAATAAACTAAAATAAATCCATCCACTGTGATAGTTGTTATTACATTAATCCAGATGATATAAAGTTGATCTGACTTGAAATGATTTTTAAAGCACAGGTGGACCAGCTCCACTCGGACACTTCAGAACTTCAGAGAGCAGCCGGTCAGAGGAGCGGCGTGTCGGGCCGCAGACCCGGCCCGGGACGGACACTCACCCACAGCTCTGAAGAGACACGCTCCGTCCTCCTTCATCTTCTTGATGACGAATCCTTTCTTCTCCCTCAGAGCTTTTTCAAACCAGTGCTCCTGCTGAACACACACAGGAGGTACGGTCAAGTGTTTGGAGACAAGATCAACCAGCATCTGGGACCTCTAACCAGCAAGATGAAGTCCTGGGAATCGGGTTTTTCAGATGAAACTGACCTAACTCTAGTCAATCAGCCCTCGACTATTTCAATAGTCAATTAGTCGACCAATCGTAGCAGCTAGGGCTGCCACAAACGATTTTTTTAATTGTCGACTAATCACCGATTATTTTTTCCGATTAGTCGACTAATCGGGTCATGCACAAACAGGATGTAAAACACACATCTTAACCATTTTTAGCTTTAAACAAACTAAAAACTAAATATATCCACACAAGCATTATCTGTGAAAATGCTTGTGTGAATGCTGTAAGCTGAATTTTGAAGCTGAAGCGAGTGACGACAGCGAAGATGCTGAAATTGATAGCTAAAAACACTAAAGCTGATAGCCACTAAAATATTAGCTAAATGCCAAATTAGCCTAAAAAAGAATTAAAAGCCTCAGCTGGCCAAAACTGCTAGCATGTAGCTGACATGTTAACTTCTCCAAAATAGCCTTAAAAAACTGAAAGAAATCGTAATTTTTTTCCAAAATAGCTAGCATGTAGCTTAAATATTAGCTAAATTCCAAAACACCCTAAAAAACTTCTTTTTTAAAAAGCTTAAGTTAGCCAAAACAGCTAGCATCTAGCTGAAATATTAGCTAAACACCAAATTAGCCAAAAAAACTGAAAAAAGCTTAAATTAACCAGAATAGCTAGCTTGTAGCTGCAATATTAGCTAAACTCCAAATTAGCCTAAAAAATAATTAAAAGCCTCAGCTAGCCAAAACTGCTAGCATGTAGCTGACATATGAACTTAACTCCAAAATAGCCTTAAAAAACTGAAAGAAATCGTAAATTTTTTCAAAATAGCTAGCATGTAGCTTAAATATTAGCTAATTCCAAAACAGCCCTAAAAACTTTTAAAAAAAAAAAAAAAAAAAGCTTAAGTTATGTCAAAAAAACTGCTAACATCTAGCTAAAATAATAGGCTTAACACCAAGTTAGCCTAAAAAAACTGAAAAAAGCTTAAATTAACCAGAATAGCGTAGCTGCCTAGCTGAAATATTAGCTAAATTCAATTAGCCAAAAAATAATTTAAAAGCCTCAGCTAGCCAAAACTGCTAGCATGTAGCTGACATATGAACTTAACTCCAAAATAGCCTAAAAAAACTGAAAAAAAATCCTAAATTTTCCAAAACAGCTAGCATCTAGCTGTAGCTTAGCCAAAAGCAAGCTTGATAGCTTAAACAAACCTTGATAAATGCCAAAATAGTCTAAAAAGCTACCATATTTTATTATAACTTTCAAACTTTAAACGACACTCTAACTCCATATATTATAAAGTAACGACTAATCGACTATTAAATTAGTCGTAGACTATTTCAATAGTCGATTAGTCGACCAATCGTAGCAGCACTACTTCACTCCTGTCTCTGTCTCCAAGTCAAGACGGCTGCAGGGAGAAGATCTTTGTCATTCACCAAAAGATTCCAGTCTCTCTCCATGAAAAAACAGTTTTTGAGTTTTATCAAGAAATCCTAATAAAATAATGAGACTGGAACAAACGTCTTCATCCCTTCTTCATCCCTTCTTCTCTGAAGCTCCACTTTATTTTTCATCATGTTCCTTCACGGTCAAACTAAACAGCTCATCTCTAAACTTCTTTCCTTTCTTTTAAAAATGATTTGAAAACATCAGAATGCTGTTAGAAGTGAAGTCTGAACTCTACAGACATCACATCCGTCTTCACGCTGCAGCTAAACTCAGATCTAATTCATGTTGATGCACTTTTACACTCACTCTGGAATACATGTGGAATTATTTTCAAAGTGTTCCTCGTGGTCTTTTATTCCAAATTAAATCATTTTTAGTTCAATTCTAAAAGCCTGTGTTGTTTTTCTAGAACATAGTTTCTGCAGAGCGGCAGGAGGTCATCACCTTTGAGCTGTGGGCGGGGCTGTGGGCGGGGCTGTTGGTGTGAAGCTACCCCACACTGATATCTCATGAATCTTTGTTTACACTCTCTCCCTCTAGCTTACAGCCCCTCACAACCTCAAGCTGACATCATCAGTGCAACAGAAAGGCAGCGACATCGTTTCTGTCCAGCCGTCCGGTTCTGATCCAGATTCCAGGAAAACAAAGACGTTCATGGATCTATTTGTCTGAAAGGGAATCAGAATGGAGCAGAGCAGAGAGTTTGTGTGTTGCAGTTTGTACGTAACAACTATAAGTTTTTTTAAATCTGCTCCAGATTCACAACTATTTAAGATAAAGAAATAATCAGAAATGCAGCTTTAAACTTCATTTTCTTAATATGTCCTCCATCATCAGAATAATGAAGAAACAACAACATTCATTGGAGCGGGTCTTAGAACAGAACTTTATCAGAATCCAGAGTTAACGGAGCCCTCCACCCCCTCCACGCGGGTCAACGTTGAAGGTCGTCCGCTGAGGTCGAGACAGACGCCGCAGGAGGGAAACGACCAACCCGGGATTCACAGTGAACGACTCCACACAAAAACCTTCCCTCAAAATATCAAAATATCTGACAACTGATGTCAGGAGAGCCAGAAAGGCACCTCCGACCCGAGTGTGTGCGGTCCGGGTCGGACTCATCGGTGCTGCTTCCATTCCACATCAACTGGATCCATGCAGCATCTCAATGTTTAACACAAGAAGTCACCAAGAAATGAAAAACCCACAGAAAACAGGAGAGACTGCAGGACAAAAGCAACAACAACTGAAAGTAGAACTGCCTTTAAATCTAGAACAGCAAAGAAAATACAACCAGAAATTAAATAAAACTCATAATTAAACAATGAATGAGAAACAAAAAAGAATAAATAATGAATCTGAACAATTTAATTAAAATTAGTTAAAAATGTGCTCAGATCTTCAGGAAGGCTGCTCCACAGATGAGGCCCGCTCCAGGTCTTAGTTCTGGTCCTGCTGTGAGCAGACCTGGACCTGAGGGTCTGAGGGTCTGAGGGTCTGAGGGTCTGAAGGTCTGAAGGTCTGGGACGTTCAGAAGATAAAAGCAATTCTGGTACATAGGAAGGTCCAGGACCGTCAATAAAAAGATCTTCAAACCAATCCAGCAGAAGACAGAATCAGTACCAACGCTTCCAAGCCGGTGCTGGTCCAGTCCAAAGACAAGCTGCTGAATTCTGAACCAGCCGTGTTCTGGTTTTGTTCTTTTACTGAGACTTGAAATAAATGTGTTAAATATCTCTGCACTGAGACAACAGATCTAAGATGCTGAAATACATTCTTTGTTGCTCGGATCTGCATCCAGCATCTCCTTAAACTTCCTCATATTGTCACTTGAAGGACACCCCCCCCACCCCTCCAAATGAAAATGGTGTTTGGAAATTAATCTGGCAGCATTTTTCTGATGATGGAGGACATAAATAAAAGAAAATTCATCTAAAAACTGGATTACTAAGTATTTCTGTATTTAAATTGTGGTGAAGACAAAAACGTTGTTTGAAAAACTATTTTTTTAACGTAGTTTTTACGTACAATCTGCCATCAGCAGATCCACGGTCTTCCTGCTCTGCTCCATTCTGATGCATCCTCTAATAGATCCATGAACGTCTTGAACTGGAATCTGGATGAAACTGAACGACTGGGAAGCTCCCATATTATTACCCCGCTGATGTTAGGTTGGGGTAATGAGGGGCTGTAAGCTAGCGGGGAGATGTGTAAACACAGAGGCTGATGGGAAGAGGGGGCGGGGTTGCGCCACAACAACAGTTCCCGCCCACAACTCAGAGGTGAATTTCTGATGAACTCATCTGTGTCTTTGGATTGAATAAACTTTTTATTCTAATAATGGTTTAAGAGTTTTACATAAACTCTTCTCAGAGGATTCTGTGGGGACAAACACCTGCCGACCATTCACCAGGTGAACTATCCCTCTGGTTGATGGAGATGGAACGCGTTGCTATGGTTACCGGGTGCTTCTGGAAAGTGGTGATCCTTCAGCTAAAACAATGTGATGTTTGCACAGAGATGATGCGAGAGATTCTTTTAACCAGACCGGCCCGTTCTGACACAATACACGCTTTTTCCAGACTTCCAGAACTCCCGCCGGAGCCGCGTTAGCATCCGGTTAGCATCGCTGCTAGCAGCCGGCGGTAGCTCCTACCTGCTCCACGGTGGCCGGGTCCAGCGACTGCAGCCGCGCCGCGTTCTCGTACTCGTCCTCGCTGTTGTTTCCAGCTCCGTCCTCTGTGTCCTGACTGGAGCCGACGCTGCCCGGTCCGGTCACCCCGGGCTGGCCTCCCCCGGCCAGAGCCGCGACCACCCCGCCGGAGCAGGTGCCAGCCTGCCGCCGCCTCTTGCTGAGCCCGGGCCCGGAGCAGCAGCTCCCCATTCCTCCGCCGCAACCGACGACGCCGGCGGACACGACGAGCTCACCGCGGGAGCCGGCGACCATCCCCCCGCTGCCGTCCCGGCCATCGCCCGGCCCGACGGGGGAAACGGAGCCGACGGGCGGCGGAGAGGCCTGCTGCGGCCGGGAGCTCGCCTCGATGCTCCGCCTGTCGTCCCTCGAGGAGGGCGGAGCGCTCTGGTATGACCACGGCGGAGGTGAAGCCCGGGGTCGGGCGCCGGTTCGCCCCGCGTGCGAGTGCGAGTGTTGGTGCGGGTCGGAGCCGCTTCGTCGGTCGCTGTCATCGGCGTGGTCCGGGACGCCCACCCCGGAGCTGGGCTTCTTCTTCGGTAGAATTGTCATGGTGGAGTGAGCGTGAAGGCAGCAGGGAGGGGGTCGGAGCGGCGAGTCCTCCCGTTTTCAGTCAAAAGTGTCGGCCTGCTCGCCTCCTGGACCGGCCGTTAGGCTGCAGTCCGTCAGCTAAGAGCCTTAACGAACCGAAACGAGCGGAAGAAGCGGCCGCTGGGCTTTATTCGACGGAGAGTTAAACAAAAACAAATCGCGTCTCTTCCCGTTCTCCAAAACATCAACACAGCCTGACGGCGCCGTGACGTCACTTCCTGGTTGCGAGGGCACTTTGGACGTCACGTGATCATAAAGCCATTTGCAGCGAGAGCACACAAGGATTACTAAAGTCAGAAAAACAGCGATACTCCGGTAAACGCGGTTGAATCACAACATTTGTTTTATTTAACAAAAAAATGTGACCTTCAATTTTACTTTTAATGGTCTGAACTTGATCATTTTGACTCTAATTTTGTATAAAACAGACTGAACCACATGCCTCATTTTTTTCTTCTTTTGTGTAAGTATTGTAGTTTTCTAAAATAAACTTCATGAACAAAAACATGAGATACACACAACAACAGAAAGAAAATTAAAAAATGAACAAGAGGGCCAATAAAAAAGAGCATTAAAAGAGAAAACAGACAAGATCAGGGTTTATTCATGCTGAATAAATGACTAAATTAAACAGAAAGCAGGACCCGATGGTTTACCAACTATCCAGAGTTTATTTTTCAAATGCCATACAGGTTCTGTTAGCTTTTAAATTCACAGAATTTCTAATAGAATCGTTATATTTTTTTAACCTCAGCAATGAAAACTGGTTAAAAAATAAAAGGGTTTAGCAGATGTGTAGTTACATGCATGAATGTTAAACGTAGTTAAGAGAAAAATTAAATTAAGTATATAGGCTTTATCATCTTCCCGGTATTCAAAATATAAAAAAAAAATGTGTTTAAAACAAAAATAAAACATCAGGAAGAATCTGTTTGTTTGTTTTTTTATCACATGAAGCATGCCGGTCCAAAAGGCAGAACTGTAAGAACAAGTCCAAAATAAATGTGCAATGGTCTCATCATTAACAAGTCTGAGGAGAGAAGTTGTGTTTGTAAATGAGGGACCAGGCGAGTAACATCTATGAAAGTTGGAGAGCTTTAGGGATTCTGAAGATGTTCTAATTACAGACCAGAAGAAATTTGAGAAAAATAAAGGGGGGGATTATTATTTAATTTAACCAGTTTATTTTAAACATAGTATTCTGTGTTGAGAAGTCAGTAAAGTTTAAACCATCTCGTTCGACCGATTGATACTTTCAACAATAATTTTTGTCCTGATTCTTTATGAGATTGTGATTGATGCTTTTAGAGCAGGGGTCTGCAACCTGCGGCTCTTCAACCCCTCCATCGTGGCTCTCTGGTTAAAGAAAAATACAGTATTTTTCATTTGAAAAAGTAGCACATTTAAGGTTTATCTTATAGGTTTAAAGAAAAAAAGTCAAACGTTTTTCAGCTCCTTCCACCAGGTTCCTGACTACATTACCCATAATACCCTAACAATCCATCGGGCAGTTCATAGTTTACCAAAACAGATGTTTGAGTGCTGATTACCACAGAAAATCAATCTGAAGTCAATACACACAACCAGAATTTAAGGAGAAATTTCTATTTTTAAATTAAAAAAAATCAAGGATATAAATACAAAAAACATGACAAGAGTCACTTTATAAGCCCTGGTTTATTTATTTTTTATTTATAATGTTATGAAAGAGAAACTTGCATGTCCTTGTGTCAGTTGAGATGTTTTTTCATAGTCTGGCATGTCTGCGGTCAGCAGTTGTTGCAGTTCTGACCCGATGAGGCTGTGCCGCACATAGAGTGGATCTTCTGTCCTCGTCATTGTTCTGCAGAGATGACATGGCTGCTTCACTGAGGTGGACCACTCCAGTTCTGATCAGAGATTACAGAAGACGTCTGGACCAGGAAGTGGATTCTGGAGGCAGACAGCCCGACCGAGACCAAACAGAACCGGTCTGGGCCTGGACCGGGCTGTTAGGACCCAGATCCAGGTACCTTCATCAAATGTGTGGAACTGTTTCTGTCCGACACACACCTTCAGAAGGTTCTCTTAAGTGTTGGTCCAGCTCATGTTTTCCCTCTGAAGAACCTCAAATCGTTCAATTAAAACTCTTTTCAATGAGTTTCTGAGACATTTCTCATGTTTTTATTAAAGTCCTTTATGAATAAAATGTCATTTGGTCTGAAGAGAGCAGACGACTGAAGCACGAGGCTTTCATCGTTTCTGAATGAAGTCTCACATAAAAACAAACATTTTGAACTGAAATTGTAAATAAATACATACAATAAATGCTCTGTATGAAAAATCATTTAAAAGAAAAGTAGAAAACAGGAGATTAGAATATTCAAAGCTAAAATGATAGTCTCCTGATCAGTGAAGCATCAACAGATCAATAACTGACTCCATCAACTTCAGATTGGAGACGGGAATCAAACCCTCGTCTCTTCAGAGCAGACGCGCAGACACAGCAGTTTAAAGGAATCAAACTATCCCAACAATAAGCCCCTCCCCTTTACACTGCAGCTCCGCCCACAGCCCCTCTGAACACAGCAGGATCACGGGAACCCCCCCCCACAGCAGAAGCTGGAGTCCAGCTCAGACGGTTTGTGGGTCGGGTCCATCCTGGACCCCCGGAACCGCGGCTCCTCCCGTGTGAACGTCTGGATCACAGGTCGGGGGGGTGGAGGAGGTCAGTCCCGGGCACCTGACGGAAGAAGAAGCTGGACCCCCGGAAGAGTTGACCCTGGTGGGGCGGGGGTGCAGGGATGAGTTTTAAAGGAGGACACGTGACCCTCTGCAGCAGCTGGACCGTACCTTCTGCCTCAGGTGAGTCCAGCAGTGCAGCCAGGACCTGAAGACGGGAGAGCGCGGAGGAAGGCCCGCAGCCAGCCTGACCACACAGCAGAGCCGTCAGAGAGCAGCGCCCCCGCCTGCAGCCACCCCCCCCCCCCCACCAGCACTCACCCACAGTTGTTGACGGCCATCACGTCCGCCACCAGCATGAAGGGATACGTGAGAACGCTGACCCCGATCTGCAGGAGCAAGCTCGCCGTTAGCATGAGCGCTAACATCCCGGAGAGAGTGACCGGACGCTCCAAACTTACGCCCATCACGAACTTGGTGTAGCTCCTGACCGCCGAGGCCTGACCCAACTGAAACACAGACAGCAGCTGACCTGAAGGCTTCCCAACACAGAGAGAGCAAAGGATTATGGGAACTTTTCACTGTATGAATCATATATTTCTACATAATTTGGCCACGGTTTGATCCTCAGGTTTGACTTACATGTGATTTCCTCAAACAACCACTAGAGGGTGCTGTAGGTGTGTCAGCATTTACTACTGACAGCAACAGAAGAAGAAGAAGAAGAGTTGTTCAGTGGTTCCTCAGAAACACAGAGGAAGAAGAATCGATTTGAAGAGTTTCATTCACTTCTTAGAATGTTCTTCATGTAAACGTGATCAGGATATTTGTTCACGTGTTGCACTAATCAGTTCTTCATGGAGCTGAAACGTCCCAGCAGTGAAGGGTGCTTATTCACTCCATAACTGTCATCTATTGTGAGACAGTGTGAATGTTCAGTAATCAGTGATTCTCCTGCTCCTTTCTGAATCACACTTTCAGTGATTTCAGTAATCATCCAAACCTTCATCTCCTTCAGGACATGACTGATTTTATTCTTTCTATTTATACATTTTAGTTATAGGAAATGAATGAGAGTCTTCAAATTTCAACATTTTAAGTAGATTAGCAACAAACCTTTAAATATATTCATGAGATATGTTTTCATCTTTACAGTAGATCTGGAGTTTACTTAATATGTTAGCAACATGCTAATGATTTTAGCTACTTTAGTTTACAGAGGAATTTTAGGCTATTTTGGAGTAAAGCTAGCATTTAAGCAATGTGTTAGCTCTTTTTTCAGCTAATTTGACATCTACTGGGGTTTTTATTAACTAATTTGGAGTTCATCTCATATTTAAGTAACTTTTTTTTTTTGCAAAATTGGTCAATATTAGGGATTTTTAAGCAATTTTACTACAAAAAAATGTAGAAATCTAGGTCAACTTCAGAGCTCTTTCATAGTTCTTTACTGACATTTCCAGTCTTTTAGCAAACTGAACATTTTACAAATTGTATTTTCAGCAATTAAAGTAAATGTCCTCGTTATTTTCAGCAAAAAGCATTCACACTAGCATTATTGCCGGGAATTCTCTAGTTATCTTTTGCCTTTCAAGATGAAACGTCCGTTCTTGTTTAGAATTCTGTTAAATTTCTCCCAAAAATGCAACTTATCCTCCAGTCTGAGTTAGGAACTCTTTTTGTTGCTGCAGAGACTTTATAGAGCAACTCAAGTCTGAAAAATACACCAACACTCCGGCTCGTAAGGTCGGTTGGAATGGAAGTGTGCCTGTCGTGGACATGGGAGCGTCCCGTCCAACCACACTCACGTTCTCGTCCACGGCGTAGCGGTTGATGAAGTAAGCCAGCAGGTTGCAGCACCACAGGAACAGGACCTCTCCCAGCAGATGCGGCAGCAGACCCCTGAGAGCAGACACGCAGGTCAGACTGCGCAGCTCAGACCACTAACACGCAGACGGAGTCGGACTCACACGTAAAATCCGGACACGCCCTCCTCCTTAAAGATCCGGATCATACAGCTGAAGATCCCGCTGGAATAAACACAGAGGTGAGAATCTGAGAAACTAACAGACAACACGTGACTTCTAGATCCTGGAGAAACATGTTAGAAAGACACGGTATGGAGAGAAAATAGTATCACCCGGATTTGTGAGAGCCTAATTCTGCACGGATCGCCACTGACTTTTGTTTAATGATTCCTGAGGTTCTGTCCAGATAAACGTTTCAGGGGTCTGATGTAAGAAGTGAAGATCCAAAATTATGGAGAGAAAATAGACTCACCCCAATTTGTGCATGTGTAATTCTTAACTTGTAACTCATATTATACATGTTGTGCATAAGTACACAAATTATGAAATTTAAAAATTAAAACTTTCATGAAACTAGCAACAAATGAGGGCTACAATCTGATTGGTTGGAAACTTTCAGTCTGACAGCAGCACAGCCAATGACAGGGCTGTGAGAGAAGCTAACAGGACAGTTGGAATGATTTGAAATATCGTTTGGACACATATATAATTAGAAAGAATCATTTCTCTGTGATTTAGATGCTTCTTTCCAGATCATTTTCACTGGAGGCTCTGCAGGCTCTGACAGTACGCCACTGGGAAAAGTTCCACTGAGAGTTGTTCATCTACAGTACTGTCACTCATCTCTTCTATGACGCTCCAACCTGGGACGCCAGTGAGAACATCAAAAGAGGAGATCTTGCCCCCCCCAGCTCTTGAAAAGGGGATAGAAAGAGTAAGTTCATGGACTGTTCATGAGAACTGGACCGAGTGAGTGTGATGTCACCCACAGAAAATAGTTTACTTCCAACTCCAACCAAATGAAGTTCTCATTTTATCACAAGACGCCACCATGTTGGAGTCAGACGCAGCAGCGGTTGGACGGAGTCATCGTTTCTATGACAACCACCGGCTATGGAGAGAAAATAGACTCACTCTGAGTGTGTAATTCTTGATTATATGACTCATATAATACATTTTGTACAAAACTAAAAAAATGACAAAATTAAAAAATATATAATTTACACAATGACAAATTGAAACTCCAACAGCCGCGTCGATTGAGATCTGTCCATGTGATCACGTGATCTCAGCCGGCCCGGTGGGCTGATCAACCGTCGCGTTCTGCCGCTGTTCTCCCCCGCCCAGGATCCACGGGAGGATCAGACCAGAACCCGCCCCCCCACTCTCAGCTGGCGTTTATAAAGTAAACACACAGAGTTCTGGACGGGAAACGCGGCGATTGCAGGCAGCGCCGGCCCGCTTGGATCTGTGAGTTTAGAAGCTCCGGCATCGTGGCCGGTGACCGGCGCTCGGGACGGAGCCTCGTGGTGGAGGAGATGTCAGACGAGCCGCTGCAGATCTTTACTGGAAACATTCTTACTTTCAAGTGTTTTAAAAACACTTATTTAGACTTTTTATAATAATTATCGGGAATATATTTTTAAGAAAGTGGGAAAATGTCAAGTTTTACCAGATATTATTCACAATCGTAGTTTAAAACGACAAGAGAACTATGGTGAACGAGCCTTCTGGTAGTACTTGAACGCATTAATTAAATGAATATATTTGATCTCTTATTGTGCTAGTACATATTACAGGTGGAGATTTATCTTCCAAGTATTCCTATGCGTCTTTTATGAGGCCAGAAATTGATTTAATAATCTAATCAATTATAAAAAAGATTTATCGCCACTAATTTTCTTTTTTGTTACAATATTTGCCAACAGCTTATTATCTGCAAATTATCCCAACATAAAATCACACAAAATTCAACATTTAGAACATTTATTTTCATGTTTTTGAATTTATCTCATGTTAGTAATAACATGTTAATTCTTTTAGACTACAGTAATCTCGTGCATTAACACGTTTACTTTCACAGAACTCACGTTTTCATAGTTTGATAATTGCTGTTCATTAGGAATAATCACCTCAGATAGAAAAACTCCTGTTTGATTATTAAGAAACCAAAGTGATTTTGAAGTGTTTTGAAAAAAAAAATTATTGAAGATATTATTTTGAAGAAAAAAAAAAAAAAAAAAAAAACTGTAAATAGAAAGGTGGGAAAAAAAGAATTTTCTTCTACCCAAGCACAATGTTCTTCACTTGTATATTGTATATTTGTATTTTTAGATTCTTACGTTTATTTAGTATTTTGTACTTTTAAATTCTTATATTTGTAATTTTTAATCATTTTATTTTATTTTCATTTTGTGTTGTGTTTGAAATAAAAAAAAAAAAAAAAAAAAAGAATTAACATGAATGAAATGGTTTGAAGTGTATTGTTGATCCTGTCATTTGTACTGGCCTCTGATGCCCCCCCCCATAATATTCTAGCTCCGCCCCTGATAGAAATCTATGAGATTTTGGCTTCTTGGAGCCAGCAGGTACTTCCTGTTTGGAACGCCAAGGGGAAGGGGCCAATGAGTGAAACTAAAGTGAGCTATTGGCTGATGGAAAGTCTTCTTTGTAAAGAGAAGCAGAGGACAGGAATCTTACCCGTATTTGACCTCTCTGCCTACAAACTGGGCCATGAGGCGCACGGACATGACTGCAAGAGAAACACAGCCGGGGGTCAGAGGAGCGTACGTATGCGTGCACGTTTGAGCGGCGCAGCAGGACGTACCGTGAAACGGGTAGGTGGCGGCTCTGGACAGACACTGGACGACCATCTCATGAGAGGTCTGAGGACAAACCGAAGACCGTCAGCAAGAAACCTTCAATCTGCAGGCCCCGCCCCCTCGCCATCACGACACTCATCTGTGAGGAAGAAGCTCCGCGCTGGACCGTGACCCCCACACTCAGTCCTCAGAGAAGGTCTGAGGTGAGGCCGGAGCAACCCGACGTTACTCCGCCCACTGGGCGGGGCGGTTAGTGTCCACTAGGGCTGCCACGATTAGTCGACTAATCGACGACTAATCGACTATTAAAATAGTCGATTAGTCGTTACTTTATAATATATGGAGTTAGAGTGTCGTAAAGTTGAAAGTTATAATAAAAATATGCTAGCTTTTTAGACCATTTTGGCATTTATCAAGGTTTGTTTGAGCTATTTTGGAGTTTAGCTAATATTTCAACTACAAGCTAGCTATTCTGGTTAATTTAGGCTTTTTTCAGTTTTTTTGGCTAACTTGGTGTTCAGCTATTATTTCAGCTAGATGTTAGCGGTTTTGACTAACTTGAGCTTTTTTTTTTTTTTTTTAGGGTGTTTTGGAGATTAGCTAATATTTAAGCTATATGCTAGCTATTTTGGAAATTTAGGATTTTTGTTTCAGTTTTTAGTTAAGTTCATATGTCAGCTACATGCTAGCAGTTTTGGCTAGCTGAGGCTTTTAAATTATTTTTAGGCTAATTTGGAATTTAGCTAATATTTCAGCTACAAGCTAGCTATTCTGGTTAATTTAGGCTTTTTTCGGTTTTTAGGCTAACTTGGTGTTTAGCTAATATTTCAGCTAGATGCTAGCTGTTTTGGCTAAGTTAAGCTTTTTTAAAAAAAGTTTTTTAGGGTGTTTTGGAATTTAGCTCATATTCTAGCTATTTTGGAAAATTAGGATTTTTTTCAGTTTAGTTAAGTTAATATGTCAGCTACATGCTAGCAGTTTTGGCTAGCTGAGGCTTTTAATTATTTTTTAGGCTAATTTGGAGTTTAGCTAATATTGCAGCGACAAGCTAGCTATATTCTGGTTAATTTTAAGCTTTTTCAGTTTTTTTGGCTAATTTGTGTTTAGCTAATATTTCAGCTAAATGCTAGCTTTTTGGCTAACTTAACTTAAAAAAAAAAAGTTTTTTAGGGTGTTTTGGAATTTAGCTAATATTTAAGCTATATGCTAGCTATTTGGAAAAAAATTAGGATTTCTTTGTTTTTTAAGGCTATTTTGGAGTTAAGTTAACATGTCAGCTACATGCTAGCAGTTTTGTCCAGCTGAGGCTTTTAATTATTTTTTAGGCTAATTTGGCATTTAGCTAATATTTTAGTGGCTATCAGCTTTAGTGTTTTTAGCTATCAATTTCAGCATCTTCGCTGTCGTCACTCACTTCAGCTTCAAAATTCAGCTTACAGCATTCACACAAGCATTTTCACAGATAATGCTTGTGTGGATATATTTAGTTTTTAGTTTGTTTAAAGCTAAAAATGGTTAAAATGTGTGTTTTACATCCTGTTTGTGCATGACCCGATTAGTCGACTAATCGGAAAAAATAATCGGTGATTAGTCGACTATTAAAATAATCGTTTGTGGCAGCCCTAGTGTCCACCAACAAACCCCGCCCATTACAGCAGAAATTTGAGCTGATCTAAAACCAAATCCCATCTCTGATCGTCTCTGATTGTCTAATCTCCAACAGTGAGGCTGCTCCCACTCACCTGGATGTACCTGTGACTCGCGGTCTACAGCCTCACTGACCCGCCGTCTCCACCTGAAACGGCAGTTGGGACTAAAGACCTCAGCAGGTGGAGGACTGAAACCTTCTCAGGAGCACTTCTGCTTTCCAGCGGTGCGACTCAAACTCAGGAGGTGTTTTTAAAACATAAATCGGTTCATATTTCTGTTATTTTCCCAGTAAACATCAGTTTTCTTTAGCTGTCGTTTCCCCTAACAACCACTAGAGGGCGCTGTTTCTGAGTATCAGTATTTGCTCCTGACAGCAGAAGAAGAAGAAGAGTCGTCCAGAGCAAACATGGAAGAGGATCGGATTGTTTTGATCTTAAACTTTGATCTTTTTCTCATACAGATCAAAGGATTAGTGTCCTGGTATTCATTTCTTTAGCCTCGCTCTGAGTTTGGTGGATTTTTTTTTAAACGTTAAACTTTTCTCCCAAAAGTGCGACTCATAAAAGATTTTTATCTTCTGGATTAGATTTTTTGCTCTTCTAATTGATACTCCGGAAAATACGATAAGTATACTTTAAGTATATGTATACTAACTGGGTCTGCTCTTAGTTAGTAAGAAGTACACTTACATATACACTCAGGTAATCTAGCTGATATCAGTTTACTGACGATAAACTTAGAGTTTACTTTAAGTTTATAAAAGTACTCTGTAAAGTAACTTTGAACCCTTTGGAACATTTTTGTCTACTTTTGAATTGACCTCCATATTTTCCATTTGGTATCATTTTAATCAACACAAACTTTGATTTTGTCAGTTTTCCATGTTGTATTCACACATTAAACATTAAATCATGTGTAAATGGGATTCATTTTACTGTGGAAACCCCAAAAAAACATAGAATGAAAGTTTAAGGTGGAATTTTGTGATGAAGAGGAACATCACAGACCTCAGAGCTCCACCATGAGATCTTCTCATGAGGATTCAGCTTCCAGGAAGTCCGAAAAATAAGAATTTCTCTCCTGAGAAAACTGCTTTCTATTTGACATTCTCCTGGAATTCTGTTTCTCTGTTTTTCTTGTAAGTTTTCTTTATTGTGTTGGAGGAGTTTGATCCAGCTGGATTTCAAGTGTTCTGTTGGGCTGGAATCTGCTCTCAGGAGGGGGCGTGTCTCTGAGGTGATCGCATGTTGGTGGGCGGGACTTTAGCGATGAACCACTGATGTTTAATATCGTCAGTCTCCATCCCAAAGTAAAATAATGATCCGTTTCTTCGTTGTTGGGTTTCTCATATCAAACGGCTCCGTTAGGCTCCGCCCACCACAGCGCTGCAGCTGTTGGATCGACGTTCGTCTTCTGCCTTATTTATTAAAATAAAAGATCACCTTTGCCTAAAAACTACAAATAAATGTCATATTCTCTCTTGAATTCAATCATAGAACATTCAGACGCTTCTTTTGATCTGATTTCATCAGATCGATCGGCGAGCGCGTCCGTCGGGTTCAAGTTTACTTTTAGTTTACAAGGAATAAAAACTTCTCCTGATTGGTGTAAAAAACTAGATTTTTTAAATACTGGGAATATTACAAGAATACATGTACTCCACTGTTAATGGTGTGTCAGAAAATATTCAAGGACAAATATAATCTGAATCTATTCAGACTTGTAGTACAGTTCTAGTATAATCCATGTGTACTATCATGAACTTGAGAGGTTTATCTGTAGAAGTACCTCAAACGTTGACTTTAGTCTTAGAGAAGAATGACCTCTCACCTCTCTGAGGACGCTCCTCAGGGAGCTCTGCTCCTCCTTCTTCTTCACCTGACAAACAAACATTGATGAGTGATGGTCACCCCAGGACGCCGACCATCAGCCTCACCTGTCTGGTTTTGCCTCTGACCACCGCGGAGATGAGACTGGACACGATTCGAGGAGAGACGCCTCGGAACAACCCCCTCTTTCCATCCACGCTCACGATGTGGCGAGCTGAAAGAAACACGTCGCTGAGCGGCGCGAGACTCCGCCTCAGGGCGGGGCGTCCGCTCGCAGCTCACTCACCGTAGGAGAAGAGGCCGGGCAGGTACAGGACCCTCCTTCCAAACATGGTGGTGCCCACGGCGGGGGGGAGGGGTTCGTGACCAACCTGGAACCCAGAGGGACGGAGGTGAGGATGAGGATGATGAGGAGGAAGAGCCTCCGCAGCAGAGGAAACCAAAGTTCAGCAGAACTCCCACAAACCTCAGCAACAACGCCAGAGAGGACGTCTGACGAGAGACACGTGCACGGCTCCAAAGACTGCAGCCGGACACGTGCACGGCTCTAAAGACTGCAGCCGGACACGTGCACGGCTCCAAAGACTGCAACCAGACACGTGCACGGCTCCAAAGACTGCAGCCGGACACGTGCACGGCTCCAAAGACTGCAACCAGACACGTGCACGGCTCCAAAGACTGCAACCAGACACGTGCACGGCTCCAAAGACTGCAGCCAGACACGTGCACGGCTCCAAAGACTGCAACCAGACACGTGCACGGCTCCAAAGACTGCAGCCGGACACGCTAATTTGGAGCTTAGCTAATGTGTTAGCAACACGCTAACGTTTGTGACTAATTTTATTTACTGAGGAATTTTTGGTTATTTTGACTAATTTGTATGGAGAGAAAATAGACTCACTCTGGTTTGTGCGTGCATAATTCTTGATTTGTGCGTACAAGTTTACAACGACTGATGAGAAAACTCTGATGACCGAGCATTCTAGTAGAACTTAAACGCATCATTCATGGATGAATCTCTGAGACGTGAAGAGTTTTACCACAGATTCATGCATGACTGAGGTTTGTGTGCGCGTAACAAGGGATTTATGCATGTTTTTTTTAAAGATTTGTGTTATTAATTTCAAGCTGTTGTCATTTTAACTTGTTGATGTGTAAATTGTATTTTTCTTTAATTTTGTACTAATGCACAAAATGTATTATATGAGTTATAAATCACATGCATCAGGATGATGTTTGTCTCTCCATAAATTTGGCGTCTACTGAGGTTTTTTAATACTAATTTAGAGTTTAGCTTCTATTTTAGCAACATTTTTGGATAATTTAGTTAACTGAGGAATTTTAGGTTATTTTAGAGTTTAGCTAGTAATTAAGGAAATGAGCTAACTTTTACCGAGGTTTTTTAGTTCATATTTAAGCAACACTAAATATTTTTTCTGTGTTGTGTTCGGGACTTTTCAGCAATCTGACACCACATTTTCCCGAACTTTAGTTCAACTTCAGCACTCTTTCATATTTCTTTAACAAAACTTCCAGTCTTTTAGCAAATGTAACATTTTTCAAATATCTTTTGCATTTTCAGCAAATCCATTTAACAATTAAAATAAATTGTGTCACCATTTTCAGCAAAACAGCTTCAGCATCTTTAGAAACAACTTTCATCAAAAACATTCAGAATTATCACAGCTAATGCAGCTTGTATACTATGGAGTCTCGAAAGAGCCAAAATGAAATAAATATATACACCATTAAATAAATAAATAAATGTGACATTAAATAAATAAATGTGGCAATAAATAAATAAATAAATGTTGAAATAAATAAATAAATGTTTATTTATTTATTTCAATTTGGCTCTTTTGACACACAAGGGACAATGAAATAAATAAATATGTCATGAAATACTTAAATGTGCTCTTTTAATATTTTAATGCCACATTTATTTATTTATTTAATGTTGTATATATTTATTTCATTTTGGCTCTTTCGAGACTCCATAGTATACTCTCATTTCATTTCCATATTTCAAAGGACAAAACGCCCCCCACCCCCACCCCCATTTTGAGCCCTCAAAAATCCTGTGCACGCCCCTGGCCGCAGCCCTCTAGCTGTGACTGCAGATTCTCTGGCGGGAGTCTCGAGCCGAACCGGAACCCGCTGGCTCCGATTGCTTCATTGATTGACTAAACTCCATTAATCTGATCTGTTTCCCGGTCACTCCGGTTGTTTAGCCCCACAGTTTTGGCGGCGGCGGTCCCGCTCCTGCACGGGCGGCCCCGTGACGCCCCCCCGCCGTCACCGGCCGGTCGGTCGGGAGCGGACCCCCGCAGGGACGCGTTAGCAGCGGCGGCTACCTGGATCAGCAGTTTGACGTAGAGCAGCGGGTGCGTGACGGCCGTGACCCCCGCCCCCAGCAGCAGCACCGCCGCGTCCACCTCCACCGGGGTCTCCGCGGGGTCCGGCCGCCCGGGCGGACGCTCGGTCGGTTCCATCCCGAGTGAAGGACGCTGACGCCGACACCGACACCGCCGAACTTCCGCTGCAGGTTTCAAATTAAAGGCAGACCGGATGTGGACTTTCAGCGAACAGAAAGAGAAACTCCAAACCAGACGTTCTTGTCCGGACGACCAGAACACCAAAACAAGTGGGCGGAGTCTAACTCGAGCGCGAGAAGAGCTGTAATCTCGTGCAGCCATGTGTCATCTGTGGAGGAAACGACGTCACGACCCCGCCCCCATTCAGGAAGCTTCATTCATGTTTTTATAGAGAGGAGTTTTCTTTAAAATAAAGGTTTTTTTTTTAAAGAAAAAAAGCTTCTATTATTCTACTTACCTTCCGCTATTTTATGAACAAATTCGATCTTAAATGTAACTGAAAAAACCAGAACAAAGAACGATGTACCAAACAACATGCAGGAATAAAGTCTGAGCTGACAAAAGAATAAAAACAATATTTATAAAATACATTATATGATTGTTGTCATAGTATTATTAAGTTAAATAAATAAGAATGTAAATGGATCACTTATCTTTTTAAGTTAAAGCACTTCTGAGTATGTCCACTAGGTGGCAGTGTGAGACACCAGATGCCTTATGTTGTGATCGACAGTATTGTTTCGACTCTCTTTGATTTTCCTTCGGCCATGATAAGAAATGCACGTTCACTGCTGGAATTAAAATATATCAAGTTCAACCTGTATCAGCATCCTCATTTTCTACCCACACCTTTGACAATTGTAAAGCCTTAAAACAACCCAAAGGGAAAAAGCAACTAGAATGAATAAACTGATGAATTATCTGAAAGTTTTAAAGCGTTTTTAGTTTCAAATTGTTTCTGAAAAACAAAAGGTTTGGGATTATTAACTACTATTAAATACATTTGTGAAGGAATAAAATCCCTAAAATAATCAAATTGTTAAACAAAAACCAAATTCTGTTGTCTGTATGAAAACAACCTAATGGAATATTAATAAAGCTAGATGAAATAATTCTGTTTTTTGTTGAAATCCATTAGAATAAATCCTTCCAAAAAAAATTCACCAAGTTACAATCATAGAAGAAATGTCTTTGAAATTCAATATCATTTTGACCAAACAGGCATAAATGATCTCGCACATTAAATATTAACCTTAAAAATTCATTACATGGATATGTGTTATTATAACTTTGATAAAAGGATTGGAAAATAACAGAAGATGAGGTTTTTTTCTTGATTTCATAAATATTCCTGATCATAAAATATATGAGTTCTTATGCAATCTGTTCATATCTACGACACATTGAATCCATTGATTATGATTATTGTTGAATAGTTTTATTAGTTCAGTGGATAGAAGTGAATTTACACAATCTCACTCCTATTTTGTTTTTACTTAATTTTTAGTTGACATACTTTCCATGATTTGGTTTAACGTCTATTTAAAGCTTAATGTTGAAAACTGAACAACAACAGTAAAAGTGTAATTGTGTTTTTAATCCAAATTCAGATTATTTATCAAATAACAAAGATAAGTTTCTTTTTAATAATAATACATTTTATTTATATAGTGCTTTTAAAAGACACTCAAAGACGCTTACAAAGCAAATTACATTAAAAACACTTGTAAGAAGAATTTAATTAAAAATAAATAAATTAATCAATTAATTTATTAAAAAATAATAATAGTAAATAAATAAATAAAATACAAATTATGCAGTAAAATTAAAGATTTGAAGCAGTTTTAAAAAGCCGAGTTTTAACCGATTTCTTAAATGAAGAAAGATCGGTGCAGTCACAGACGTGTTGAGGTAGCTTGTTCCAAAGCGTATAGGTGCAGCGATGGAAAAGGCTCTGTCTCCCCAGGTTCAGAGCTAATAAGTATTAATTATCATCTGTCTTAACAGTTACATCACATCACAATCATCAGAAAACATTCTCACAAAACATCCGTTTTCACGCATTTATACACCAGAAAACACAAGTTTTTGTTTTCTACAGATTTGGTTTTTGCTTTCAACTTATTTTTGTGAACTGCACGGTCAGACTTCATCTTGAGACAGAGATGTGCTGGTCTGTGTGGTGGTAATGGACCGTGATGTGGAGACAAAGATAAACAGCAGGAAAGCTCCACCCTGGAGCCCAGCAGAGCTCCTACACCGTCTGAGGAGGAACACATGAAATCCACATTCATCCTCATAAAAACACTCTTCCTCCATTTTTTTAAATTTCATTTAGTAACAATACATATCATCAAAATAAAAACTAAGTAAACATAAAACAGTTAATAAATGAAAACTATCAGAAAGAAAAAAGCTTATATTATAATAATTATCTTCCACTATTCAAAAACAACCAAATTACATCAAAATGTATCAAACGAGGAAAATGGAAAAAATCTTTTCCATAATTACATATATATGTTTAGATGAACAGTTGTCTAAACAAACCCTCATTTAACTCTTCTTACCTACAGCTCCAGAGACATTAACTACATACGTTTTATGAAATTATTTTTCTACATATTATGTATGTTTTAGCAAAAGTTTGGCTCCTGTCTTCTTTCTATTTATATTTTATACCTTCAGATATCCCTTTAATCTGGGTATAATCCTAATCAGAATATGGCTCTAATCATATCCACATTTTGAGGACAAATTATATGTATTGTGTGTTTTCAGTTTTAAACAGATAACTTTAAGGACATTTAAAACACAAGTTGACCACATTTGGCTTAAAATACTATTTAATATAAAATAACCATTAGCTTTCATAACATTATATTATATATATTTATTATTATTCTACCTGAATGTTTCAGGATAAAAATTTATATCCGAAAATAATTAAGTAGATGAACTAAAATGTAAAATATTCTTCAGATTTTTGACAGACATAATTTTCTACTAAACCCACTAAACTCTAAACTGATCATTTACGTATTTATTATTATAATATATTTTTACCAACTTTCAGGGTTATGTTAATATGTATTCCATAAAGTGGTTCAATGCCTGTTTGGGCCTGCAGACACCTGTTCAGATGGCTGCTCTATCCACCTGTCCACTAGGGGGAGCCAGAAGCTCAAGAATGCTCCTGTAGCAGAGACGAGCTGCGTGCGTGTGTGCAGGGGGTCGAGCATTATATATGTCTGTATATGTCATACTTATACAGTCAATGGGGTCAAGTTGTTCATTATTATGACCTGAAGACAAATACTGTTTAATAAGTCAGGTTTTTCTTTTTAATCATTATAATCTTTGTAAGTTTTTGATTTTCCCTTTTTTATTTCTTTACCAGTTCAGTGGCCCTGTGGTAGAGTGTCCACCCTGAGACTGCTGGGAGTCCAAGTCCAGGCCGAGTCAAACCAAAGACTCTAAAAATGTGACCCCGTGCCTTCAGGTCTGACCTCAGCATTAGTTAAACCCCAAAATGCAGAGAACACATACGTGGGTGTGTGACAGCTGATGGGACTGTAACTGACAAATGTGGGAAGTCAAAACAATGTTTTTAAAACTGATGTTTCTTTAGTTTTTAAAATCTTTTCTACAGAATAAACAGCACACAGTTCAGACGGTTTAACTTCTAGTTTTTATCGTTTTGCTCTACTTTAGATTTCCCTGAATCCTGAGAGTCTCTGCTTTATTTACTGGCTTCACCGTGTCATTAGAAACGTTGTGTCAGCGGTTTGGTTTCTGCGCTGTGACAGACCGCTGCGTCTCCCAGTTCACTCTTGCTGCAGTCATTGTAAAGTCTTAATTATGATTATGCCGTTTTGGTTTTTGTTTTGTAAAATCCTTAAACTTTTCTAGGACATAGTTTCTGCAGAGCAGCAGGAGTTCATCAGGAGTTTTCTGTGATTTGTAGGCGGGACATGGAAGTAAGCCTCTGCTGATATCCCATCATCCCGTTTTCACCCTCTCTCCTGCTAGCTTCCAGCCCCTTACAGCCCAAGCTAACATTAGCAGGGTAACAAAAATGGCGGCTGATATCGTTTCTATCCAGCCGTCCGGTTCTGATCCAGATTCAGCTCGGATGAGGAAAACAAAGATGTTCATGGATCTGTTGGTCTGACGGTGGACGAATCAGAATGGAGCAGAGCAGGGAGACTTCTGCCCCACCCATTTCTCTTGATGCATCTTGATTTGAACAAATAAATAAATTCTCATAAACACATTGGATTATTTTATGAATGTCCTTCATCAGAAAAATGCTACAACATGATAAAAACATTATTTTCTGTGGATCTGATGAAGTTTTCCTGATGATAATCGTCTGAGTAGATTTAGATTTTTGGTACCGAGTAACATCAATGACATGTTTGATTGAAATGTAACGACATCACTGAACGTAAAGATCCGTAATCATCTGAATCTTTGATTATAGGGGTTAAATATTTGATATTAAGTCCAGAACAAGATGTAGAAAAATTCATGTAAAGAAAATGACGAGGTCAACCGGGGGGGAGGGGGGATAGTCTCCTCCCACTCCCTTTCAAGTGTTCAATGTGAGATTGATTATGTAATATGTGTATATTTGATGTAATATTACATGATTACTGGAATTCATTCATTCATTCATTTGTTCATTCATTCGTTCGTTCATTCAGTCGTTCGTTCATTCATTCATTTATTCACTCCTTCATTCATTCATTCGTTCATTCATTTATTAATTCGTTTGTTCATTCATTCATTCATTCGTTCATTTATTCGTTCATTTATTCATTCATTCATTCACTCCTTCATTCGTTCATTTATTCGTTCATTCATTCATTCGTTTGTTCATTCATTTGTTCATTCATTCATTTATTCATTCATTCATTCATTCAGTCGTTCATTCATTCATTTATTAATTTGTTCATTCATTCATTCATTCATTCATTCGTTCATTCATTTATTAATTCGTTTGTTCATTCATTCATTCATTCATACATTCATTCATTCGTTCATTCATACATTCATTCATTCGTTCATTCATTCATTCATTCATTCGTTCATTCATTCATTCATTCATTCATTCATTCATTCATTCATTCATTCATTCATTCATCTACAGACCTTCATAGAGTTATACACAGACACACAGCAGTCAACAAAAGGTGTTCATTCTGGACTCACCTGCTTCCTCCCGAGTGACACGCCCACCTCCCTTCACACGACTCTTTTGGCTCCTGCAGTGAGCGGTGTCTTTCTCCTCTTCCTGTTTCTGGATCTTTGCTTTCCAGACTTCTATCTCCGGTTTCTGCGTACAGACATCTCTCTGAGTATCGAGGTCATTTGACCTGGAGAGTGTCCCAACGGTGACCGTCCCGCAGACAGCAGGCCAGCCAATGTGAACAATCCGGGGGTCTGCTTCATTTTATTGACCAATCAAGAGGACAACGATCTTCCTGCCCCCCCCCCCGTCTTCATTCCTCGTGTCACCTCTTGCGATCATGAATCTCCTCTTTTTCCTGCTGCATCCTGAAGCTGCTCTGACGTCCAGTTTGGATCCATTTTTAATCTTTTCAGAACCAAGTTTCTGACCAGCACTTTGAGTCTCCGCCTTCCTTTTTCTGATGGTTAACGAGCCACAGAGGCGGGATGGCTTGATTGGACGTTCAGGATGTTTAATGATCACTCTATCACCTGAGAAGGGGGAGGAGACAGCAAACCACCTGGAGCTGTCCTCCACTCATCCTCTGAGAGATGAAGGTGAGGATCCATACGAACTGTTCCACTAACTCCTCCTCCTCCGTGTCTCACCTGCCTCTACCTGTGTCTTCTTTCAAGCTTAGAATGAACCTCTCTGTACGTCCACACGTTGCTAACTTCCTGGACTCTTCTGGGTTCAAACATTTGGATTTCTTGCTGATGATCTTTTGTGATGTTTATTTACATTTATTTACATTATGTTTATTTGCATCAGTTACTTTGATTCTTCTCCTGTAATAATGTCACCAACGATAAATCTCTCTATTGATGCATCTGTGGCTGAAAACAAAGATGTTTTTTGGACCAGAAGAAGAGTTCTGAAAACAATTTGTTGGAACAAAGAGAATAAATAATGGAAACAGTCAAAGTCCCAGACGTTCTCCGCCTGCACAGCCCACACCTTTCTAGTGTTCTGCTTTGTTCAGATGATGTTCTGTCATCGGGGCAGAGGCTGGTTTCAGCCCGCTGACTCTCTCCATTCAGACTGCTGATGGACACATCATTTATACCAAAGCTCTGCTGCTGCGTGACCGCCGAGCAGATGGAAGAAACACGCACTTTTAGATGAGATGCTTTCTCAGTGTGACGCCGCCAGCCTGACAAGGAATTCCTCTGAGTTGTTTTGGTCCAAAAAGTCTGTCTGTGATGGTCTCAAGGATCTGCAGAGTTTCTGGGGTGGATCTGGTCTGATAGGAACGAAAGAACACTTCAACAGTTTGCAGTATTACAGTTTTTCCCAAATGCTAAAACACTAAGTGCCATTCTCCAAACCAGCTGATCAACTGCTTTAACTCTTTTCTCAAAAACAAAACTCTTTGGTCAAAACCTAAAACACAATTTGCAAAACTCTAATTCACTCTTTGCAGAACACAAGACACATTCTCACTTTTTAAACACAGCTGGCATTCACAACACACAAGAGGCAAAACATTGACACAAAGAGTCAAAACTCAAACTCTGTTCCAACACAACGATCACCATCAACACACAACTGGTCAAAACTGAAAACACTTGTTGCAAATCAACTGCAACGAATATAAAGAAAGTTCTGGAACAACAGAGAGGTTTTTCAAAGACTGATGACCAAGACCTAGACCCAGATAAAAAACCAAGGTTCTGATGAGATCCAGGTCATAGTTATTGACCATATGTTGATTTATGGAATGAGGAAGCAGGTCAAAAGGTCAACCCTCAACTCAGCAGCTTCAAGTTATTACTATAATCTGTATCATTCATGTACTGTAGAATTTCAACAAGAAAATAATAGAGAAGACTTTCTTGCCGTCTGAGACAATATCAGTTTTCACAAAAGTTTACCCATCAGACAGTTCAACACAAATCCCAAATTTGTATCAGTTTTCTTCCACCTTGTTCTTCATAACCCAATTAAATATTTTTTTTCTATTTGGTATTTGAAGAAGAGACAACCATACACTTGACAAAATCTGTTGCAGGCCTTAGACATGGCTTGTGATGACATTTCAGTTGGGTCATTTCATGACTAGATCACGCAAAAAATATTATTTTTTCCTGCTGTGTGGTTAGAGTGAACATGTAAGTGATGTGGATGAAATCTTCTGGTCTGACCCACAGAGAAAAGATGGTGAAGTGCAATAAATGTGAACCTGGATTTACAGTAAGAGTTAACTAAATAAAACAAAATCCTGAATACTGTTTTACTCTATTTTTCACTGGGGGGGTGTTACATTTTTTTTTACAAACCATTTTGTGAACAGTGTCAAATGTTTTGTTGTGTAGTGTGTTGTGATTGCTGCAGGTTTGTTAGTTTTGACGACTGGGTCTTCATCATGAACTCAAAGTGAGCTTTTGACTGAAGAGTCAAGAATTTTGTACATTTAGCTCACATTTTGAAAGTTGTGTTTGGTGTTTTGATGTGTAGTGTGTAGTGTTTGCTGTGTGTGTGTAAGTTTTGACAATAGAGTCTTCATTTTGACCTCAAAGTGAGCTTTTGACTCAAAAGTCAAGAATTTTGTATTTTTAGCTTATATTTTGAAAATTGTGTTTGATGTTTCATTAAATTGGTTAAATGTTTCAGAAAATGTGTTTTAGCATTTGAGAAAAACTGTAATACTAGAGATCATTTTTAATCATGGGATTCACATGTATGCTGGGAGACAGTGAGAAACCCCGTCAACAGGCTGGTAAAACACTGAACAATGATGTCAGCGTGAGAGAACCTCACACGCTTTAGAGCTTCTGGACACGTCAGGACGTCCAAACAGAGTCTCAAAAGAAAGATACGACTGCACAGATTTACCTGTACACCTGCGGTGGAGCAGGAAGTCAGAGTTCATCACTAAAGAATTTCCTCATGAGCTTCATGACGCTCGTTTACAGAAGCAGAAGGTTGGTCCTGTCCTTAGACCGTGGGTCAAATTCAAGGCCCGGGGGCCGGATCCGGCCCTCCAGATCATTTTATTTTATTGTTTTCTTGAGCTCATTTTTAACTTGTATAAGTTTGACAAAATGTATGTTTATGGAGAGTAAAATATTGAAAGTTATTTAAGATTTAAGTTGATTTATTCTGGAATTATATTATTTATGTATTTTTATTATTCAGAATTATGTTAAAAAGTTACAGTTTTAAAGCTTTAAACAATTGTTATTCTGCTAGATTTTCGGACTATTTTAGCATTTGCTAATGTTTTTTTTAGGCCATTTTAGAGTTTGGCTAATATTTCAGCTACATGCTAGCTGTTTAGGCTAACCTAATTTTTTTGAAGCTAATTTAGCATGTAGCTAATATTTCTTTAATTTGCTGGATTTTCTCTGTTCTGGTGGTAAAATGAAGCGTTTTATAAATGTTTGTTCATCTGCTTTACAGCCCCACATCCATGTTTCTGATCATCTCCGCCTCATGAAGCAGGCTGTTACACTGTAGTGTTAGCATATAGCTCGTTAGCTTAGAAATTCTCCATCTAAAAAAATGCTGCCTTAATTCTCTTATTACGTTTCAAACCCTGTCTGAAGGCGAACAAGCGTCATGATTGCCTTCAGGGCTTCCGTAGGTGTCGGCCTCATAGCTGGACCGCCACAGCTGATGAGCAAACCAAAAACACGCCGTTTTACTCTTCGTGTTTCTGACAAAAACGCGTTTCTCTGTTCAAATGACGTCCCATAAAGTGACCCGTGTAAATGCTCAGAGCAAAGCATTGTGGTTCGATTCCCATCTGATGCTCCGCCCTCACCTCTGATAGGCTGACCGACCTGTCGAACTTTAACATGGAGTCAGATTTACCAACACATTCAGCAGATCATCAGTCGACAGGAAGCTCATTTTACACTGAAAAAAATATTTAAATTGATTTCTGTCACGTATCAAAGATTTTATTATTTATTGACTCATCAGTTTTATTTATTGTTCTTTTATGCTTGTAGAAGTATGCTAACAGTCATGTTCGGTCTTTGCTGTGTTGCAGAGGTCCCATCAGTCCGACTGCAGGAGTCTTTCTCTCTGACGTGACAAACACAATCCACCTCAACATAAATCAGCAGAGGCGCGTGGGCTGCGGGTCGTAAAATGAAAAAGTCAGAACAACAAACTCATATGAAGCGTCTTGTTCGTCCAAATGTGCCTGACAGACACGACACGGACGATAAATGAAAACAAACCAGTTTCTTCTCCTCCAAATGTCCTGGAATCAGACCATGACTTACCTGAAAGCTCGCCGAGACGCATCACCTCAGCTTGTAACTGTCTGTCAGACAGGAAGAGGAAATGACTCAAAGAAAGGCTAAAAATAAAAGTTGCATCTGGAGACTGTGTGCCGGGGCTGCTGGGAGATGTAGTCTGTTCATTACAGCGCCCTCCGGTGGCCAAAAGGGGAGACAGAACTCTGACCTGCTGTGTTGTTTCTCATGTTTTACCACATTTCCAGAGATTTCTCTTCATCTCAGTTTCAGCCACACTGTGGAGTCACATGACTGAACGTCTTTGACTGTACATCAAAGTCTGGAGAGGGAACAGAAGGACTGGCATTCTCTGCTCTCATGAAGGTCGTGCTGCGTTTTTGTTTAATGTTGTCTGTTAAACATCAGAGCCTGACGGCGAGCGAGGCCTGGTTTCATCTCAGACTTCATGTCCAATCAGCAGCAGCCTCTTTCTCTGCCGTTCAGTTTGGGGTCAGCTACAATCGGATCCATCGTCTTTTCTCAGTCAGTGCTGCTTTGTTGTGATTCCTTCATGTCCGGCGCTGCTCGGCTGATGAGACGCCGTCCAGCTCAAAGCTGAGATGGAGACCGGCAAAAACAAGAACAGAGGACATTTCCCTGAGTTAATTGGCAGAGATGACCTCCTCAGTAAAGGTTAAAGAGGTGATGAGCGCCGGCTGACCGCTCTCCTGCAGCAGGGAACAAACTGACACGAACACGAGTTCTCAGCTGCACACATGCAGAACACAGCAGACCTTCACAGAAAAGAAATACAAATGTTTTCATGAGAAGTGTTCAGAGGAAACTGAGATAATAACTCCAACAGAACCAGAAGAATCTTCTATGATTGGTTCAGGTCAGAGACCACAAGAAAGACACAAAGACACAAAGACACTGGAACATCTGTCACTATAGATACAACTCTGGAACTGCAACAATTACAAGTACATTCACAGAGCAGACAGAGCAGACAGAGCAGACAGAGAGCAGACAGAGCAGACATAGAGCAGACAGAGCAGACAGAGAGCAGACAGAGCAGACAGAGAGCAGACAGAGCAGACAGAGCAGACATAGAGCAGACAGAGCAGACAGAGAGCAGACAGAGCAGACAGAGAGCAGACAGAGCAGACACAGAGCAGACATTGAGCAGACAGAGCAGACAGAGCAGACACAGAGCAAACATAGAGCAGACAGAGAGCAGACAGAGCAGACAGAGAGCAGACAGAGCAGACACAGAGCAGACAGAGCAGACACAGAGCAGACAGAGCAGACACAGAGCAGACATAGAGCAGACATAGAGCAAATAGAGCAGACACAGAGCAGACACAGAGCAGACATAGAGCAGACATAGAGCAGACATAGAGCAAATAGAGCAGACACAGAGCAGACACAGAGCAGACAAAGCAGACATTGAGCAGACCTAGAGCAGACCTAGAGCAGACATAGAGCAGACAGAGCAGACACAGAGCAGACAGAGCAGACAGAAGTATCTGTGTGAGAGAAAACAACTTTTAAATTATGTCATATTAAGTCATTAAACTCATGAAATCCAAAAATTCAGATCAGACTTACAGAGAACGTTTGAGGTAGAATCATCTGTTCTTCAGCTGGAAAGCAGAGCCCCCCCCCGGGCTGTCAGCTGCAGGTTTGTTGGTGGTCTCTCTGCATCCATCAGTCACATCCTAATCCTGCTGAGCAGTTCAGTCCTTAAGGTGGAATGCAGCTTTCCCCCACACTGACAGATAAATGCAGCTGAAACTGCAGGAATAAATGTGGCGTCCGTCGAGGGACACGCCCAAATGGAAGTGTGTAGGTCATGTGACCCATGGTGGGTTCTACAGGACGACCAGAACCAAGTTTTAGAGTGCTAGAAATGTTGTTTTCTCATCATTTCTGCTCCTGAGGTGTTTGAATTAAAAGTCAGGATTCATAGAAATGAAGTTTAAATACACAAAAAAGAATCTAAATGATATCAAGTGGATTTTGTTTAGTCTTTATTTTAACATAACAAACCCTTTGAACTGATAAAGGTGGAACGATGAGCCGCTGTTCTCCTTCAGAATCTGCTAGAATGATCCTGTTAACGGTTGAAAACTTAAACTCTGCAGCTCTGGAGTTAAAGGGTTAAGGAAACAATCGATTCATTCTGGCAGTTCTTTTACGTTCTGAGCCTCTGTGAGGATCTATTACAACATTCAGAGTGTGGTATCGCATTAAGAAGCAGATGATGCAAACGTATCTTCATAAAAGTGAAGGAGGGCGTGCGCGCTGCGTCTGCCGTCAGATTCATTTCTTCTCTTGGCCCGGGGAGAACGGTGACCCGTGTGTGGGAGCTGCAGATATTAGCCAGATCCTAAATCAAACGGGCTCACATGCTCCCCAGATGAGTTTGGAGCATGGTTTTATGTGCTCAGGAGATAAAGGCCAATACAGGCAGGATCAGAGCAGGAAGACTCGGCTCTGTTCAATTTATGCACGTCTATAAAATCTGCTTCCAGATTCAGTAAATGATGTCCAGAGAGATCCGGGCTGCAGACTTCAGCCTAAGTAAAGCCTCAACGTTGTTTATATCATCATTAAAAATGTTTTCATATGCATGAAAATCCGGTTTTACCTCCAGGAATGATTGAAATTCAGGTTTTTCCTGATCCACAGCCGAGTTTTAGTTCTTCCTCGTCTTTAAATTCTCCATGAGTTTTTGTCATGTTTGGTGAATTTATAAATGTTTTCACCACTGCAGTCCACGCCGCTCCAGCCGGGTTCTCCTGGATCCAGATCCAGTCGATCTAACCCGCTCCTGAAGGGGGCGTCGTCACACCGCTCTTCCCCCTAGGCTGTATTTCCAGTTCCGGTGGAGGGTTGCTGGGATGTTCCTCTCTCGCCTCTTCCTGACCCCCCCCACACCTGTCTGGATGCGGGCGCTCTGTTTTGGTTTTGCTCATTAGGATCCCCTCTTCTTGGGTGTTTTGGGCATCTGGGATCTGCCCTTTTGGGGAGGGGTACTGTCAGGATTCTGTGGTCTAGTCTGGATTTTGAAGTTGTTCTTGTCAGTCACAGCCGTTTGTCTTGATCCACAGCTGCCTTAATTTCAGTTAACCCTTTAACAGCGAGAACATTTAAACAACACGTTCTTCGAACGACTCTATTAATGGAATTTCTGTGGATTCTGAAGCTGAGAAAAGGGAATTTCAGCGTAAATAATTCAAATTTCCACATGCTCAATGGACGAGCGTAGATAGTGTCTTAAAAATGTGCGTAGAAATGGACAAACACGAGTTTTGAAGGCATTTCCACAGATGCTTAAATGCTAGTTTACGATGGGATTGTGATCGGAGCTTCAGAGCTTCAGAGCTTCAGAGCTTCAGAGCTTCAGAGCTTCAGAGCTTCAGAGCTTCAGAGCTTCAGAGCTTCAGTGTTCATGGTCTTTGATTTACTGTCATGTGAAATATTTTGTGTTTCAGCTTCAGCGTCTCGGCTGCTACAGGATTAACTGCCCCAGGTCCTTTTCAGTCCTCTCTTCCTTCGAGTCATGCTTCAGTTTATTCAGTTATTGTTTTACTTTTCTACCACCAAGCCCGATCTCCTGCGTTTGGGCGCTCCACCATCACTTCCTGACAGATAAATATCCAAAAACTTTTTTTTTATTTATCTTTATGGCATTCAGAGTGAGCTGCAAAGTAAGAATTTCATTGTACAGGGAAACCAGTTTCTTTACTGTACATATGACAATAAACCCTTTGAATCTTGAATCTTTGAAAACAAGTGAAGAAGAAGTGAATGATCTGAATCACGTCTTCCAGGAGGCTCCAGAACTGCTGCTGCATCCTGTTTGGAGGACAGATGGATCCTGGAGCTTCAGTGATGAACGGGTCTGCTGACTCCTGCCTCACTGCTCATTAATACCCCCCCCCCCAACTCTGCTGCCTCCAGCTCATCAATAGATTAACCCTCGCAGACCTGAAGTAACAGCTTCATTGAAACGATTCTTCCAGGACTGAGAGGATTGACCAGGTTCCTCCTCGTCCCTCTCCACAGACCTGTTTGTGACTGGAGAGCCTCCAGCAGGGGGCAGCGTGTGACCGTGCGAGGCAGAAAACCAAACTACTGCATGAAGCTCATCAGAGACTGAAGCAGCTGGAGACAACATGAGTTATTTCATTTCATAGCAGCATTAGCAGCGATTGGACTCGGGTTCAGAGTCTATCGCAGTATCGAGTCACTGACGTCCTGCAGATGCTTCAAACAGCAGAATTCAGATCAGAACCAAGATGGAGTCCATAACTAAAGAGTACATACCCGCAGAGAGCTAAGCTTTAAAACACTAGACAGCTGTTAAATGCTGTGTGGCCAATCAGCTGTGACTGATGTCAGAATGGGCGGAGTCACAGCCCACCTGCACAGAAACTCAAGAACAGAAACGATAGCTGTGCTGACCTTCATCCCAGCCCCAATGAATGCTGGGGGTTTGGTTTCATGAAGCCAACAGGACAACATCATCTGCAAAGAGCAGAGATGTTTCTCATGGTCCATCCCATCTTCTCGTGTCCTGATCCGGTCTGATTCTTGTCTATTGGGGTTTGATTTCACTCAGATTGGGTCAGTGTGTTCTTTCTTCTCTTATTATCATTCAGGATGACAGAAATTGTTCTTGTTGAAGGTAAAGTCTCATTTTCAGTCACAGATCCAGGTGAGTGACGTGTTCTCTGCGTTTGGTCCATCCCCCGGGGGAGTGGTCAGCTGCAGACACAGCGGCGCTCGGGGGTTTGATCTCTAACACTCGAGGTGTCGTCGATGAAGTTTGAATACAAAATCTTTATACTGTAACTTAACAACTGTTAACATGATCATTCCAGGAGACGGTGAGGATCTACTGGAACGATCATGTTATCGGTTGAAAAGTTACAGTAGATCAAAGAACACAAACACTGGAGCTCTGCTTTAAAAGGGTTCAATCCTGAGAGGGTTCTTCAGCATGACTGACCGGGATCGGACCCACAACCTTCTGGTTCTGAAGGCGGACACTCCACCATGAGGCCACTGAGCTGCTGCCCTCTCCACATCTCTCAGGTTGACTGTATACTGTCAACGATGTTAACGGAATGATGTCCAAAGAAGAAGGTTGTGCAGATTAACATCAAACTTTCTTTGTTTCTATTATTCTGACGGTTTTTCTGCTCAATAGAAACATAAATAAATGTTCATATTTATGGTCGGATTTGTTCTTTTCTTTACTGAGTTACTGTTGCAGCTGAAAACGTTTCAGTCCAGACGGATGACGACGTTAAAGACCATTTCTAGGGGTTGGGGGGGTTGGGGGGGGTCAGCTCTTACTGCATGGACGTTTGACGACAAGCTTTCAGATCATTTATGAGACAAACGCTCCTTCAGAGAACGCATGGGTGTCTGTTTTCCTAATGTTTCCCCGTCCCGACCGAGACTGTCGACAGTCTGACCCGAGGACATCCTTCCAGAGCGCACGCTGCTGCACAGACCTTCACAGACCCACAGCTGTGAATGTTCTGGGACGTCCCGTTCTCTCTCAGGACAGACGGCACAGCTGTCACACAAAGCTCCCCTCACACGAAGGCGGAGTTCAGCCTCCCCTGAAAATCTGCTGTTGAGAGAACGACGGTTCACTGCAGATCAGGATTGGACAGGTGTACCTACACCTGTCCAGGTTGTTAAAGCTTTCCAGAAGGACTGATGCGTGATAGTGAGTTCAGGTTTAGTTCTGGGACCAAACGGGTTCAATTTGACTAAACCTCCAGTTGAGTGAAGGAGACAAACTAAAAGCTTTTTCTAAAGTTTTGCTGAAATTCTCTTTACAGTCAGATTTTTAGTTTTATTCTCAGTTTAATCAAGTTTTTAATTTAGGTTTCATCAGATTTCCTGATATAATTTAGACCATATCTGATGAAACCATATAATCTATTATTTCACCAAACCACGGCGGATCCGACCCTGATGGACCCTGTTCTGCATCCTGATTGGCAGGAGACCTTGTCAATCAATCTCCCTTGTGCAGAGATATGCAGACCGACACAAAGATCGGATCAGATCAGATCTTCATTTTCATTCTATTATCCTGGATTTAAAAATGTCCGTGTCTGTCTGAAGTGTGTAGTGAGGAGTTTCACGTCTGTGATCTTTTTATCTTCTTTATTTTCCATTTTGATTGTTTTCCGTGTTTATTACAACAACAGGTCCCAAAAACACGTTAACAATGTGTACACGCATGAAAAAAACAGGCAAAGCTATAAAGTAATAAAATAATAATGATAATGAAACTAAATAAATTGCCTAAAATAAATATAACGACCAAAGACAACAACGAGAGGGGGGGGGGGGGGTTTACAAGAACATGTGACTGTAGAAATCTGTTCATTTAGATCTACAAACTGCTTCCATCTTTTCCATCTTTTATTGAACAGATCACTGTTTAATTGAAATGTCCATGTCCAGCCTGGTTCTTTGCAGGAGGTCTACCTGAAGTATTTCTTCATTCCAGCTTCTTTGCAGAATCCTTGTTGAATGAAGATCTTCAGCAGAAACAGAGTCTTCAACATTCCCCAGATGAAGAACAGTGGATGTGTTTGGCAGATGATGACCCCGTATGTCTTTAATGGATTCGGATGTAAGTTCTGGGCCTGAGCAGAAGATGTTGGTGTGGTTCTCCTCAGAACTTCCACATTGTCTCCAACAAGGTTGTGGAGTTTTTAACTGTTTATTTTAGAGGTTACAAAATATCTGATCAGGTTCTTCCACACTAACTCCATCCATGTTTGTTAGTTGGTAGAAGAACACTGAGATGAAACACATTTTATACCGTTCTTCTTCTGTCATTTCTATATTTAGTTCTGATTTCTATTTACATTTGATGTATAATGTTGAGCTTTTTCTATTTTCCACCAGAGAATGTCGAGAAAAGTCTCATTTTATTGTACATCTGACAGAACTTGAATTATTCTGTTATTTGGATTATCTTTCAATTCTTTTGTAAAATAATCTTTGCAGTTTAAATTCTTTCACTTCTTTCTTCTATATATTCAGAGTGAAGGAGGCGACTGAGGCCTTTGGTTCTACTCGGTTCATTTGTTCCCCCTCAGACTGTTTGGATAGTGAATCTATGCATTTTATTTCCATCTCTCTTGGAATTCTGGGAAACATCAACAGGCTAACGGTTGAAGCTGCATAGAAACATTCTTTTAGGTTTGACAATCCCAGTCCTCCTTTGTTTTTCAAGTTGTAATTTTCTTGAATGTGTTTGTTTGGTGTGTAATTTAATGTAAGGATTTGTGTTTCTGCAATATTGATAACATCTGTAATCTTAATCATCTTCACCAGTTATTTTCAGAACAGAACTCTAAATAAACAGAAAGAGTTTCACTTTCTGTTTATTTCCTTTATTTTAACTTGTTCTGAGTAAACAGATGCAGCTGAGAGCTTCTAGTGTTAGAAGATTCTACTGTCTCAACAGGAGTTTATTGAGTATAAACTCCTGCTGTATTTCATAATAAACTTTATTTATATTGATGAAGTTTGTTTTTGTTTTGTTGGGCCGGATGGATAAGAAGGGGGGGGGGGGGGGGGGGAGAAAAAAACAAGATGATAACAGAGAGAAGCAACATCCTAAAACAACCAGGTCTAGATAGTAATCTAGAATGGGCGGGGCCTGTCTACACAAACTCATACCTGTTGGTTGAAATATTCTCCACATTTAAACTAGTCTAAATGTACACAATACAACTGCAACAAACAGACTTAATCACACAAACAGACATAAAGTCTTTCTATACTATTACTGCAAAGGTGAGCTGACACCTGTGCTCAGGTGAGTGTTTATGTTTTTGCTAATGTGAATAATGATGGAATGTGCAAGGGGGGAGGGCACCCGGCCATCCCCACACCAAGACCCCCTGCAGGGACCGTAGCAGCTGCTAGGACCCCCCAACCCCCGCCATGGAGCCGCGAGGAGAATCCGTCCACAGGGTAATCCCGCCAAACACCCAGATCAAGGTACGAGGGGCCGCTGCAGAGGCCCCCCACACCCGAGAGCAGGAGGGCACAGGAGCACAGAGAGTGCAGGCCCCAGCCAGAAGAGCAGCCCCCCCCAACCCCAGAGGACCATCGGCAGCGCCCCACCCCGGTCTCCTTCGACGGCTCAAAGTGATACACTGGTGGGGGCTCCGCTGCTGAACACTGGCATCAACCTCCCACCAGAGGCAAATTGAGGTGAGGTGTCTTGCCCAAGGACACAAGGCAGGAATCGAACCCGCAAGCTTCACGATCAAGAGCCGACCGCCCTACCGCTGCACCATGGCCGCCCCAAATTGTATGATTCAGAACCCCCCAAGGGAGACCCACTCCCATGCTCCAGACAACCCCCCCGGCGAGGAGAGGGGAGGGGAGGGGCACCCAAGAGGAACGAAGGTCCCGGAGGAGTGATGTAAACGAGGCCCGACCAGACTCATCCACCGATGGAGTTCCTGGAGAGGTCCAGTTCTGGAGAGCAAGGACCGGAACCCGCACCACCGAGACCTGGACACCCCCATGCTCCGATGTGATTCGATCCCCTGCTCTGGATCTTAAATCTCAGGGGTCCCACTCCCGGCGTGGAGAGGAGGCCGCCGGGGCCAGGAGACAAGACCACCAGTTCATCTGCCGCCTGCCCCGACCCTCACCTGGACCCTGACCTCTCGGTTGATGCCCTCATGCTGATGTTTGACCTCTGCCCTCTACTGTTCTGTTTTTAAAACCTGCTCTAAATCAGTTTCCCTTCATCTGGTTGTATTTAGATATCAACATATTTGTGTTTTTAGCATTTTCTTAAAGTCATTTTTCTTTCTAATTTCTACTTGAGTGTTTTGAAAGGCGCTTTTAAATGAAATGAATAATAATTCTGTTATTTGCAAACCAAAGTTGACCTCTGACCTTCACCTCAGGTGACCTCTGACCTGCAGGGACGTGTACTTGGTGAAGTCTTCTCAGCTGTGGGTGTGATTGGAGGTTCTTGCTGCTCTGGTGGAACATTGAGTTCAGCAGACACAAACAACACCTGGACTCAACGTGCTGCAGCACAGGTGGGGCTCAACCATGACTCGGCAGTTTTTTCATAAGAGGGTTTTTGTCTGAAGTCACAGTTGAAGGAGCTGAACTGCAGGGTTGGCGTTCAGTCCCCTGGTTTCCCATCCTTGTGTGTGTGTGTGTGTGTGCGTGCACGTGCGCGTGCGCGCGAGCCGACTGTGGGCGCCACGTGCCGCTCTGGAACAGGGCAGCGCCGCAGCAGAAGTGGGTCAGTCCGGTCTGAGCTCAGAACAGCTCGTTTGTTTGGGTTTAACCTCCCTGTTAAGCTGCTGAACTTTTTAGTTTTATTTCTCATTTCTCTTTAACATCAAACTTTGGCAGCAGACATTTCCATCCCAGAATAATGTCAACATGAAAACAAAGCAGATATCCAAAAGTCTCCAGCCTGTCCTCTCTCTTCATTATAAACTGTGAACACTTCCTGACACTGAGGTTGTTTCCAGATTGAGGTTTTCTTCAGATCTGGTTCACGGTTCACATGCAGCAGCCAGCAGCTGCTCATGGCGCCGGATCCCCGCGGCCCGGTTCACGCAGAGTTCACGGGCTTCATAAAGAGTTCAGACAGAGTTCAGGAGCGGGTCACATGAAGATGTCCGACGCTTGTTTTGGCATCAGACAGACGCTTCCTGATGAGCTTCAGAACGCCGGTTCCACTGGCGGCTGCATGCTGGGGCCGATGCTGCAGGATGAACCCGTTCACACCAGATCCAGTCTTTCTGTTCTGTCATCAACCGTTAACAGAATAACTCCAGCAGATTCTACTGGAATTATTCTGTTAACGCTTGAAAATGCTGCAGAATATAGAGTGAAAAGGTTAAGGTGACACTGTCCAGCTTCACCTGTCCCAAGTGCAAAAAATTCAAGCATAGAGAAAAAAATAACATTTAAACATATTAAAAAATGAGTATTAAGTCATGAATTCAAACACTTTCATCTGTTGTTCATTAAAATCATCATGGGGGGGGGGGCTCTAAGGTTACGTCTGCATCCCCCCCCACTCACTATATAATGCATGTTCTCATGATGTCAGAATCTACAGTTCCCAGAAGTCATTGCAAAACTCTAGCAGGTTTTTTAGGAGTTTTTCCTTACAGAGAGGGAGGGTCTAAGAGCAGATAACCAGATTATTTAGTCTGTTTAGTCTTTAGATATTCTTCTTCATGTTTCTATTTTCTGCATCTGTAAAATTACCTGCATGAAGCCCAATGAGGCAACATTCTTTGTGATTTTGGGCTATATAAATAAAATTGAATTGAATTAGTGAATATTGACCACAATGCATTGTGGTCAATTTTTGCAAAAATAATAATAATTGAAATGTCTTTTAAAAAAAGAATCCCTCCACATTTCCACCATCAGAACACAGTCCAGTCACAAATAAAATCATAAAATCTTCAGATTGATTCCATTTTCATTTAATGAAATCAGTGAAGTGACGAGCTGCATGGAATACTGACAGAAATCAGAGTTTCACTCATTTCCTGTTTGAATCAATAGTCAAACATGTGAACACAGATTCTTGAATTCCCAAAAACAAAATAAAAAAAAAATCTCTTTCAGTCTCTTTAGGTTTTTTAGTCATAGATCCACGAGTCCAGACAGGATAAGAATGGAACGGTCCGACCAAAGTGGATGTGGTTCCGGTTCCTCCCTTGATCTGACTTTCACGGGTCGGTTCTCCTTTTCTGTTGTCCTGTTTCTGGGGTCCCTCACAGTCTTTCCCAGCCTTTTCCTTACTCCTTAATTTGACCGACGGCCCAAACTTTTCTCCTTTTATTTCCTTGCTGGTGACTCCGCCCACTTCCTCCAGAATTCCCATAATCCAGGAGTGTCAAACTGCCCACTTCCTCCAAAAATCCACAAACTGAGGTTTTCAGGCCGAGCAGGACAAACATTTATTGAACGTTCTAAAACTACATTTTTAAAACTGTAACTTTTGAACATAACTTTGAACATACATAGCATTACCTGCAATAATGCTAACGTTAATGCTGTAAGCTGAATGTGGCTACTGAAGATGCTAGTGTTGATAGCTAAAAACGCTAAAGCTGATAGCCAGCTAAAACCTTAGCTAATCCCATATTAGCCCAAATGAACAGCAACATGTTCATTCTCTCTCAAAACAGCTAGCATGTAACAAGATAAATAGGATCAGGTGATTGATCCGTATTGATCCTACAGACGATCAGGTGATTGATCCCGCCTGCTGGCGTGTCGCTGGTGGAATGCTGTGAGGTAACATGGCAGTCGGATGTTTCTGTGCTGACAGCACCTGTTGAAGGACGAGTCCTTCCTGTTGATCCAGAGCGTGATCTGAGAAGCAGAAGCAGCATCATCATCATCATCATCATCATCATCGCGTCTCAGTCCTGAAACATTCAAACAGGAAGTGACCATGATCCCGCTCTGATGCTGACTTTGTCCTTCATCAACACCTGTCGACGCCTCTTTCAGAAGGTGTTAAATGCTGACATCTTCTCTGAATGACACGCTGCGTTCTGTCCTGAACCTCCTCGTGTTCGGACACAATACAGACAAAACAAAGCAGCATCTAATGGAGCGGCGGAGCGGCGGCGAACAGGCCATCAAATGGCGCCGGCCTCCTCCTTGACCCTCTCCCTTTCACTGGATCTCTCCTGAAAACACTTTTCAGCTGTCAGAGTGCGTCACGCTCGCTCTGAAGATGCACAAAGCCTCGGAGGCGCTGATGCAAATCAATACTTCTTTTATGATGAGCTGAGGTCTGAACAGAAAGGAGAAGCCATTAGCTTCATTAATCATTAATGGATCAAACAGAGGAGGGGCTCGTCGTGTTTGTTTCTAAAGATCAGAACCGTCGCACCGGAGAGGCGGCGGCTGAAAAGAACAAGTCCTAATGGAGTGATGATACCACAGAGCTCTTCATTAGACCATTGCTCCGCACTTCTCTTTGTGTGGAGAAGACTCGCATCCATCCTGACCTTCTGAGTGAAAGGTCTCACTATAGATGGAATATTTACTAACGGGGCGGAAAGGTCCGGAACCGTGGAGCTTCTCTGTGGGACTTTGTTACAGCCGGCCACAAGGGGGAGCCGCTGGGCTTGAAACTCCTAAATGAGTCTGCAGATCATTGACTGTATAACAGAACTGGACAGAGTGGCTGTGACATCATCCTTTAAATCTGGCTCCAGCAATAATCAGTCGCCATTTGTCCTCATGGACGACAGTGACCGGTCATGAGTGAGCTTGTTAGAAGGCCACACCCCTTCCTCTGATAGTGGTTTGGCCCCACCTCCAACAGCCTCCACATGCTTTTGCTGAGGCATCTGATTGGTCACTTTATGACCTGAATGACTTGAAATAAAGAAAACATTTTAATTTAAAAACAACGAATCAGATCAAGAATGTTTGTTCTGACAAACAGAATGACTGAAGATTTCTCTGTAAAAATCTACGGGATTGTTGGCTTCTTGGAGCCAGCAGGTACTTCCTGTTTGGAACATGAAGGGGGAGGAGTCTAGCTCTAACTACAGTCAGTGGTTCAGAACCAGGTAAACTTCTGGCTTTGAATGCTGTTACAGTGAAGGGCAGCTGAACCAGCAGCAGTGGATGCAGTTTATTGTTCTCCAGAGAGCAGCAGATGGATCTACCTTTATTTAGTGAAGGATGAACATCATGAAAGTGGATTTAAACTGACAGGACGGGAACAAATGATGATGTCATCCTCGTGTTCACACCTTCGTGGGCGTGACTCGGGGACTCGGGGACTCGGGGTCTCGGCGTCGTCTTGAATCTGCTCCAGATCTGTCATCTGCACAGATGACTTCCTCTTGATCCGGGATGGGAGCTGTGGAGAAACGTGGTTTGTGTCTCCGTGACCACGGAGAGACTCCCCGCCTCTAAACCGTCAGCCAATTACAGAGCAGGCAGCACGGTGAGGAGTTAATCAGAGGACGCCCTGTGTCAGCAGGAGGGAGGCGGGAAACGGGAGCGATGACTCCTCCAGTCTCAAGAATCCTCACACTTCATGTCATGACAGACATCAACTCTTTCTCTTCCTCATAACCGTCACCAAGCTTCCCTCCACACTCATGTACCTGAGCTAAGACCCTCCCCCTGGAATCCTCCAGGTGTTCCAGCAGACGTCAGAGGGTCTACAGAGCTGCTGTCCCCTCAGCCTCACGTGGACCTCAGGTCAGGCTCTGAAAGACCACAAAGTCCAACTAACTTCATAAAAACTCAGCATCGTGATGAAGAATCGATGAAGACTTCAGGAGTGAAGAGACCAAAGGCCTGCTGGGATACGCCCGCTCTGTGTTTTCATTCTGCACGGCGTGAGCTGTCGAAGGACACTCAGCAGAAACCTCTACACTGATCCAATGAGAGAAGAGAAACGTTGGATCCTCTGACAACGAACGACTTTAAAATGTTTATTTTCATCTATTCTAAATGTTTACTCGACTAAAAATGGGTTTTGATAAAAAATGAATGATTTCCAAACGTAATAAAATACAGAACTTTAGTGAATTGATCCAATGTTTCACTTTTTTACAGTCTAGTCGTCTATTTATGCAATTATCTGTCATGTATGTCCTGAGAGGAACACATGTAAATAAACTAAATCAATCTAAACATCACAACAGAATAATATAAATATTAAGAAAGTACATGTATAGAAGCAGTTAAACATGATAAACAGAAGATAAACTAAATACAGACAACATGACAACACAACAACAACGACATAACAACAACGACACAACACAGGTTATTGCAGCTGGAATAAAGTCTGCGGTTTTTCTTTTTAATTCTGTACAAGACTAAAATACAAACTTTACTCAGGAGTAGAATTTTTACAAAAACTATTTTGGTAAAATTATTATTATTTTACTTCCTACAAAGTAGGGCTGCCATGATTAGTCGACTAATCGACGACTAATCGACTATTAAAATAGTCGACGACTAATTTAATAGTCGATTAGTCGTTACATGGTGTCAGGCTGTAGTAAAGTTGAAAGTTATAATGACATTCTGCTAGCTTTTTCGACTATTTTGGCATTTATAAGGTTTTTAGACTATTTGTGGAATTTAGCTAATACCTCAACTATATGCTAGCTAATTTGGCTAATATAGCATTTTTTAAAAAAATCTTTTTTAGGCTAATTTTGAGTTTAGCTAATATTTTTGCTACATGCTAGCTGTTTGGCTAATTTCAGCTTTTTTATTGCTTTATAGGCTATTTTGGTATTAAGCTAATATTTCAATTACATGCTAGCTAATTTGGCTAATTTAGTATTTTTCTTTAGGCTAATTTTGGGTTTAGCTAATATTTTAGCTACATACTAGCTGTCTTGCCTAATTTAGGCTTTTTTTCTTTATAGGCTATTTTGGTATTAAGCTAATATTTCAAATATTTTAACTACATGTAAGCTGTTTCAGTTAATTTAAGTTTTTTTTTCATTTTTTAGGCTAATTTTGAGTTTAGCTAATATTTTAACTACGTACTAGCTGTTTTGGCTAATTTAGGCTTTTTTCAGTGTTTTAGGCTAATTTGGCATTTAGCTAATATTTTAGCTGGCTATCAGCTTCAGCAATTTCAGCTGTCAACTTCAATGTTTTATAGCTATCGATTTCAGCATCTTCAGCTGTCAGATACAGATTACAGCATTCACACTAGGATTATCGCAGATAATTTAGTTAGATTAAAGCTAATGATGCTTGACTTGTGTGCTTTACATCCATTTTATTCATGACCCGATTAGTCGACTAATCGGAAAAAATAATCGGTGATTAGTCGACTATTAAAATAATCGTTTGTGGCAGCACTACTACAAAGCGACGGCGAGACAAACAAATCCATTTTCATTCTCACATCAGAGACGACGACTCTCCACTTCTGTCCTCGTGTTTCCAGGTTTCTTCCCACTTTTCCCGTTTCCGTCGACGTTATTGCATCAGCTGGTTCAGTGCAGCGGTCTGTGAAGAACCGTTTGGTTCTGGTCCGTATGGATCAGAACTCAGAACCTCAGAGTTAGAAAAACACCTTTGATTGATGTTCTGAGGCTTTAAAATGTTTTCTATGTAAGATTTGTAACTTCTCTCCCTTTTGACCAGAACACATTCCAATTCTTTTCAAAATAAAACATCCTGTTTAATCAGATTTACTTTCATTAAAAATGTAAACATGAGATTTTCTATTATCAGGAGGTTCCTTCACCACATTATGTAAATTATTTTAATATGCATCCATGTGAACGCATTAAGATCTGATCCTTCTGACAGGAGCTGAAACCTTTTTCTCTTATTGAATCCGTTCAGCTTCTCTGATCATGAATGAATTTGAAGTTTTCCTCTGGAGGAATCATGGAGGCTGCAGACTCCAGGTTCAGCGGGAAACCATCGGAGTAGAGACCAGAAGAAGCAGAGATCCTCCTTCAGACACGGGTGACATCACGCCGTGACCACGAGGAGAGGGGAACAGACGGAGAGGGCGGTGCAGGGGGAGAGTGGTCGACCTCTGGGTTCGGTCCCTGCTCTGAGGCCTGTGTGAATGGGAGTGGCCTTCCTCTCTGGGTGGAGCAGCATTGTATAAGTGAGCGGCGTTCACGGTCACGAGGCGTTTCCCGCTGAAACGTGTGGCGCCGCAGAGGAAACCTTCATCAATAATGAAACTCCCGCCGCCGCGCCCTGATGCTGCTCCAGCCCTGATTGGATGCTCTGTGCTCGTGTCACAGCTGTTCCCATCTTCAGACCCCCCCCACCCTCCTGACATTAACTCCATTTCACTGAGCAGCGCCCCCCCCCCCCCCCCCCCAGGACAGCATGTACCATCGGATGAACATAAAGACAGCAGAACACTGCCGCATTGTTGTTCCGCCCCCCCCAACCACAACCTGCATGTTCCAGCTGATCCGGCCACTGAGGGGGGGGGGCTCCTCAGAGCGACACGTGCCCCCACCCCCACCCGGCTGGAGCTCAGCGTCTGCTCCACAGTAGAGACAGAACTGGATCAGAACCGGACTGACCCGTCTGCTGCTCCAGAGAGTGAACCGCATCCAGGGGCTGCATGCCCCCTCCCCACCCCCCACCCCCATCCCTCCACTGTAGCTTCCTGGAATGTGGACAAACAGGGATTTAATCCTGTTTGATTCCGGATCATTAAATAATAATCTCTTAAAAAATGTTTTTGCATCGTGATGCTTTTCCTCAGCCGGGACACAAACCACCCACCTGTGCAACAACAGGTATGAACCCCTGCACCAACAGTTGATGTACCTCTCCCATCATGAAAGATCTTTTGATGGTTTTCATCATTAGATTTTTTAACATTTTTGCACAAAATGAGTGGTGTCTCAAACTGGAAAAAAAATTAAATAAAATCTGGCGGTCTTCCAGAGGATGGCGCCGTAGGCGGCCGCCTAGCTCGCCTAAACCCAGGGCCGGCCCTGCAGGGTTGTGCGTGAGTCGCTCTGGCTTCTCCTCGTGTTGCTGCAATTATGAACACGTTCAAAAATTTGCAAAACAAATGATCTGTCAGAAGGAATCAAGAGAATCCTCAGCGGTTCGTCAGAGTTTATCCAGGCAGAAAACAACAGCAGGCGGGTCGGCGAGGACTCCCACCCGCCAAACAGAAGTCAATAAAACAATGAAAAACAAATAAAGAAAGTCCAGAAGGGTCGGAATCCAAACAAACCGAGGATGGATGTTCAGGGAATCGGAACAGATGTAAGAATGGAGCCGAGTGTGACTCGGTTTAAACCGACCAATCAACAACGAGCTGAGGACTAAACAAAGAGCGGGTTCACACAATGACCGGAGAGCGGGAGTCTGACAGAAACAACAAACACCACAGCAGAGGAAAAGATCAAAACAGACGAACGAAAGAGAAAACAAAGATTTTCTCTGATATTTCTATTCAAAGATTGAAGTCCTGAAGCTCGTCTGCATCAGTTTAATCCTCCGAGATCTGCTCTCACCTGAGGCGTCGTCTGTGACGCTCAAACACAGAACCTGAAACTTTTCAACCGTCAACAGCAGATTCTGCTGCAGTGATCGTGTTAAAGAATAAAAAATGAGAGTAAATCAAAGAACAGAAACAGAAACTCCGGGTTCACATCGGATCCAACAACAGCAGAACTTCCACTGTGGTCTCATGGAAGATCTATCTATGCTCTACACACACAAAGTCCTCTAGCTTGATGCTAACCTGTAACAGGACGGCTAATGCTAACGCTCCGTCGACCTAAACATACATTTCTGACTAAATGAACGTCTTTAGAAACTCACAGATTCATTTTCTAAACTCTTGTAGAGAAATATTTTTAAAGGAACCATTGTTGGTGTAAAGCAGCATTTTGTTCATTCTTTCTTCTTCTTCTGGAATAAAGTGTAATGCTGCAGCGTGATCGCCACCTAGTGTCCAAACCGAAACGTCCTCCAGGAGAAGCAGAACAATTGTTGGAGTTCCTCCGTTTGAGAATCCATGAAACTCTGGATGATGTTAACAATCTCATGATTTCACTGATACATTTACAGTCTGTGATCCGGATCAGATTCATATGAAGATATCCAAAGTTTATATATAGATTATTAACGTATTTTTAGACAAATGTGTTTAAATGTGTGAACTCAAAACTGAATCGAGTGGAACAAAAGAATTAAAAAAATCAGAATTGAATGGATTGTAGAAATTATCAGCAACACACACAGAGACACACGCGTGTATTTGGTCACATACAAACACACACACACCTACATATATAACATATTTTGCATAATGTGCTGCGTGAGCTCTGTCTGCTTCTCATGCTGCCGTGACAGAGAGAACGTTTGTGTTCCACATTCCTTCCGCTCCGCTGAGGCCGAGGCTTCTGCCGCCCCGGGACACTCGTCTGCAGGGGGGCTCCAGAGGAAGCCCCGCTCATCGGGGACGCATGAACTATGTTCCAGGAGAGAAGGAAAGTCTGCTGCAGAAGTAAAACCTCATGCTCACGGTTCAGTGATCCCATCAGATGTTAAAGAGATCATCTGGAGTGACTGCGTCTCTGTTTGGGTTCTCCACCCTTTCTATACATGAACATCCATGAGCAGAACCGCTCATATTCTTCTTAGTTAGCTTTATAGACTGTTCTCATCAGAGGAACGGATTCCTCTGCAGAACAAGCAAACCCTGAGGGTGAATGCAGCGAGGGTCCCGCAGAATCCGGGGGAACTGTGGGAACGGGCCGCTCCCACTTCTGTCCTGAACAAACAGGGATGAGCCGCAGACTCCAGAACAAACAGATCAGTTTGGCCTGAAGGTCCAAGCCGACAGCATCACGTCTGCAAAGCAGGTCTGGATGGACTACAACTCCCAGCAGCACTTGGGACTAACCTTTTATTTGTCATTCTGACGTTGTCTAAAACCGCTAATCTAAAATAAACTTTGTCATTTTCAGCTTCAAATGTTGTTTTTTTGGGTTTCAAAACTCAAAATTTAAATTTCAAAACTTTTTTCTTCAGTTTTATAAGTTTTTTTTTCTCTTTCAACATTTTTTTTTTTTTTTTTGTTGTCAAATCAGAAAATTTTGGTTTCAAAACTTTTGGCCCCATTGCGTCTAGTTAACAAGAGGGACCAATCAAAATCAGTGGGTGGTAACTTCAGTCCTGTTGCATTCACTGACTCTGAAAACTGTGATCATTTTCTGTGGGTTCTGTGGGTCGGTGAGTTTGATGGCGTCCAAACGCCAAAACGCCGTTCCAGCCCAGAGGTCATCAACCTTCACCAGGAAAAGAGTCATCTGGGCTCGTTTTCTACGGAACAAAACCTAGAAGGAGCCTCATGGTCTTTAGCCTTTAAGACATTTAAATTTGCTTTCATGACCTTCTTTTTATAAATATGAATTATGTCTATTTTTGGCACAAACAAAAGCAAAAATATATATTAAATAAAACCTAGCATCTCTTAAATGTGATTTCTTAAACATTTGACAGAAGCTAAATAACATATTTTAATATAAAAGATGAACCAAACAGGATCATCTCAGAGCAGAATCAGATGATATCTGTTTTTAACTCATAAAGATCAAACTTTTGACCAAAGTTTATCTTTGTATATAAATCTGTTCATTCTGGAGGAAGAGTTGATCAAATCAGACGTCTTCAGGTCAACATGGATGGAAAAACCTCCAGAGTTTATCATCTATGTTCACCTCAGACATTAATTTATACATTTAACTCATCTAAATTAATTAAATGCTAAATAAGCCATCATTACTTTAAAAACTATTTTTCTATTTTTTTTTCTTCTTTTTCTCCTCTTCATCCTCAGCAGTCTTCCACTGCTGGGTTTTGTTCTTTTAGTTTGGGGTTTGGTAGTCTTAGTTTTCTGGCTTTGTTTGTTTTCTTGGTAGTTTAGGTTGGAGGAGATGCTGAGTCAGCTGGTCGACATGCTGAGTCAGCATCTCCATGATTTATCTCATGTTTGTCCAGGTCCCTCATGTGGATCTGCAGACCTCTGATCAAAACGCCATGTTGTTACAGACGGGCACAGAAAGCTTCCTTATGCTTGGATAACATTTTAAAACAGAAATTTTCAGATTCAGAAAAAAAAAAGCTGAAAGTGAGAAAAAAAAGTTTGAAATTTAAATCTAATTTAAATTAGATTTAGTTCATTTTAGAAAAGCAAAACGTTTCAAACACTTCAATTTTTTTTTGGCTGAACACAAATTTCTTTTTCAAAATGTTTTATTTGAGTTTCAAATAATTTTGGCTCCACTGCAGCTCCGTAGTTAACCCTTTAACCCCGGAGCTGCAGTGTTTCTGTTCTTTGATTTACTGTCATTGAGAGTTAATTACAGAAGGAGAAAAGCTTCTGAATCTACTGAACATGATGTTCTACATGCCTCAGGTGTTCACGGGTCAAACATGCATTTTTATCTAGAACAAAATTCAACAGAAACAGTTTTTCTTTATTTCTTTTATTCCAAGAAAAGTTGTCAAACATATTTACAGTAAAGTTGATGCTTCTCAAACATCTAACTGGCTCCCGTCAGCTTCAATAACAAAAACAGTTTTACAGAAAGACAGGTTCCTGTCCACACTGGAATTATGCACGAAGAGAGTGGAGGATGCTGTGGTTCTGTGCAGCGTGAACCTTCCGTTGCATAGTGTAAAGTGTTCAAGTGGAAACATCGACAGACCACCACGGCTACATCAACTGGCTCATAGAAAACACAGCAGGGAGGGGGGCTGGGAGGGAGACGGGTCCAAGGTCGGGAAGACAGAACCGCTGCCGAGCGGGACCCAGGAGGAGCCGTCCCGTCCTGAGTGCACACCTTCACATTTTAACGGTCCGTTTCCCTTCCAAGCTTTGGCTGAATTCAGAGCAGCGAACTCTGCTTCGTTTGGTCCGACTGAAACCAGAACCGCCTGATTGTCAAACAGCAGAACCTTCAGAACCTTCCAGACAGGAAAAACATCCGTTTACTGCTTGAAATAATAAAGTAACATTTAAAGTTAAAACTATTCTTTCCCTTCTGAACAATTGCACAAAAACAAAATATTGCATCTTCTTTTTGAAGAAAGATGAGTTCTGGAGTTTGTTTCTGCTCGGACGCCGGAGAGCCCGAAGCTCCGTGGATCCGGAGGCGCCGCCGTCTGAGCGGCGCCGAGTTTCAGCTCATTTTCACAACAAAGGAGAGAAAAAAGCAAAAGAGGCTGCGCCGAGGTTAGCGTGAGGTAAGAGGCTGTCCCGACTGGGAGGAGGAGCGAGTGAGGTCACGTGACACGCCTCTAAACCTGCAGCTACCACCTGAGGGGCGGGGCGTCTCGTTTCCTGTGAAGATCCTCAAACGGGTCAATACTGCCGACCCCAGAGAGCGGCGGGACGCTCGAGGTCCAGAGGGTCCGACCTGGTAAACATTCAAAGCATCTGGACCGTTTCCCTTTAGCCTGCTGAGCGCACGCCGGCGGCGCCGCGGCGGGTCTTTGGATTCAGCAGAACCGGTCCACGCGCTCACGTCGTTTGGTTGGGGGGTGGGCGGGGGGTTCAAATAACCTCCCCGTCCCTAAAATATGGCACCCAATGGTAAACTATCTGATACTGTGGCGTCTTTGATGACGGGGGGCGGGGCTTAAACATTCATCTGTGACATCATGGCCGCTCCATTAAAAGGTGCAGAATTTAAAACTAAAGACAGGAGGGGTCACACACTTGGTGTGTGTTTGGGGGCGGGGTTAAGGCACGAGGCGTGGGGGGGGGTACGTGAACACATGAGGAAGAGCGGGTCAAACCCAAACATCATCAGCACCGAGGCCCCGCCCACTGCAGCGGGGGAGGGAGGGGTGGGGGTGCTGCAGTCCGGAGGATGTTTGGGTCGAGGATCGGGGAGGATCGGGGAGGATCGGGGAGGATCGGTGAGGATCGGTGAGGATCGGTGAGGATCGGTGAGGATCGGCGAGGATCGGTCTGTGGCCCCCAGCTCAGCTGAGGTCCGACGTCTTCACAGTTCACGCCGCTGGAGCCCCTTTTCCCTCGCGGCCGCAGGGGGAGGAGCCTGCAGACACAGAGACACGCACAGGTCAACAAGTGACACGACATCCGCCGGACGTGTCCGAGCGCAGCAGCCGTCCAGCCGCTCTAATAATAGCCGGGCGGCTGCACGCTACGGCTCAGCCGAGCGGCTTGTTCCGCTTTCACGGTTGCATAACAGTCGACCTGAACACAAGCTTAGAGGGAGGGACGGGGGGGGCACGTCTACCCACAATGCACTTCTGAGTGAAGACTAACCCGACGCCTGAGGCTGAGCGAGGACGAGACGTCGAATAGGAACGCTCGATTCGACCGATGATGACGACTCGCCGCTGCTCAGCAGAGAGAGAGTTGATCCTAAAGCGGGGGCCGCCCGCTCTCCCCTGAACCAGGAAACCTTCAGGATCTGCTTCCTGTTCAAACAGCACCTTCAGTCTGCAGGACAGAGAGCTGAGGAGAACCCAAACTTCTGCTGAGTGAGAGACGTTCACACCAGCCGGAGAATCGACGGGAATTCTGCCTGGAACAGTTCTGTGTTCAAGCGTCACCGGCGCCGCCTCAGGGGTCAGAGGGTTAAATAAATGAAGACTTCTGTCTGTCACCTGAACATCTCTGACCTTTGACCTCCTCCGAGCAGCAGAGCAGAATCTCTGATCAAGACGATTCCTTCATTTATTGGTTACTTTTGTTCAGAAATAAAAACTCTTCAGTATTTTTGGGGTCATCGACCTCTTGATGGGGAGGATTTTCCTTTCATATCTCCCACACACGGTTGAAGAAATGGGCGTGGCCAAACCCTGATCCAAACACTTTCCTTGACCTGCAGAACAATCCTGCGATTTGATTGGTGGACTGGTTTCTACTGCTGGAGCCCGTCACTCTGCGGTGGCTAAAACTTCAGAAGGATCTCCTCAGGTGAGAGCTGGGATCAAAGTCTCCTTCAGAAGTTCATCTGACAGTAGAACGGAGCCGTAAAGATGCTGATGAGGAGGAGGAGTCTTCTCTAATCTACAGGAGAGCTTCAGAACGTCTGTGTGGACTTTAGATTAACATAAAACAAGCTTCTCAACCTAAACGTAATCCAGACAGATCTGTGGTAGACCAGAGATCCTGACTGTATAGAGAGAACTGGACCCCAAACAGGAAGTGAACTAACCATTATCAATTAGTCAGAATAACCATTCTTGCTTTGATGACATCTGTCTGTCTTTTCCTTTGGGCTTTTTCCATCAGGCTCTCCACAGCCAATCAGCTTCCTCCACCTTCATGTCTTCATTCACTGCATCCAGAAACTTCTCTGTTCTTCCTCTGGACTCTCCTCTGAACATCTCCAAACCATCTCAGTCTACATTCCTGAGAATCTGATTTTTTCATTATTCATTTTCTTTAATGTTAGTTTTTCAAGTTATAAACGGACCAATAAGATCCCTCGGTGGCCCCACCTCCAAGGTTTGAATGACAGATTCTCCTGAGGTGCTTTCTGTGGAAGGGGTGTGGAGTTTGAACAAGCTCACTCCTGATTGGCTGCTGTAGTTGCCATAGAAACATTGACTCTGACCAATCACTGTTGACCGGTTCCAACATGGCGGCATCTGGATATAAATGGCGACTGAATCGGCTTCAGGAGGCAAGGCATGATGTCACACCTGCTCTGTCCAGTTCTATATACAGTCAATGGTTCCACCACTGAATATTATGATGTTCACAATGACGCTCACCCCCCACCCCCACCCCCACGGAGGAGAATCTGAACGTTCTGAATTTCATGATATTTTTCTCATTTCCTTTTTTCCTCCTGGAGTTCCTGCGGGGCAGAAGTCCCGCTGAAAGCTGCAGCAGTAGAACCTCTGAATGATCTCATGAAGCCAAACATGGAGACGTGATCACAGAGATCTTTAAAATAAATCAACCAGATCTCTAAACATGATCCATGTCTTCTGTAAATGAGATATACAGTCAATGCTGGAGACCAACACCTGAAGGGAGCGTCCACGTTTATGAAGACATTCATGGACAATCGATTCAGCTGTGAAGCGTGATTTCCTGTGACAGATGCAGGCCACGCCCCCTTCCATTCAGTGTTCCCCCTAAAACATGGGCGGTGACAGCGGGGCGGCGCAGCAGCTGCAGAGCTCAGCAGATTAGCACCGTAAACCTGTTAGACACCATGAACAGGAGGATGGAGCCGTGGGGGGGGGGGGGGGGGGGGGGGGGGGCTGCAGCCGTCCGCTCTGGTTGGCTGCTCCCTCACTGAGGTGTTGTGCGGCTTTACGTAACGGCTTGTTTTTACAGCCCCGGACCCCCGGGCCCAGAGGAAACATTTACAAGCTTCTGACTGAAAGCTGACTTTTATGGGCCGGTTACGAAACGCTGAGGCCACGCCCCGTTCCTCCCATCACCCCCCGCCGACTGAACCGCTGCAGAACATGCTGTACCCAGGCTCACGAATCCCGTCCAGAACATTTCACGCCTTCGGAGCCGAGCCGGGTCGCTGCAGAACCCTCGGACCGCCTCGGCTCTCGCCGTCAAAAAAAAAAAAAAAGATTCCTGAAGCGTGCACGTGGGGGGGGCTGCAGCTTAGAGAGCCCTGGCCCGCTCCAGGCGGAGGCGGCACATGGCTGGCACAGGAGGAGGACAAAATGTTCCCGACCAAAGCCTGTGTAAGCCCTGGACCGCAGCAGAGCAGAGGGACGTCCAGCTGGGGGGGTCGGAGTGTGTACTGACTGAATACAGAAATATATTCTTATTCCTCCAGTGAGTCACAAGAACTCTTTAAGAAAACAATAACTGGAAAACTTCTGTCCTGCAGGATTCAACCTGGAACCTTCTGGATCCGAGCGCTGCAGCATTTACTGATGGAAGACCAAGAAAGATCCAAGAAAGATCCAAGAAAGATCTAAGAAAGATCCAACAGATCTAAGAGATTCAAGAGATCCAAGAGATCCTTTTAATGCTACCACTGTTGATGTTGAGTTTCCAGGAAAAACATTGTATTTTTTATGATTAAAGTAAAGTAGAACCAGAAGAGTCATTCATCTGTTTAAGAGTTTCTGTGGTTTTTATCATTTCTATCTTCATTTTCTCTCCATTTATTCTGTTTTCATTTAAGCACAAAGCTCTTTCTTCTGCAGTCTGGGACGTTTTAACAAGTATTCAAGCTACCATGAGCATGCACACCAGATACGAGTCAATTCCCTCCCTATTAACCGTCTGCTGTCCTGGATTCGCACGCCGTGGTCACGCCTTCACTTTTGTTTCGCTGAACATGACGTCACCACGAAGAGAAAATCAAATCAATTCAAACGTTTCTGTGGCTCCACTGTGTTCTGAAGAGGAAAATGTGGATCGTTTGTTCAAAAATTACAGAAACTGTTCGACCACAATGCATTGTGGTCTATATCACTAATGTAGTTAGCATTCATGCAGACGGGTTTTTCACAAAGAATTCTGGGTAAATTTCTAGAGCACTTGATTTTGGATCTGGAGAACTCTAGAAAATGACCAACGCACTGTCGTAGACAGTATAATAACTGGACAGAGTGTTCCAAATAGGAAGTACCTGCTGGTTCCAAAATCCTTATTATTATTCAGTAGCTCAGAAGAATCATTCTGATTTTTCTTAACGTCTTCTTTCTAATTTTAATTTTTTTAAAGATATTTTTGTTATTCAGTTATGAACAGACCAATCACATGCCTCAGTAAAAGCATGTGGTGCCCGCTGGCCCCGCCTCCAACGTTTGATTGACAGATTCTCCCAGAGAAGTGGAAGGGTTGTGAACAGGCTGACTCAGAGCGATCGACCAATCACAGCCGTCTGGCTCCAACATGACGGAATAACGGTGAGGGGTTTGGCTTCACTTGGTGAAGGCCTTTCTGAGGCTTTGTCCAGGGATGATATACGTCTATGATCACGACGTCCTGCAGCTTCAGGGGAATCGAACAGCAAAAGCGGACGCTGAGCACGCGGTCCATCCAGCTCTCGGGTTACATAAGACTTCATGCTGTCGTCTCGTGTGCATCACTGCATCATCCAAACACATGCACGCGTACGTGCACACTCTGCATTGTTTTGATAGAGATGGACAGAACCGGTGTCGGTCCGGTCGGGAGCAGCTCCTGAACCGCTGACGTAACCCCCCCTCCCCCGATGGTCCCTAATCCTTCACCTCAGCCGATGAGCCGGCGCCGGCCTGTGGGCCTGTTGCGTAACCTTCTATCCCTCCGTGCTCAGAGAGAACCAGGCCAACACGCAAACCCCCCCCCCCCCCCCCCCAGCTGGACGTTATGTCACCGCGGGACAGGCTGACAAAGGACGGCTAACAGGACGTCCAGCGAGCGCGGCGGCGGGGCTCGGGCCCGGCCGGGGCGCAGGGCGGCGGGCGACTCGGGTCACTGAGCCGCTCTTTGAAGGAGTTCACGCCCCAAATAGCAAACTGAGACAATTAGGATGTTACGGGCCGGCTGATCCTGAACCGCGGAGGGGGAGGAGGGTCGCCCCCTCCACACGCCAAAAACACGCTTTTCAGGTTCAGAAAAATGCAAAGAAAAAGTTTTTAAACATTTGAAACTAACAGGACAGACGGACGCCACGTTTAATATTTTTATTGTTTCTAAACATTTTGAATGATTGAATAAAGAATTTAAAATAAATATCTGCAGATAAACGGTTTACCTCTCCTGAAAGAAAGGTTATAGGGTCAATTATTTATTTTAATTTATATACAACATAGAAAAAAATTCAAATAAATGATTTTATTTCCAGCTCCTGTAGTAATATACATTAAGACAAAACAATGATGTCACATCAAAACTGATCAATTTTTCTATATTTTAAAATAACATTGAAAATGTAATTAAATAAAATGAAACTAATAACTTTTCAATAAATAAGAATTACATTTTGTAAATGAAAACGAAAAATTAAATAAGAAATTTGTCTCTCTCTACTCAAAAAAGGTGAGAATCGATTTGAAGGCCTCCAATTATTAGGAAATTATTCAACTTTTTTAAACTGAAATTATTTTGAAAATTTGGATTTTTAAATTGAAAATGAACAAAAATAAAAATACATTATTTAATGTATAAAAAAATTTAAAAAAAACTTTGAAGGAATTGTTAGTAATCTTCTAAATTAAAAAGAACAAAAAACAGAGAAATTATTAAAGTAAAAAATAAATCTTCATATATTTGAATGACTAAAATATTAAAATGAAATAAAAATGTTTACTTCACTTCCATCAAAACATTGTTTTCCTTAAAATGTTAGTTTTTTTTTAAATGTTTTTGTACTTTTAGACATTTTTTTTTTAAATTATGGGTTTTACTTTTTTTTTAATACATTGAATTCCGTACTCATGGAGTTTTAAAGCCACCAAAAAATAAAAGAATAAAAGTTAATATTAGGAGATTTTAAGTGGTAAATGAATAAGATTTAAAGTTGAATTGAAGATCCGGTCCAGTGAGTGAACATTTCCATCACCTCCATCCTCTTCTTCGCGCTCATGACAGACATGATGAGTTTGTCTCTGAGTCTCTGAGCTTCGTCTTTTACTGATGAAACTCTGACAGTGAACTCCAGAAAGCAGCAACACGACCATGATCTGATCTCAAGTCGCCTAAAGGTTCAGAAATTCTGGGTTTTTGACAACAATCTGGACATAAAGCTTCAGGCACGGATCGGGTCAACAGAAAACGGTTCTTCTTGTTCTTTTATCAATTATTTCTTGTAAAATTTGTTCAGATTTAAGACTTTTAGAGACAAACATTTGCAACTTTAAAAACACAAAAAAATACACTAAAAAGGTAATAAATGTAGCCTGTGGCTTTAAAAATCATAAGTTATAACTTTTATTCTTGTAATTAAAAATAAACATTGTTTTCCTCGTAAAATGTCCCTGATACTCTGCCGTAGATCTTTTTCTGTTTTTCAAAGACACGTTTTCATGTTTTCAGGTTGAACGTGACCAAAGACTTTATGAAGACAGAATTCTTTGATTTCCTCCAGAACTTTGCTGGAAGTGTTGGAACAGGGTGTGGTCTCCAGACCCCTCCTTCAGATATTTCTCACAGCAGGAGGTGGGGGGTTCAGGAAGAAGTCTGGTTCTGGTTCTGGTTCCAGATCTCATCACAGTGAATCCTCGACCACCTCACGACAGTTCTGGTGGGACTGGTTCTGGCTGCAGCAGATCCGACCAGAACCCGGCTTCCAGAGAACCAGGACAGCTCAGGTGGGTTGAACACTTAACATGATTGGAGGACAGAACAGAGCTGGACACGCCCACAGAACAGAGCTGGACACGCCCACAGGCTGATGTCAACATCTACAGGTGTGACGTCACACCTGCGCGCCCGACGCACCTGCGCGCCCGACGCACCTGCGCGCCCGACGCACCTGCGCGCCCGACGCACCTGCGCGCCCGACGCACCTGTGTGCCCGACGCACCTGTATACCCGACGCACCTGCGCGCCCGAAGCACCTGCGCGCCCGACGCACCTGCGCGCCCGACGCACCTGTGCGCCCGACGCACCTGCGCGCCCGAAGCACCTGTGCGCCCGACGCACCTGTGTGCCCGACGCACCTGTATACCCGACGCACCTGCGCGCCCGACGCACCTGCGCGCCCGACGCACCTGCACGCCCGACGCACCTCTATGTTTTACACCAGTGACCTCCGACCTTTTAACGTTTGTTTAAAATGTGATCCAGAATCCCCTGAAACCCAAAAGCTGAAAATAAAATGTAAAAAACTAAACTCTAATTTCTGCCTCGATCAACTTTTAAAACACAACAGATAAACAACAAAAGAACGTTCAGTAAACAATAGAATCATAAACATGAATCTCTTGTCTGAGAAACTTCATCATAAGAATCCAAACATGCATCTGAATATTCTGCATCGTTATTATTATGGTCTGTCAGAATGAATCCATATTTGGAGCAAAAACTCCTGTTTGAGTTTGTTAAATGCAGAATTCTTTTCTTTTCACTTTGAATTTCTTCTAGTTGCTAAAAGAAACTTTCCAAACGTTTGTTTACTAGTTTGGATGTTTATTTTGACACGAGAATGAACAAGTCGAGTCGGAGGAGGTGGACAGAATCCAGGATTATTCCAAAATAAAACAGAAACGATGTAGGTTCTGTTTTTGGGTTCCAACAGACCGGTACCGGTACCGGTACACAGTCCCAGTCTGAACTGCTGACATGAAACTTTGTTTTCAGATATACTTGGTGTGACTTTGAACCGTCGGTTCTGTTAGCCCAAACCCAAACACATGGTCTGGTTCCTGCAGAACGTCGGCCCGCGCAGGGAGAACAGAACATTGACTCCTCCCCCCGCCAGGTGTGAACGTGAAGCCCACAGAACCTGCCTGAACAGTTTGAGCGTCTCTGAAACGTGTTCTGTGCTCCGTGCACGCCCGCACATGCACGCGCACACATGAACTGTGCATCGGGCGGTTTGCCCTCAGGGTTCTGCTGTTCCCTGCCTGGTTCCCGGTACCAGCCCAAAAGTCCTCCTCCCCTCTGATTGGACAGCTGCCAGCGCCTCTCTAACCTCAGAAACCCGCCCAGAACTCTGGGTTTGGACATTTGGAGCGTCGTCGTTGTTTGCATGACTTCAACCTTCCTATTGGCTGGACTGACTTGGCGCTCATGAACAGGTGTGTTTACCTGCTCAGCAGGAAGTCCTGCCTTACAGCAGAGCTCCGTCTGTGGTTTAAGGAGAACAGAATCCAGTCTGAGGAACATTTAGAAGTTCTTGTTTCAGATTCATCAACTGCTGCTCTGTCCACTTCAGATCCAGTCTGTTGACCAGAGAGGAGCTGCGATCAGTTTGGAAACTAAAGTACGAAAATCTAAAATTACAAACCAAAATCTGCATAAAGTTTGGGTCAAAAAAGAAATCCTGATCAGTTTGTTCCAGGACCACCAACAGGTCAGCAGGAGACCCAAACCGGCCGAAACCCACAGACTGGAAATATACCAACACTGAGACTCGTCACACTGAGACTCGTTACACTGAGACTCGTCACACTGAGACTCGTCACACTGAGACTCGTCACACTGAGACTCGTCACACTGAATTTATCACCAACAACATTTTTCACTTTTTGCTTTCAAATAGTTGATTAATCCAGTTCAATTATGGCAGGGGTGGGCAAACTACGGCCCGAGGGCCACATGCGGCCCCTTAAGATACTTAATCTGGCCCTCCAAATTAAAATACATTGAATCAAAAATCCTAATTATTGTTTTATTTTCATTGTATTTCTGGTTTCTTCTCTGGCGTTCGTGTGTTTTTTTCTGAGTCAGAAGGTGATTTTTCGGATTTCTTTGAGTTCGCATTTTCCTCTGTAGAACATTAACCCAAAAAGAGAACAAAAATCTAAATTTAGAAATTAAAATTCCCAAATTTTCTGTTTTTAAATTAATATATGTGAATTTGAATCCAAATTAAAGCATGTTTTTCTCTAAATTCCATATTATTTTTTTAGTTTGTGAGGTTCATTACCAAATCTCTCCTTCCATCTGCTCCTTGTCCGGCCCTAATGCCAAATTTTAGAACCCTTTCTGGCCCACGAGTCAAAAAGTGTGCCCACCCCTGAATTATGGTCTGATGTTTACTTGCATCTTTCAGCATCAAAGAGTTTTAAACAAATTGAGAAAATCAATTTCCTGAAAACCAATCATCAATCTTAACATGAACTCCAAAGACAGAAGTCTGGAAATATTGACATAAATGATCTTAATTGATCTAAATTGATTTTCCACTCGTTAAAGGAAACCAGCTTTTTCATTCAGAAAGTTTATTAAAATCGAGGTTGAATTGGGTCTAAAAATAATCAAGAAACAGGAGATCCTCTTTCTCTAGCTTCAACAAATAAAAGGTTTGTAAAGACCTGAACCACCAGGTTCGAGTCCTGCCGCTCACCGAGTGGTGGAACAGGACAGAGCTTCTTATCTCAGACTTTACTCCGACCTGTCCAGACTGCAGCCTGACCGCTGGAGACACACAATCTGGAATTCCTCTTTAAGGTGGAGCTTTGAAGCCTGAAGCGAGGCAGGAAACGGAAGCTAACCGCAGTCTCACTCGAACCTTTCAGCGACCGGGACGAGAAAGACGAGCCGTGTCAGCAGATCAGGAGGTTCTTGTGAAGCTGTCAGACGTGTATCCTCTGAACAAAGCAGATCTCTCCTCTCTCACACTAGATCCCATTGAAAAAGATTCAACAACACTGCTGGATCACCGGAGGATCTGATGATCAGGATAAAAAACTACATCTAGAAGTGATCAGGAATGGGATCTTCTTACCTGGGAAAGAGAGAGGTCCCTTCTTGGACTGGTTAGGGTACAAAACAAAGGAGGGGGTTGTGGGGGTCCAGGAGTCCGTCACGCGGCACACGTGACTTGGTCCATCCGCATCTCCAGCTGGAAAGCGTCCGGCCGGTCCTGAGGGTTGACCGCCAGCATGTCCTGCAGCAGGTTCCTCACGCCCTCAGACATGGAGCTCCGGGCCCTCTGGGGGATGTGGAGGACCATCTTGGGGTTCTCCAGGAGAGCCTCCCCCACAGGAACGATCTCGGCGCCCTGCCGGATGTAGGTGCCCAGCAGTTCCCGCTTCGACTCGGCGTCGATGAACGTGATCCGCTCGATCATGGCCCAGATGATGATGCCCAGGGCGAAGATGTCCGCCTTGGCCGTGTAGTGACCCTCCCAAACCTCGGGGGCCATGTAGAAGTCTGACCCACACGCCGAGGACAGCCAGAACTTGTTGAGGTTGACGGCGTTGTTCGGGTTGCTTCCTTTGCTGCCCGCCACGACGGCGGGATGCTCCTCGCCGCTCCTGGCGTTCAGGCCGGCGCAGACTTTGCTGAGGCCGAAGTCGGCCACCTTGAGCACGGGAGAACCCGACTTCTGCGAGATGAGAATGTTGTCTGGCTTCAGGTCTCGATGGACGATGTTGTTCTTGTGCAGGAACGCGATGGCGCTCGTCAGCTGGCGCATGAAGCTCCTGTTGGTCTGAGGGTCGGGCCGGCGGGACAGGATGTACTGGTTGAGGTCTCCGGCCTCGCAGAACTCCATGACGAACCAGAGGTAGCACGGCTCCTCCGGGCAGCCCAGGACGCGCTCTCCTGCAGGTTCAAGGCAGAGAAGAGACGTGAGAGGCGCCAGCAACCGTCCCGTCACATCGGGAGCTTCAGCGAGCGCAGACGGTTGAGGGACGCCACGCTCGGGCCTCCCGCGCCTTCAAGTGATGATGTCACTACAGGTGGAGGTCTCAGGTGGAGGTCTCAGGTGGAGGTCTCGTCATTCGGTTATTGAGTCACAGCATAACCATGAATCCATCAGCGTTCTGGTTCTGACAGACTAAGTAAACTTAAATACTTGTTCTGTCCAGATGAGGATGAAGGATTCGAGGGTTTTGGCGGCGGCGTGCGTGACGTCATTCGCCCGCACTGACCTGCCCTGCTAATCACTGTCGTGCCACAGCAACAAACTGCGTCACGGTTCTCTCTGAAACTGGGTTAAGCGAACCGAGACGAGTATTAATAGCAGCAGAGGAAAAGCAGCAGAGGGTTCTGGTCCGGTTGGACCTTCTGCTGTCAGAACAGGTTCTGGTCCGGTTAGACCTTCTGCAGATCAGAACGGGTTCTGGTCCGGTCGGACCTTCAGCAGATTAGAACGGGTTCTGGTCCTGTTAGACCTTCTGCGGGTCAGACCGGGTTCTGGTCCTGTTGGACTCTCTGCAGGTCAGACCGGGTTCTGGTCTGGTTGGACCTTCTGCAGATCAGAACAGGTTCTGGTCCTGTTGGACCTTCTGCAGATCAGACCGGGTTCTGGTCCGGTTGGACCTTCTGCTGGTCCGGTTGGACCCTCTGCAGGTCAGAACCACCTTCTGCCAGACAGCTGATGACAGCGCTGCTGTTGTGCGTTTCCATGTCGCACGCGTGAACGTGCGTGTGACACGCAGCTGTGTAGAACACGATGTTCTTTCGCTCCTGAAGGTTCCGCGCGCTGACAGGAAATCTGTGCCGCTGAAGTCTCCGAGCAGGCCTCGCGGCCCGCGGGCCGGAGGCTCGAACCCGACAGGAGCGCGAAGGGCCGTACCTTTGAGGGACATCTCCACCAGCCGCAGGTACTGCCGGGACCGCTTGTTCCCGTGGCTCATCTTCTGGGCCAGCCCGCTCCGCTGCAGCACGCACTCCTCCAGCTGGACCACGTTCTGGTGCCGGTTCTCCAGGCTCGTCAGGGCCCAGAACTCGGCCAGAGCGAGCTCCACGTTCTCCGGGGCGTCGCACTGGAGCCTCTTCACGGCCACCGTGGCCCCCGTCTTCCGGGCCACGGCCTCGTACACCACCCCGTAGCTGCCGCGGCCCACCTCCCGCAGCAGGCTGTAGCGCGGGGCGCCGAGCAGCGAGGCCCCGGAGCGGAGGAAGCTGACGGAGAAGCAGGCGTCGTCGTCGGCGTCGTCGTCGTCGTCCTCCGCGCGGCTGTTGTTCTTCGCCGTGAGGGAGCGGAGGACTCTGGCCGCCTCGCGCTTCATGCTCGCGCTCACGCCGCCGTTTACCTTTCTTCTCTTCTTTCCGCGGCGAATATCCATAACTTCTTTCTGGCCGAGCGGAAGCGTGAAGCGCGGCCGCGTTTTTCTGTCATTACTCAAACTCTCGGCGGCTGACGTTCGTCCTCGCGGTCTCGCCTGCCTGGGCCTGTTCGCTGCCGTTAAAACCGTGCGCGCGCGCCGAAACTGATGCCGCTGCAACAACTATTTTGGAGTCGCAAACAAAATGTTCCAGCTCGCGCAGAGAACAGAGGGCGTGGCTCTTGTTGACGCTCCGCGCCGCGCTGATTGGCGGAGAGCGGAAACGGCTCGCGGGGGGGGGGGGGGGGGGGCCAAGAACGGCGGAGAAAGTGAGCGGGCTCGCGGGCTCGTACGCACGCGCGCGCGGCGGTTGGTCCGAAGTTTCGACGCCTCGAAGTTTCTGTTAACGGGGAACCGTAACGACGGCGCGAGACTTCCAGCTCCGCGCTGGGAGCACGTGCGAGCTGGCACGCGGCGGCTGCTCAGTATCAACACGCAGCCACGCCCCCCCCGAAGGAGCAGGAGCCCCGGAGAAACCGCGGGGGGTCCGGGCTGCACACACGCGGGAAACCCGAATATTTACAGATGAAAGAAGAGTTTAAATGTTCTCAGTTTAATGAATATATTTAGTGTTTTTGTTAGAAATAAAATGATTCTGTCTTTAAAAAGAAAAACTATGTTATTAACCTTTATTTAAATATATAATTTAGACATAAAAATACAAATTTTATTGTTGATTTTTTATTGATTGATACATCAGAAACATAATAAACCAGCAGAAGTTCACGTGTTTGAGGATGAACAGAAGTTTCTTCTAAAAATGTTTCAATCATTGAATCTGAGATGATTTAGATGTTTGTCTTCTTCCACGTTTCTCATCACAAACTGCAGAAACCTGCAGAATTTAAGATCAACCAAAAACATTTGTTCCATAATTTCGCCGCATGGATCAAAATTAAAACGACAGAAACGGAACAAAAACCCGTTTATTTGTTCCACGCTCGTCTTTGTTGCCGTTTCTGTGACTTCAGCCCAAAACTCGCATTCATTTCGATTTTGTTCTGGTTTTAAATTGTGTTTTCAAGTTAAAAAGAAACAAATATCTAAATGTATTTTCCCCTGAAACTGAAGCTTCTCCACGTCAGTCACATTTCTCCACCGCCTTTTCCTTATCTTTAGTTTGGTTTATTCATATCAAGCAAAAGCAGTTTTAAACTTTAAACTTTAAACTAAATTAGTGAAAATAATGAAAACTTTTAAAATGAAATAAATATAAAGCAAACATAAAAAGTAAACCGAGCAGAATATTTAAACAAACGTGACAGTCTCTGCTCGATCTGCTGAGAAATAAAAAAGATTTTATGATCCGATTCCAGACTGAGGCCTAAACGCGCTTATTTATTTATTTATTTATTTATTTATTTATTCAGTCAATTGAGATATTATGTAATCAATTTATTCTCTATTATCCCGTGAAAATACCTGTTTTTAAACTTGATTTTAATTCATAATTTGAACTAAATAAACTCTGTTCATGTGATGCATTTAAACATGCAGGAGCGCGCGGAGGAAGACGCGCTCGCGCTCGCGCTCTCATTCACGCGACCTCTCTGTAAATGAAGACAAACACCATTAAAGAAAGAGTGGATCACGCACAGTTGGAGCGTTTCTGCTTCCTGAGGGTTTCCCCGCAGGATCCCCCGGGTTAGGGGATCTCTGTCCCGCATGTGATCTGATCCGCAGGCCTGCAGCCTAAAAACTGCAGTTCTTCAATCACTAAATCTTAACTTCTATTTTTTTATTTTTTTACAAGCAAAATCTGAATAAATAAACAAACAAATAAATCATGAAGTTCCCTGCAGACTGTATGATAGATATATTCAGCTGACCCTCAGCAGCCTGACAGAGCTGCATTCAGGACCACTGGGACATCTGCTAATCTGTCCTGTCTGCTGTTTTCTGTGCAGAGCTTGTCCTGGTCCGGCTGCAGCTCGAAAGCTTCTGCCAGCAGTGCTAAAACCCAGCAGTGACAGAGAACAACAAGCTCTTCTTTTGTGTTCCATGCTGAGCTGCTCTCAGGCCCACATACCAGTCTGGCTGGATTCACACAGCCGGCCGGCGGGCCCATTGTTGCAGCTCAGCGGTTGTAAAGCTGTATTTGTGGAGGTGATCAAAAGCAGCATTATTGGGGGTTAGGCCTCTGCCCTCCGATCAGCAGGAACAGAGGACCGGCAGCGTGCCTCTGCTGCGTGTGCAGGACGCTGCCGCACAGGCCCGCCTTTCTTCAGACTCTACGTCTCATTTCTAAGCTGTTTGTTTGAATTCTCTCAGTGTTTTCTCCAGAGGTCAGATCTGTTCAAGTTAAACGTGGTGTCAGTCTGCAGATCAGATGTTTGGAGCAGATCAGCTGTTTGGAGCAGATCAGAGGTTTGGAGCTTTTATTTGACTTTGACACAAAAACTGTTTTTTTATTTAAGGTAAAGGAGAAGGTAGAGTTTGGTCTGTCAGGAACAATTCTATTGAGTTCTTCAACATCAGAGCAACATTTCATTATGACCTCATTCTGACTCAAATGATTGACAGATGTTGAACCTGGACAGACTTAAACCCCGACTGACTGTAAATGTATGTGTAAACGTGATATTAAAATCTTTAACGCACCTCTAGAAACCTGAAGACGGGAGTTCTGGAGAAATACATCTTTAAAAACCCGCTCCTCTTCTTCCTCCTGCTCACATCCATGAACCTCCTCTTTGATCTTCATCTTCTGATGGATTCATTCCTGATCCATCCTGGTCTCTCCCAAAGAGAACCTCGTCTTCATCTCTGAAGCTCCGCCTCCTGTCTCTGTTGAAACATAAACAAACAAACAGAGTCTGATGTGTAGCTTCATCTCACTCCTCTTAAAGAGACATAATCTTATTGAAGAAGACTCATGAAAGGCTTGGATATCCCTCAGATGCCTCATCACTTCTAAACTTAATCCAATCAGATAGTGGGCGTGGCCAAAGTCCCTGTCAGTGAGAAGAATGACGTTCATCGGTGACAGCTCAAAACTCTGATGATGAATAACATTCAAGCATCTTTTTCTAACGCATGACAATTTGTGACATTTCACTTGTAAATGTTATTTATCTTTTATTAGTGATCAAAGGAGCAAGAGAGACTAAAGAGCAAAACAAGGAACATTTATATAGATGAAAAGCTGTAAATCACAAGTCAACAATGTCTAAACCAGAACAACAACTGCAGTAATACACAAAGTAAAATGTTTCTTAGACAGAAATTCACTTTATACAATTAAACCAGACCTGAACTATGTTTGGTTTACAACTTATAGAACATATACTAATGTAATTTACAAATAATAAAAATCAATAAGAATTATCACAAGTAGTAATCATATAATCAATTATTTAAACAATTAGAAATATTTACATTTTATGATCTTGTTCACTTTCATATTTTTAATTATATTTATAGTGTAAACAAGAAATCCCTTCATCCTCATTTGATGAAAAGAAAGATAAAAAGAAAAATCAATTTAATCTAAAAGGATGTGAAACATAACTTAAACCAGAACACAGAATCGTTCTGATGTATGGAGTCAATAAATGGAATAAACTGAGCAGAGAAACTAAAAACACTCCAACAATATCAAGTTTAAGAACCAGATTCAAGACAGTATAATCAATGACTACAAATCTATCAATAAACTACACATCCCAGAGGTATGGTGTTCGTCTCACACTGGTTGATGTTTGAATTGAACATTTTTGTTCTTTCTTTTCCAATCTTCTCTTACTGGATCCTAAATGTTTGTGTTTTTCTTTCTTTTACAGATCGATTCATTAAAAGGAGCAGATAATATAAGTTTGTCTTCTTTCTGTCTCTTTCATTATTTTTCCCTCATGTTTGAATGTTTTATTGAATGAAACTGAATAAAAACAAAGTGTGGATTCAGACCATCTTTCTCGCTCTGAACCGATCCTTTCCCTCTCTTTCCTGGTGGTGAAGCTTCCCTCTCTGCTCTCCTCCATCATGGATGTTAGTGATGTCATCACGTTCCTCTGCTCTCACAGCAGATGTTCTGGTGTTTTTCCTCTTTAAGCTCCTCTCAGATCACAGCAGATGCTGAAGTTCTGCTCCAGGTTCTTCCTGATCTCCTGTCCTCCCCTCTGATCAATGATTCATCTGTCGTTCAGTTCTTCAGTTCAGAATCATAATAAGGTTAATATAATCTGTTCTCACTGGATTGAACTTCTATAGACTGGAATCTTTCTTGTTAAGTCCCTCATTTGAACAACCTGGTTTGATGATTTGAGCTTTAAAAATAAAGTGGGAGTGTTCTGCCCCACTGCATCATGGGAAGGGTCCATCAGGGCGTTCACAAACAGAGACTGTGCAGTTTTTCTTTTAAGTTTTCATTCAAAATGTTGAGTCAAGAAACAACAAAACAAATGTTCTGTTTTTTGCTTTTGAATCTGACAGATAAAATGAAAGTGTTCTGTTTTGAATGAGCCTGTTTCATTTCAAATGTATTTTGGAGGTTAAACCTGGTTTATATTTTGATCTCAAACCAGAAGTTTGATCTGAGGTGATTAATGTTCCTGTTACCCTTAAAGTTGTCAAGACAACAAAACCCTTTTTCACAGAGTTAGCTCAAATACATCCAGTTTATTAAACCCTTCGGTTTTAATGTTTTATTTTGAAAAAAAGAATTTATGTTCTGGAAATTTAAAAAAATCATTCATCATTCTTTATGCCCATTTAAAAACCAAGCATTTTAAATGTCCTTTATGAATGAACATGAAAACTCGTTAGAAACTGAAGGATTCAACAAACTACGACAAGAAAAAGGGAAATTCAGGAGTGTTTGCATTTTTAATAGATATACTGTATGTATATATATTCATTTATTGTTGATGGTCTTTGATCAACCATCTCTCCTTCCAGTCATCGATGTGATGATTCCCTCTGATCAACACTGCAGTACAAACGGAAGAAAACAGATGAAAGAGACTCGGAACTCAAACTTGATTTATTTATATATATATCTTCATTCAAGAGAAGCTCAAAGCGCTTAACATAAAATCAAATAGGAGAAAAGAACATTTCCACAGAATAGGTACCCCTCCCTTCCCCAGTTCCTCCCTCCCTCAATATAACATTTTGGGGGAAAAAAAAAAAAAAAGACTTGAGAACTGCAGCTGGAAACAGTCTGGCTCTAAAGAAACAGTCGGGCTTGATCCTGCTGTGTAGAAACGGCATTAATTGAATTGAACTTTATTCATATCCCCAAGGGATAAATTTATCACATTTATCACAAATTTATAATTTATATTTATTTATTATGGGGATCATCTAATCCGAGGCCCGGTCTAACCACAGGGGCCATCGCCGCAACGTTGCAACGTTTTTGATGTGAGGGATAAAATTCAGCTCAGAGTCTAAAAGTTTCTCAGTGAGGAATTTCAAAATGACTGAGTTTGGTTAAAATCCTCTCTCTCTCTTGTCTTCAGGACCAATGATTCAAACTTCTGTTTTGTCCTGGTTGAGCTGAAGGAAGTTCTCTGTCATCCATGATTTTATATCTAAGATGCAATTTAAAAGAGTGTTTATATGTTCCAGGTCATCAGGAGACACGGAGATGTAAAGCTGAGTATCATCAGCATAGCTGTGAACGCACCAGCGTAGGGTCTGACAATGGGTTGAAGGATTTCATCTGGATACCTTATGGCAGTCAGAGCACCATTTCCTAGGCAGTAGAGGTCTGTGCGTCCCTCCATGGATACGCCTCCCCAGACCATCACTGACCCACCACCAAACCTGTCATGTTGAACCACGTTGCAGGCAGCAGAACGTTCTCCTGGTCTTCTCCAGACTCTTTCACGTCTATCACAGGTGCTCAGGGTGAACCTGCTCTGGTCTGTGAAAAGTACAGGGCGCCAGTGGAGAGAGAATTACAGCAGGAGTGGAAAACCAGCCAAAAAACTTGAAATGACCTCCACATGGAACACCAGTCCTGTTTGGAGGGTTTTCTAATTGTTGCCACTGAAGTGCACCTGTTGTTAATTCATCAACACCAATACAGATGAAATTGATGAACGAGGCCCTCAGCTGCTGAACCAACAAGAACATTATCAGACAGTTTCATTCAATTCATGACAGGACCAAGAAAAAAGTCTTCCTTTTGAAGTTTAAAATATCTACGTCTGATTTCTCTTATTTTTCTTCTCTAGTTTGGTTTGATTGCTTGAAATAAACCAGTTCCAGAGTCCAGATGTGGAACGGTTTGTTCTGGATCCTGTTTCCAACAGTGATGGAAACACAACAAACAAGTTGATCAAAACTAAAAGATCAAAGAACAAAAACTCTTTGATCTAACATTAACAAGAAATTAATCTTTATGTTTTTATTGATTTACATTTTTAAACACATTTTTTCACCAGTTCTTGTCATATTTACACTCTGACCTCCTGCTCCTCTAATGAATGTGAGATGGAAATGATCAAACTGAGCTGTTGTTTCAATCCTCTCAGTGGTCTTGTGGTTTAGCGTCTGCCCTGAGACTAGAAGGTTGTGAGTTTGAATCCACGACCAGGCCGAGTCACACATAGACTAGACTCCCTGCTGGACACTCAGCATTAAGGGGTTGGATTGGAGGTGAAACCACCAAATGGTTTCCATGCGCGGCTGTGTCTGCAGCTCACCCCTCCCCCAGGGGGAGGGGTCAAACCCAGAGAACAAATTTCACACACCTTGGTGCGTGAAAACTGACAGGACTTTATTTTTAATCATACATGATAGATTCCTCTTTAACCTCAGTTTGTATCTCCCAACCTTGTGACCTTCACCCCTTCACCTGCAGCCTGCGTCATGGATGCTCGGCATGCTGGGAACTCAGAAGTGACTCTGACTGTATATATCGTCAGTATCCAGTATTAGTCAGTCTGCTCTCCTGTTAAATCTGAGTCTTATTCTCAGAGAAACCACGTTCCAGTGTGACTGAGCGGCAGTCATCCAGACTCCACTGAGCTTCACCTGAGTTGATGTTCGTACAGGTGAGCTGAGTAACGCTGCTGTTCATGAGAAGGTCTAAAAGCCACTGTAATCAAAGTGTTAAACACTAGATGTCAGTGCAGTTTTGTTTGGCTGTATTTGATTATACTTTATTTTTCTGTAACTGGAGTACTGAGTGGACTCGGTACACAGAACGGTGTACTTGTCACAGTGAGTCAAGCTCAGAAACAGCCACAAGTCAGAAATCCATTCATGGCTGAGAACAAGAGGTTTGATTTACAAAGCCAGGTACAAACAAGGCCATGAAGCTCAGGAAACAAACAAAGCGACACAGAGCTTCAGAGGAGGAGCTTTAATAAACAAAACCTGATTAGTGAAGTGCAGGCAGCTGTGACTGATCCACAGGAGGGCGGAGTCACAGCAGGCTGCACACGAGCAAAGGAAAAAACTGTCACAGAAAACAAGCAGAACCCGACGGTCCTGAGTCCACTTCAGAGTCCATCTGTAAGTATCTTCTGACTGCAGTCTCCCTGGAGGTCAGTGCAGAGCATGTCACAGCCTGACACTGAACATCTGCAGATGAAGGAACTGGAGTCCTTTAACGTCCTCTGGGTCCACTAACATCTCTGCAGATCCCTCCTGGACAGCCAGCTCCTCCGCCCTGGTTGAAAAGCATCAGCAGGAGCAGCCACACGTTTCTGTGTCCATTCTAACCTCCAGAGTTCTGGTTTGTTGAGCCTTCTCTATGTTGTGGTCAAAAAGTCCCAGTTATGCAGAAGTAATCACTGTGCTGATGAAACTCAAAACGTGAAGTCCACTCGTGTGGTCACCAGGTCTGAAGAACTCCACGATCCTTCTTATAATGACCATCACATCTTTTCTATTTCTACTGGGGCTGGATGTCAGTGAGGAGAGCCACGGGTTAGTGGGCGGAGCCCTGCAGGAGGAGTCACAGCCGACCTGCACGGAACAGACAACGAATGAGCAAAAAACAAACAGAGAAACTGATATTTGTTATATTTGTTAAAGAAGTTAACCTTTATCAGGTAATTCTGATTATAAAATGAAACGATGACATTCAGTTATCTTGAGTATCACATTTATTAAAAGTAAGAACAAATGAAACAAAAGATTTTATTCCTGTTGTAAAGTTTAACGTTTTAGGTAAACTTGCTTGAAACAGGAAGTGAAAGTGAATTTCTTTTGATAAGATCTGAAAAATAGTAAAAATAAAAAATCAGAGCTGACATGTAATAATGCAATAATCGAAGAGATCAGCTGGAGTTAAAACAAATCACACTTAGAATTGTTCTTGAGATAAAAAAGCATTGAATACAACTGATTATAATAAATTACTTCATAAACTTGAAAACATGGATTTAAAGGCTGAATACTTCAGTGGATCAACAGTTATTTAACAGACGACGTTACATCCAATCGAGTGACGTTTGTTCCTCTGACATGAATATCATTTCTGGTGTTCCGCAAGGGTCAGTTTTAGGCCCAAAACTGTTCATATTGTTTATTAATGACCTTTGTCCTGTATCTCAAGCAATAAAGTTGTTTTATTTGCAGATGACACAAATATTTTCTGTTCTGGTGAAAATTTAAGTGAGCTGCTGGATTTAGAAGTAAAGTAAAGTAACCCTTCCGCTCTCCTTGGGGTCCAGATGGCTCCAACCACATATTGTTATGCGATTTCTTCCATAACAAATGTGGACGAAGGGGGACAGGATTTTATGTCTGCCATGGACATTAGTGAAACTCCGAAATCAGTGAAAAAAGAAAGTTCAGCGCACTGTCCTGTGGTGTCCAGATGACCCCACTTTTAATGTAAACAAGCTAAGGAGAACGGAAGCAGTAAAAGACTTAAAGTATGGTTTGATTTGGATATTTGGCATTAAAACTAGCTTCAACATAAATGATGGTGGTTGGGAAAAACAAAAAGGAAAAGATTCATTTGAAATGACTGGAGTTCTAATTGAAGAGGTTCATGAAAATAGATTTTTGGAAGTTAGAATTGATGAAAAGTCGACCTGGAAACCACATATTAATCAGATTTAAACTAAAATTAAAACTAAACTAGAAGTCTTATCATTTAAACAATGTAAAACACATATGGTAAAATTATTTTTTAATCACTTCACACGTTGTAATGTTCATTTATTTTAGTTATTGTGTGGAGATCTGGGGCAGAAATGACAATAAAACCACTCATTGTTCTTCAGAAAAGGTCCGTACGAGTTATACATGAAGCTGCTTCTTATGATCAAACTCACATTCAAAATTATTAATGAAAATTCTTTGGTTAGATGGAGGGTGTCCTCAAGAGACCATTTCACATTTATAATAAATAAAACTCGTACCAGAAGAAAAAGATTCTGTATTTCATTTTGTGGTGCAAGACTGTGGAACAGTTCAACTGAGAAAATCCAAAATAGTACAGCAATAAAAAACATAATTTAAACTTCAATATAGTTCAGCAATTCTTGATTGATTATTATGTAAGTAGACAGATTTGTGCATATTTGTATTATATGCATATCAGCACATAAAGATATAATATTTGTGGGTATTTAGGTACACATGGATTCTTTTTTAATATATTCTGTTTTTTTTTTTTTTTTACATTTTTTCCTTTGTTGTCTCAAAGTGAGTCTGAAGGCTGCAGTATCTTCATTTCAGTTTGTTTAGAGGAATTAAATATGTTTTCTTTCATTTCTTCCCATCCCTTTTTGAACCCTACATCCTGTTTGTGGTTGTTTTTTTTTTTTTTGTTTTGTTTTGGGGGGGGGTGTTCTCTTTTGTTGTCTGTTATGACTGTTTTTTACTCTTCTAAGTATTGTTCAAAATAAACTGAAATTGAAAAATTAAATGACCTCAAAATGCTTAAAAACCAACATTCAGTGATTCTGTGTCATCCATCTGTCTTCTTCATCCTCTCCTCTAACACCAGCCACCTTCATGTCTTCATTCTCTGCCTCTTTGGTCTTCCTCTAGACCTCTAGACTCAGCATTCTTCTACCAATATCTTCACTGTCTCTCCTCTGAACATGTCCAAACCATCTCAGTCTGACTTGATCTCCAAAACCTCTAACATGTGCTGTCCCTCTGATGGATTCATTCCTGATCCTATCCATCCTGGTCACTCCCAAAGAGAACCTCAGCATCTTCATCTCTGCTACCTCCAGCTCTGCTTCCTGTCTTCCTCACTGTCTCTACACTGAACAACATGATGCTCTCACCACAGTTCTTTACATCTTTCCTTCTTCATTCCTCTCCTTTCCAGGAAAAACATCCACCTCTCTAGCTCCTCCTCCACCTCTCTAGCTCCACCTCTCTAGCTCCTCCTCCTCCTCTCTAGCTCCACCTCCTCCTCTCTAGCTCCTCCTCCACCTCTCTAGCTCCACCTCCTCCTCTCTAGCTCCTCCTCCACCTCTCTAGCTCCTCCTCCTCCTCTCTAGCTCCACCTTCTCCTCTCTAGCTCCTCCTCCACCTCTCTAGCTCCTCCTTCTCCTCTCTAGCTCCACCTCCTCCTCTCTAGCTCCTCCTCCACCTCTCTAGCTCCTCCTCCTCCTCTCTAGCTCCACCTCCTCCTCTCTAGCTCCTCCTCCACCTCTCTAGCTCCTCCTCCTCCTCTCTAGCTCCACCTCCTCCTCTCTAGCTCCACCTCCTCCTCTCTAGCTCCTCCTCCACCTCTCTAGCTCCTCCTCCACCTCTCTAGCTCCACCTCCTCTCTAGCTCCTCCTCCACCTCTCTAGCTCCTCCTCCACCTCTCTAGCTCCTCCTCCTCCTCTCTAGCTCCTCCTCCACCTCTCTAGCTCCTCCTCCTCCTCTCTAGCTCCTCCTCCACCTCTCTAGCTCCTCCTCCACCTCTTTAGCTCCTCCTCTCTAGCTCCTCCTCCACCTCTCTAGCTCCTCCTCCACCTCTCTAGCTCCACCTCTCTAGTTCCTCCTCCACCTCTCTAGCTCCTCCTCCACCTCTCTAGCTCCACCTCTCTAGCTCCTCCTCTCTAGCTCCTCCTCCACCTCTCTAGCTCCTCCTCCACCTCTCTGGCTCCTCCTCCACCTCTCTAGCTCCTCCTCCACCTCTCTAGCTCCTCCTCCACCTCTTTAGCTCCTCCTCTCTAGCTCCTCCTCCACCTCTCTAGCTCCTCCTCCACCTCTCTAGCTCCACCTCTCTAGCTCCTCCTCCACCTCTCTAGCTCCTCCTCCACCTCTCTAGCTCCACCTCTCTAGCTCCTCCTCTCTAGCTCCTCCTCCACCTCTCTAGCTCCTCCTCCACCTCTCTAGCTCCTCCTCCACCTCTCTAGCTCCTCCTCCACTCTCTAGCTCCTCCTCCACCTCTCTAGCTCCTCCTCCTCCTCTCTAGCTCCTCCTCCACCTCTCTAGCTCCTCCTCCACCTCTTTAGCTCCTCCTCTCTAGCTCCTCCTCCACCTCTCTAGCTCCTCCTCCACCTCTCTAGCTCCACCTCTCTAGTTCCTCCTCCACCTCTCTAGCTCCTCCTCCACCTCTCTAGCTCCACCTCTCTAGCTCCTCCTCTCTAGCTCCTCCTCCACCTCTCTAGCTCCTCCTCCACCTCTCTGGCTCCTCCTCCACCTCTCTAGCTCCTCCTCCACCTCTCTAGCTCCTCCTCCACCTCTTTAGCTCCTCCTCTCTAGCTCCTCCTCCACCTCTCTAGCTCCTCCTCCACCTCTCTAGCTCCACCTCTCTAGCTCCTCCTCCACCTCTCTAGCTCCTCCTCCACCTCTCTAGCTCCACCTCTCTAGCTCCTCCTCTCTAGCTCCTCCTCCACCTCTCTAGCTCCTCCTCCACCTCTCTGGCTCCTCCTCCACCTCTCTAGCTCCTCCTCCACCTCTCTAGCTCCTCCTCCACCTCTCTAGCTCCACCTCTCTAGCTCCTCCTCTCTAGCTCCTCCTCCACCTCTCTGGCTCCTCCTCCACCTCTCTAGCTCCTCCTCCACCTCTCTAGCTCCTCCTCCACCTCTCTAGCTCCACCTCTCTAGCTCCTCCTCTCTAGCTCCTCTTCCACCTCTCTGGCTCCCTCTCTTTGTCTTCCTAGCATACAAGTCATCAGAAGCCCCTTGTTTGACCTTTGACCCCTCTACTTTCACCCTGTACTCCTGTCTCCTTTCCTCAGTCCTCTCAGTGTCCCACTTCTTCTTAGCTAACCTCTCACTCTGTATACACTCCTGCACCTCCTCATTCCTCCACCAAGTCTCTGCATCAACACACCAAGTACACTCCTACCTGTCTCCCTGATCACATGACCTGTAGTTTAACATCCAATCAATCTGAGTTTCCTCCTGACCCCCCAGATCCTGTTTCAACTGTTTCATGCAACAATCCTCTTTTTTCAGCTTCCACCAGTTTGTCCTCTTCTCTGCCTTTGCCCTCTCTTTCTTCATCTTCTTCATCACCAGAGTCATCCTACACACCACCATCCTGTGCTGTCTGGAAACACTCTCACCAACCACTACTTTACAGTCACTGATCTCCATTTCCATCTTTTTTGCTAAATCAACCACCATCTGTCCTTCTACATTCCTCTCCTGGATCCCAAACCTGTCCATCACCTCCTCATCACCTCCTCATCACCTCCTCATCACCTCCTCATCACCAACATGTCCATTGAAATCTGCACCAATGACAACTCTCTCATTTCAGGGATGCTCATCATGACTTCATCGAGGTCCAACCAGAACTTCTCCTTCTCTTCCAGCTCTCATCCTACCTGTGGGGCATACCCACTAACAACATTGAACATCACACCCTCCATTTCTATCTTCAGACTCATCACTCTATCTGACACTCTTTTTACCTCCACAACACTCTTGATAAGCTCCTCCTATAAGATAACTCCTCCTCCATTTCTCTTCCATCTGCACCATGATAGAACAACTTGAACCTGCTCCTCAGCTTCTAGCCTTGCTACCTTTCCACCTGGTCTCCTGGACACACAGTATGTCTACCTTTCTCCTCTGCATCATGTCAACTGAGGCCCAATCCAAATTCTCTCTTCCCCTTCATTTATCCCCCCAAACGGAGAGTTATGTAAAACTTGTGTCTCATATTTCAGACGTCACTTTCATTGATGACATCATCAATAATTATTGGTCCGCTAGCTTTAGCGCGGAGCCTCCAAGTGATTGAATATATATAAAAACAATGATTTTATAATCTCAAAAAGGTCAACAAAAAGAACAGCTACATGAAGAATGAATGAATGAATGAATGAATGAATGAATGAATGAAATGATTTATTTCAAGCAATCAGTTCACAATACATGAAATAACATATTACATAATGAAGGGGAGTGGAAGGAAACGAACTTATATAATCCCACCCCGACTGAACCAAACCTTCTTCTCTATGTGAAAAATATCTAATATTTATACTCTACAATCATAGATTTAGGTTATGAAGAATCATTAATATCAGTGATGTCATAAAATTTTAAAAATCAACATATTTCTATTAATCTGTACCAATAATCTAAATATTCTCATTAAATATTCTCATTTATAAAAAAAGACATTTTGTGCAGATTGCATTTATTAAAGAATGATTACAATAATACAAACAGTAATAATAAGTAAAAAATCATCTTCATTAGTTAATGCATAAAGACAATTGGTGCAGATTGTATTCATCAAATAATGATTATATTAATACAAAAAGTAATAAATTGAAAATAAAAAAGCATCAAGAATCAGTGCTGCAGCACCGTTTAAGAACGAGCGTCTGATTCTGACGTGGTTTACCTCGAGACACACTTGCTGTAAAACTGCCCCTTCAAACTGAGGAGAAGGGGCAGATTCAGATTCTCCTGCCATGGTTCCAACATTCAGAGTCCTGCTCTCCTCCTGAGAGCTGCACACCACTGGAAGATCTCCAACTCTTCGTGTCAGAACTCCGACTCGTCTCACACCAGCATCTGTTGCTGTTTGGTGTGAAGCTTCTGTCTCCTTCTTTGTGAATCTGTATGGATCAGCCTCCGTCATGAGCCGGGCCTGCAGCCAGAATCCAGTCAGAACTTCCTCTGTGAACTCTGACATGATGCTTTAGTTTGTGACAGCGACGCTCTTTGTCTCTGATAGAAATTTATGACTGGAATGGAAACAAAGGAGAGCCTTCATGCTCCACTGCAGGGTGAAGCAGTAAAGAGTGCTCTGCTGACCTCTAGTGGCGGGTCAGAACGAAGTTTGGATCATTTGTGTGTCTGTGACCATGTTGCGTGTTCTGGCGTGTGTGTTTGAAGCGTGTGCGTGTGCGGCTCTGACCTCGCCTGCAGAGGTTTTGTGTTGGAGTCGAGTTCTGCATCATCTCCCCTGCTCTGCTCCTGGATACGTATCTTTCTCAAGTTTCAGGGACACTCACTTCAGCTTCTGAGTCAGACCAACCAGCGTTTCCATGGCAACCTTTAAGGCCAGTTGCTGAGGGAAAATGACAGGAACAGAGATCCGGAGTTTCCTTCGTAGTGAATTCATTGATCGGAGATCCAGATCGCTGACACGCAGGTGAGTGTGACGTGATCTGAAGCGGCAGTGGTGGAGCGTCTGACCTGAGGGGGGATCAAACCTGAGGGCAAACTAGGACTCGTTTTGACAGGTCCTGGTTGGGGGTTTAACACTCGAGGGGTCGTCGGTCTTGCTTAAACACTGAATCTTTGCTATTCTGTAACTTTTCACCCGTTAATAATTCCAACTGTCACAACATCTGGAGAGGGTTTTACTGATTATGAAGTGACCTTCAGCAACAAGTCCTCCATGAGTGCAGGATAACATGACGGTCAGCTCTGGTGTTTTCTGGTTCACAGGTGAGAACTTGAAGCTCTTGGAGGAACTCATCCCTGAATCTGCAGGACTTTTCCAACCTGAATGTTTCAGAAGTGAAGCTGAAGTTCTTCTGAGGACGTCAGGTGGAATCAGATCTCCTTTTATTCTTCTCTTTTTTCCCTTTTCAAGTGAATAAAACTCCAACTGTTTCTTTTTCCGATCATGGAGAGGACACACATGAAGAACACGCCCTGCAGTTTCCTTCTATCTGTGGCAGCATCTAGTAAAGGACGGCGTGCAGAAAGGCCGACGCCCCCGTCCGTCCGTCCGTCCGTCGGTGGTTGATCTCCTCAGGACTTCTTCCACAAACATGAATCATGAGCCCGTGCAGCAGCAGAAGCTTTTGTGAGAGGTTTAATGATCCCCTCGACACACCGATTCACACGCAGTCGTGATCTCAGCTGCAGCTCTTCATCTGATTTTATGCTCGCCGTTCATAACCGCCAAGACGCCCAGAGGAGAAACTATTAAAGTGGGTTAAGTTTACAAATCCGTCTGAGGAGAGATAATTATGACAAACAGAACAGAGAAGACTGTCAGGAAGAAACATTTCATCTGTGTCCGTGACAACATAATTACAGTATATTCCATATATGGCAGCAATATTTATCAGTACAGAAATATATTGAAATACTACGATCCATATGTTGTGATTTATATGCTATATAATACATATATATGTATTAAAAAATTAAGTTGACCATCCATATGTTGCAATATATTCAAAAGTAAATAAGTGACATATTGAGATACATTCCTTAATATCTTGGCTATATATCTACATATATTTTCCAGTATATATGTAGGTTTATTAGTTCAGACAGGAACCAATCACAGCTAGGAGTCCACAAAGCTAAATCAGGGTCAGGCAGGCAGAGGTCAATCACAAGCATTAGAGCATCCAAGAAGAGAGTAGAGATGTCAGAGTCCAGGTGAGGGTCAGGGCAGGCGGCGGGAAACCAGAATGATCAGAAACAGAAGATCAGGTCCAGATAGAAACGCTCCAGCTTGGATTGGGTCTCAGTGGTCTGGGTTTGCATGCTAACAAGCTGCCCGGCGGACAGTTAGCGAGTTAGCGAGCCAGACCACAGAATGAATGGCGAGCCACGAAAACCCGCGGACAAACCCACCTGGGCACACCAATTCAACCCAAAGGTGAAGCGTACGGGCCCACTTTGAAGTGTTGGCTGTTGGACCAGTAACCTCTGACTGAATACTTACAAACTGGAGATGACATGTGGGGGGGGGTCTTTACACAGGTATCCAGGACTTCTCAAAGTGCGGCCTGAAGGTCAAAGGTAGATTTGTTTGTGTCCTTTAATAAATCATAACACATTGTTGGGAAACAATATTTTCAGTTTGGAGGTTTCTGGCTTCATCTGCAGGTAAAACGGTAATTACACACAGACAGGTATCAGAGGATTCCTTTCACCACTAGAGGGCAGACATCCTTTTCTGTTGTTGTCTATGCAGAGAGAAGAAGAACGGCGACGACGGCAGCAGGAATGGATTCAGAGAGATTCAGAGCTGGCTCCTTTAAGGAAAAAACTGTTGGCTTCAGAAAAGGAGCTTTCAAGCTAACAATGCTAACGTCGTACCTCACGGCCGGGATGAAGTCATGTGTGGATTTGTTAGCAGATCAATGCAATACTCAATGAATTCAATAGAAATTCTCACAATGTTCATAAAAACTATGACAAATGTACACAATAATAATCTACAACAAAGCTGTGTGTTTTGGTTTTTATCTCTTTAACACCAGAAATCCAGAGTTTCTGTTCTTTGTTTTACTGGAACTTTTCCACCGTTAACATGATCATGAACAGAGAAAAGCGGCTGGAAAAGTTCCACTCGGTTGAAGATTTTGCGTTTCAGCGTCACCGGCGACGCCTCAGGTGTCGAGGGGTTAAACCCGAACAGGAAGCTCTCCGTGTCTCGATCACATGACCGGAGCGGCTGCAGACAGAAAACTCTCGCTTCTCGACTTTCCCTCCTGAGCATCACAGTCTTTTTGTGTTTTTTTCATTTTCACATCAACAGCTTTGTTTACCCACCACCCCCTGCATGGTTGCCATAGTGACACTGCGCCGCATGTGGGCGTGTGCAGAGGGGTTTTGTTTGCACATGAAAACACGTGAAACAGATATTTTTAATTGTTAGCGCACGAGGGGGCAACGACACATTTTAAACGTTTGATTCCAGACGTTTGTTTGTAGCTTCCCATCAGTTTTTGTTTTTATGTAAGTTCTTGTCAAGTTCACCTGTCCAGTTCACTTCCTGTCAGTGTTCACACCTGCCTTTTATCACAGCTGCTCCTCTGCAGTAGATCTGTCTGTTTCTCTTTTCTTATGCTGTTTGTTCACTTTCCTTCTTACCTTGAAGAGACGTTTGTTTCCTTCTTTTCGTTCTGGTTTTTTTTTTATAAAGGTTGTAGAATTCTTGTATTATTTCTGAGTCTGTCCCGCCTCTAACTGAGTCCACATGTTTGAGGTTCCTCTCCAGATGCTGTCCTCCATCGCTTTTTAAAAACTGATTTTTTTTTTTATCATAGAGCCGTCAACCTCACACACCTTAAAAACCTGTTCTAGTAAAAGTTATTTTTGATGTCTGACCTGCTCCTGAAGCATTTCTCTCACAATGGAGGACATAGATGAAGAAAATTAAATATTATAATTGTGTTTCTGACTATCTTTTTATTTAAAACTTTATGGATCAGGAGCAGACAAAACCACGCTGTTTGAGAAACCTTCTAGTCTAACAGTCGGCTGGACTCAAGCTCCCTGCTCCTCTCCATTCTGATGCATCACTCACAGTCAAATACATCCATGAACGTCTTTGTTTTCCTCGTCTGAATCTGATCTAAACTGTACGGCTGGATCGCTCTGATATTCCTCGCTGTTCATGTTGCACCGCTAATGTTAGCTTGGGGTTTTGAGGGGCTGTAAGCTAGCAGGAGACAGTGTAAACAAAGGGATGATGGGAAATGAACGCAGGCTTACTCTGGGCCAACAGTCCCGCTCATAACTCAGAGGTGAATTCCTCGTGAAAACCTGCTGCTCTGCAGAAACTTTGTCCTAGAAAATGACAATATTTTTATTTTAGCTGAAAACAGAATTATCTTTGAAAATAGATCAAAAGATGATCCGAGTGTTTCAGGTCGTCTGGCATAGTACATATACATTTTAAATACGTTGTTATTGTTATTGATCCACTTTTGGTTGGTCAACCATTTTGTGGTATTGGGCTACATAAATAAAACTGAATTGTGTCGTTTGACTGGGTTCATGTTAAAGGGCCACACCATGATTTTCTTAAGCCTTTCAGAGTAAACTATATCCTATATACATTCTCATATATTACCTATGGAACATTAAAAAACAAGTTCTTTATGAAATATGAGTCATTTTTGTGGACCGTTTTAATACCTGGAAGTAAAACGACTCGATCTCTGAGGCTCCGCCTTTTATTCCTTGTCGGTCCTGCCCATTTCATGACGTCATCCTTCCTCCTGCCCATAGACCAGTGATATTTTACTGTAATATGCTTTGATTATGAATATTTTATTGTTTTATGATATTTAAATTTATATTTTACTTTTTAACTGATAGATCTTAAGTGTTTTTAGGGTTTTATGTATTTTTTATTTGTTTTTATGTCTGTGTGGAGATCGTAAGCAGCTGTCCGTTTTTTAATTTCCTTCGGGATTAATAAAGCTATTCATTCCTTCATTCATGCAGATTGTGGAGTTGGTTGTTTTTACACACAGGGAAAATGACAGTTGCTGTGTTATCCTTCATAAAACATTGATGATGTCATCATTCATCCACTGTTACAGTCAACCAAATAATACAAGACCGTCTACACGCGAGGCACAACATGCGTGGAGAATGTAGCGTCACGGCATACTAATAATCAACAATTATCCGTTTGATTGTAGGAACGGCGCCGCCTCTGAGAATTATCCTCTTAGCCAATCCCCTCTGATGCTTGCCAAGATCATCTACAGTCCTCTGTAAAGGGGCGGTCACTGACGAAGAGTTGGTTGTCGCGCTCCTGAGGAGGTGCTGGCTCCTCTTTAGGAAGTTTAAACAAACACCTGAACGTCTCGCAGCCAAACGAGCTTCATGAGCCGCTGCCTCAGAGTCCAACACTTTGCTGATGATCACCGTATGTTCCAAAAAGAAAGTGGGCGTGTGTTTGTTGTAGTCTGGAGGCGGTGCTTGAGGCACAGATTCTTCCTGAAGGGGGCGGTTCACGTCGTGCTGACATCAGCAGTTTTGGTGGGTGTGGGAGGGGCTGCTGCAGACAGCGCAGGATTCTCTGAGGTTTCTTTATAGAGAGGAATGAACAGTAGAATGTACCTAAAACCTCATGAAGTAGAATCCTCATAGCATGATAGTATAGATAGTATCGACTGATCTCTGTCTGCTTTCCTTCACCCCACCCTCCCACCCCCCTGCAGAAGAGAGCCTTCTCCAAGGAGTATAACTGTTTTTTGTTGGATAATATCATCTTTTTCTGATTCATCTTCTCAGGATATTTTCTCCTGGACTCGATGTGTCGTCCAGCAGCTTCTCGTCTCTTTCTGTAGCTAAAGTAAACATTTGTGCAACTCAACTGGCCTAATGTTCTAGAGGTTGTTATGGTGATGTGAGAGGACCAGTTCAGATGCTTTTTCCACATCTTAGTTTACTTGTTTTGAAAGTGATTCACACATAACAGCACTGCAGTCAGTCTGTACTGCAGGAGCCAGAGATGTTAATGAGAGAGTCTGACCTGAGAAGATGGAATACAGAGACCTGGAGCTGGATGACAAAAACCTTAGAAGAAATAAAAACACAAAGCGGTCTCTGAAGTCACCACAGACGGTGGGATGGACGATCCAGTACGACTCAGACTCAGGAGGATAATGTCAAAGCAGTTCCAGATGAGTCTAAATCAGATCAGAGAAATCCTGTAGATTATTCCTCTGGTGTCCAGGAGGCAGAAGTGGAGAGTCGTGGATTCACTCTTGAAAGAGAAGAAGAATCTGTTGTGCATCGATGGAGATGTCACCAGTAACATCTAAACTGGATAAATTATATCTGAAAAACGTCAACGATGGAACAGAAGTTCTGGTGTTAAAGGGTTAAAACTTTCCACTTTGTGTTTCTCCTGGAGATAATATAGAGAAGGAACAAATCTATCGTGGGAAATCAACGGTCCAAGAGCGTAATTCAACAGGAATCCAATGTAGAGGAGAGCCAGAAGCAGAGTCTGGGTTAAGAAACCCAGATCCAGCGGAGAGAACTACAAACAGATCCTGAGGGGTTCAAGACCGACTCCACGGAAAACGATGTCTTTGGTGTTTTTAGCATTTCCTCATGATGGAGAACATGTGAGGAGGAGAACTGAAACATGCCTCAGAGTTGTTCTTGCTAACTTTGAAATGATCTTTGCTTTTACTGGAGGGTTTAATAAAGACTGAATATTGTCTGGAAACATTTTTATTTTAGCTTTGAACATGAACAACATTTTTGAATCAACCAAGTCCTGGAATTTAAGCAGATGACATCTGCTAATGTCTGTGTATGAGTAGAATAAGCTTTTCCTCAGACTTCTGTGTCATGATTCAGTTCTTTGGTTTTGTCATCTTCTGTTTTCCCTGTCAGTTTCACCATGTTCAGGTTAACCATCCACAGCTGTCTTCATTTAGTTAATTGCCCTCAGTGTATATAAGTGTCTGGTTTTCAGTTTCTCATTGTCAGGTCATCTGCTCATTTATGTTCTGTCACCTCACTGGTTTGTTCTCCTGGTTTTGTCATGTTTTAGTTGTTTTAGTAAACGTTTATGTTTTTGCCACCAAGTCTGGTCTCCTGCATTTGGGTCCTCCACCACAATCCATGACATTCTGTACAATAATTCAAATAAGGAAGAATAGTATACTTACCATTAAACAAATCCTTTACTTTTATAAAATTCCAACGTTTTTTTTTTTTTTTGGTTTTTTTTTTTGGTAATTTACTTTTTAAGTAATAAAATTGTGATTTCCATTTCAGTTTATCATCATATTGACTGACCTTTTGGACATTCATTTGGTCAATTTTGAAAAATATATTATTTTTTTGACAATTGCTAAAAATCATGAATTTATCTTTTTTTTCCAGTTTAGTGATAACATTTTATGTCTTATTGCCTCTTATTGTTTTGTAATTTCTATTAATTCAGCTTGGTCTGTTCCAGAGTGGTAAACAGAAATATCAACATTTGATTTATTTTGAAAATATCACAGATCATTAATAAACAAAACAAAAAGTAAAGGTCCTAGAACAGATCCTTGAGGAACCCCATTAATAACTTTTTAAGGATCTGATTTTTTTCTTGTTAATTTGTTCAAAGTGCTGACAATTTGATAGTTTTCAATCCAGTGAACCGATAGACCTCTAATCCTGTGAAAAGGTCGTTTATACAAAAGTAAATAGTGATTGATTCTATCAAATACTTTCTGTAAATCAATAAACAGCCTAACTGTAAGCTGTCAATCATCTATTGCAGCTTTCATTCTGTTCATTCATTCATTTAATCCAAGGGTTGGAGATCTATTTGATCTAATTCTGTATTGCTTTTCACTAATTCATTCATTTTTTTCTAGAAAACATTTTAGTTTTAGAGCAAACTATTTTTCAATATATTTTTAAATGAAGAGATTTGATGTTTTTGGAGAGTTTTTGGTGTGAAACCATTGAGACAACTGAGCTGTCATGATTCTGTCCTGCAGTTTCTGTGTTTCTGTGTGTGGAACTAAACTCTGGAACAAGTTCAGTCATGAGCTCAAACTATGTTCAAGTATTTATCAATTCAAGAAAATGTATAAAGAGACTCTAATTTCACAATATGAAGATAAGACGAGTTAAAGATCAACTGGTGGTTGAATAATTCCAAAGGGGGTTAAGGAGGTGGAGCGGGTGGAGGGCGTGAGAGGAGGTGGAAGAGGGGGAGGGGTTAATGTGGATGGGAGGTGAAAATACAGCAGCTCTGTTTCTCACTTTAGTGATTTATAATCACTCTTTTTTTCTGTCCAGACGAACTAGTGGAAGACTCCGAGTTCTGCTGGACGTTGCAGCCATGATTCATGGTTCATGATTCATGATTCATGATTCATGGTTCATGGTTCATGATCCATGGTTCATGATCCATGGTTCATGATCCATGGTTCATAGTAATGATTCACGGTTCATGGTTCATGATCCATGGTTCATAGTAATGATTCATGATTCATGGTTCATGGTTCATAGTAATGATTCATGGTTCATAGTTCATGATCCATGGTTCATAGTAATGATTCACGGTTCATGATTCATGATTCATGGTTCATAGTAATGATTCATGGTTCATGGTTCATGATCCATGGTTCATGGTTCATGATTCATGGTTCATAGTAATGATTCATGGTTCATGGTTCATGATCCATGGTTCATGGTTCATGATCCATGGTTCATAGTAATGATTCATGATTCATGGTTCATGGTTCATAGTAATGATTCATGGTTCATGGTTCATGATCCATGGTTCATGGTTCATGATCCATGGTTCATAGTAATGATTCATGGTTCATGGTTCATGATTCATGATTCATAGTAATGATTCACGGTTCACGATTCACGGTTCATGATTCACGGTTCATGGTTCATCTCCTCCAAAGTTGATGAAAGTGGGCGGGACCTTCACAGGAAACAGACGTTCTAACAACCTGCTCAGCTGACTGTTCACGAGGCGTGTTTATCTCTAGAGCTCCTGTGTGTTCACGGCGTCCTCCACACCTGATCAACTCACCTCTTCCAATGAAAAGTCCATGTAATGTATAGACACGTGTGTTTCTGGCTCCCGTGTTCACATGACTCCACACACGCTTCTAGGAATGTTCTCACTGATCGGGACCTCGGATCTGGGATTGACGTACGGAGGACGTCCCGTTTAATTCACCAAACGCCAACAACTGGAATTATTCAACGCCAAGCAGTTCATACTGTATATCGGAATAGAGCTGTGAAAGGAAACAGAAGAAGAAGAAGACGCTGCTGCTCTCTTCTCGAACACAAGCTGGAGGTGAAACAGCAGGAAGTTTGATTCTGTTTTATCTAGACTTCATAACTGACAGAACTCTACATTTTGCAGGTGGAGTTCAGGTGTTGAGTCAACGCTTCACACTCCAAAGAGGCCAGCAGCTCCGTCACCCGAACCAGGAGCTGCAGCTCAGCCTGTGAGGACGGCGGCTGGCAGGTGAGAAAGTAAGTGTTGCTGACATGAAGCTCCAACAGCAGGAAGCTGTGGCTTCAGGTGTAAAACAGGATCTTCTTTCCTTTGTGATTACACTCAGAGAGACTGAAGATGTTTGCATTCTGGACTCATCTCACCATAAACTGTGAAGGTGCTTCATTTTGGAGACAGAGAAAAAACTGATTCAGTGATGCAAACACAAACCTGAAAGAGTGCCTGAGATGGAGAAGGTTCCAGTAAACCAGAACAGGATCTCTGAACTCCTGCCTTCACACAGAGTCAGACATGCAAATGCTATTTCTATTTCTGGATTGGTTTGGTTCGAGTCTGAAGAGCCTGAGGTAGTGCATGAGAAAATAGAAACTCTACGGTTGATCTTTTAGCCCCAGCAGAGCAGCTCTCGTCACTCAAGACAGAAACGCTTAAACACAAAATAAAAACCTGCATCACAGTAAGAACATGATATATACACTTCCTATCAGATACATTGGACTGGTGACAGGTGGATTTATACACATTAAAATCATTAGAACATCCTGCTTGGTAAGAGAGACTGACAGGAAAGTAATCTCTGAATGTCCCATAGAAGGGTTTTGATTGATGCATTAAGAGAAAATGAATCATTTTCTCTGAAAAAGAACCAAAAACATCCAAACTGTGAAGGAAAATGTTAAAAACACACAGAGAGAAGATGTTTTCTGCCAGGAATCGTGTGTGTCTTGAAGGTGTCTGGAGTCCAGATCCCGGGATCACCACTCTTTCTGCCCTCAGGTGAAACCGGTAACCTGTCACCTCTGTAACCTGTGACCTGTCACCAGCAGCATGTCTGTACAGAGAAATGAGCATGAACATTTGGGTCTTGCTGCTCCCTGGGATGTCTACCACCTCAGAGGTTCTTGTGGTGGACCTGCAGGCTCTGTACAGGTTTGTCCATCAGTCGTCTCTCCATGAGGGAGTTGTGACATTTCTAAAATCAGAACATTTCCTGATACAAAGATGAGGTTTACAGTCTGAAAACATCTGCTCCGCTCCTCAGATCTCCATCCGTCTTCCACAAACATTCATGTCACCGAGCAGGAAATGTTCAAACGCTTTCAGGTTCAGTCTCAACGCCGCTGTGCAGAGGTGAGTCAGGACTGATGAATCATTCCTTTAGTATCACATCCCAGTAAATCGTGGTTGGTTTTATTAATATAAAAATAATAAAGAGAATGACTCTTATCACAACAAATATGCCTTTAACTGCCTAAACTCGATCATCAGGAGTCCTGATCAAGAATTCCTGCTCCTTCCAAAATGATCACAGTATCCTCCTGTGATCCAAACGGCGATCTCACACTCATAAACAAGATCCTGAGTTACTTAAGCTCCACCCCCTGAGGCAGGAGACTCCACCCACCCAGAGAGGTCACACTACCTCTTTCCGCTCAAGGACCATGGCTTCAGATTTGATTTGTCTGCCCTCATCTTAAGAACTGTGTGCATGGTGGTGCAGTGGTTAGGCCGAGGTTCAAATCCCTGCTGGGACCCCTCTGTGAGGAGGTTCATGGTCTTCTTTGTAATAGAGAAAATGATTTTGTTAAGTCTAATTTAAAAGTAGACGAGTCAGAAAAACATCGATGAATGAACAACATGGAGAATATGATCATCAGTAATAATAAACAAGAGGAATCAGATCGGATCTGTGGTTCTGTGCGGTAACGTCCGGCTGAAACGAGCCGTTTCCACTGACACGGTTTTTAGTTTCATGTAAGATTTAGTTCAACTGAGAAAGACAAACTTTCCATCAAGTCTTCATGTTTTTCTCCTGTCAGGTTAGAAACTCTTTTCTCTGGCATCTCCGGAGACCCAGGAGGGCAAACAGCTCCCGCCAACAGTGTTTGACTCTGTGTTGCTATGGTAACGTGGATTATGTGACGGTTTTACCAGTAATTCTTTTTTGCTCAAACAGTGATTGTTTTCGTGGCGTTGTAACGCTCCAAGAGGCTAACCCGCTGAACGTCTGAGAACCAACAAAAGGATCCGCTCGATGTCATCAATCAATCAGCAAAGCAGGAGAGAAGCTGTGGATCTCTGGTGGACGTTTGTCTGCTCCTCCAGAGCTTCCCACTTATCTTCATCCTCGTCTTCACCTTCAGAATCTGAGCTTCCCTCCTTCATTTACCTGGAGCCTCTGAACGAGTCCTCGAGGTCCGTCTCCTGAGTCGGGACGTGAACCTGCTCCAGCTTAACGTCCTTGAGCTTCAACCTGGACTGTGAAGGTCTGTTACAGGATTCCTGGGTTTTGATTTTCAAATGGAAGAAATTCATCATTATTTCCATCAAGGTAAAAATGACAGGAACTCCGTTATTCATCTGTTTCCTTTGGTGCTGTGAAAGTTTTCATTTGACAGACCAGTGGAGTCTGACCTCAGTTTCTGTCCTGAGACTCAGACCTCCTCTGTGGATTCATCCAGTGACAGTCGTGTCAAAGGTCAAAGGTCAGCAGGTAGAAATGAGAACGAGCTCGAACCAGTCACAAGACTGTAAACACCTTTTCTGATTTGATTGAAGGATTCTTCTACGTTCCACGTAAAACTCCAACACGGTGTGAAGCTCCACCAGCAGAACATCCCAGCTGTGGTCAGACAGAAGAGCTGCATGAGGAGAGAGCTGGATGGAGACAAACCTGCAGAAAACATCTGATTCAGTCCTGTCTGTGTGGTTTTACAGAAGAACACGGAGCTGCACACGGTTGTCTGTACATCTTCTGGAGACAGATCTCCAGGTATTGACTTTTGTTTTTGTTCAAAGGGTTACAGGTTAGAGATCTAAAATCTGACCCAAATTCAGGATTTATGGTCATGTGTCTGATTGTTGACAGACCTTTCCAATATGGCGTCGCTCTTCATGTGTCTCGGACAATAAAAAGAGTCTGCTCACACCTCTGGTTGGTCTGGTCTGCTTTTACACCTCCATGAACCGCCACTTTGATGCTCTGGAGGCGTTTGAGAGCTCGACTGACCCAGGAGCTAAGCTGTCTGGGGCTGTTGCCCCTGGTGGAGTACCCACAGCAGGCGGAGGTCCCGGGTTCAAGCCAGACAGATCGGTGCCTGCAAAGACTCTGATCTGGAGTTAGATGAACCGTATCTTCTTCCATGAGATCCTCTGCTTCTTCTGTGGCTGGAAGCCTCAGTGAATATCAGGAATGTTGCCTTTATCCCAAAGAAATCATTCAGTGAAGCTTTTGGTTTTGGTTAACCGGCTACCATCAACCAGGAGATGGTTCTGTGGTCGTCTTGATGTCTTTAAATGAAGGACTTCTCTTTTGTTGGACCTGTGAAGGTTGTCACGACCTGCTTTACCATGCACTTTTGACCCCCCCGGGGGCCACAGACGTTCCTGTTTTCGGGGTTCCTGTCTTTAAACGCTTGCTTTGAGGCGGCGTGCTGCCGGCAGATCTCAGGTGAGTGATTTTTCCATGAGCAGCCTGTCACCGTGCACCAGCGTCAGCTTTATCAGCATCAAGGCTGTTCTATTCAAGCACTCCTGCTTTGTTTGCTCAGGAGTGCATTCATTCAGTGGCTGTAAAGGCTGAATGACACTTTCATCATTCTGACTTGCATTCAGTCCCGAACCCGCCCATCCGGGCTCCGCCGCTGCGCCGTTCCGCCTCGCCTTTTTCAAGTTTGGTCTTCTTAACAAACTCCGCTTCCGTCCTCTCCTCACCGTGACGGCGAGCTCTGCTTCACTCCTCGTCATCGGCGATTCATTTGGTATCTGTATTGACTGAGGAGCTAACCTACAAAGTGATCCTCCCCCCATTAGGAAGGTTTATTTCTGGCTGTGATTGCAGCTTCTCTTAATGGCTGCTATGGTTACCTTCACACCAGATACGGTGCACAGCTCAGGTTGGCGGTGTTGTTGTCGCTCGTGTGTTCACCTCACTTTTGTCTCACAGCAGATCTTTCTATTGGTGGACGTGTGAGGCGTCACCGAGGAGTTGGTGGGTGGGTGGAGGCGTGGGGCGCGGCGCTAGCGCGTGTGTGCGAGACGATGATGCACGGGGAACGTGGCGGGTTACTTTGAGAACACGGCGCCGTGGCGGGGAGCTTCAAAGACATGAGAAGTCTTCTTTACTGAACGGAAGCTGGAGGGAGGGGCGGGAGGGAGGGGGTGGGCTGTTCCTGCAGCATGTGGGTGTAGGAAGCTACAGGTGTCTCCAGGTAACCGGAGAATGTAAATGCAAGAGAGAGACTGCTCAAACAAGAGGGGGGGGATGAGAACTGACCAATACATGATTACATGATCAATACTCGATTACTTATCTCCTCCAGAGGAGAACAGAGTTAGTCTGTCACAGTTCACAGGAGTAAAAAGTCAGAACTGTTTAAAGTTTGATTCAATGGTGAATTCATGATCAAGCATGAGGACACGTGTCACTGGGGGGTGGGGGGTGGAGGGGATATATCAATTAAACTCCTGTTGTGACGGTAACATCTGTCCATAGAGGCTCTCCGTTCGTATCTGTCTGCTGGAGAGGACAAGTTAGAAAAAAAAATCCTTCTGGGGTCGCAGGGTTGCTGGAGCCTATCCCATCCACCTTTTCTTTTTGTTCCATCCATCTTCTTCCTCTCATCCAGACCGGGTTGCGGGGCAGCAGTCTAAGGAAACGTCAGTTTTCCTCCCCACATATATCCCTATATGGCTCTATAAAATACGAATGTCCTTCATCACAGGCAGGGCTCTGCAGACCTCTCCTCCATGCTTGCCAAACGTGTACTTTTCTCTGCTCTGTTTAATAAACATTCTTAAAACCGCTTGACAACATTTCTTTATTCCATCGGATCCAACTATTCCACCCACAATCTTGGCATCACGAACAGGATTCCTCGTGTGGTTCGTCGGAGGATCGGACCAGAGGGATTAGCTGTCCTGAATCACCAAAGATTCAGCCTCATCTCACCAAATCCAAAAGAGAGTGACGGTGGCCGTGATCTCGATCTCGATCGACCGCGACGGAATCATCGGACTTCGGTGGACAAATAGATCGGTGAGGAAGATTCTATTCTAAATATTTCCTTGATAATTAATTTTTTTGCATAGGTTGATTTGGAACATTAATAACCACTGGCTTTTGCCCCTGAAATAAGTCAAGTCAACTGATAGAGCTGCAGAATATTTAAAGTTTGTCTGCTTTAACAACCATTAAAAATGTTTAATTTAGATTTGAGATTCATTTCAATTTGAATTGTCTTTATATAATCCATCTTCACAAAAACCATTCCCTCATTGAGCTTCATGCCGGTGATTTTACACCAGCAGAAAGTCGCTCATAAAATATAAACAATAGATAACTGCTAAACTAAACAGACGGAATAAAACTGGTCATCCCTGTCCTTAGATCCTCCCTGCAGGTAAGAGGAACTCCTAAAAAATGATTCAGGAAAAGAAAGAAGAAACCTCAGAGATGTCCACATGAGGGAGAGATCCTCTCTCAGGAACTGAACTCAGCTCATCTAAATCTACAACTATATTTTAATAGTGTAGCAGCTGAGGATGAGAGACGAGCCAGAGGCCAGGTCCACTGGCTGGGACAGGAACATCGGCGAGTCTCCCAGAATCTCTCGCCGGAGGAGAGCGGGAGAGAGGAACAACATGTGAATCCCACTGCAGAGGAGAAGTAGGTTAGAATCTAGAAAGAATCATGTATGAGCGATACATTACAGAGGTTTACATCCATAAAAACATAGAATGACGTCAAACGAAGGAAGTGAACTTATATAATCCCACCGACTCCATCTAACATTTTCCTTTCATGAATTATCATCTTCTGGTTCATGATCAGACATGTGGACAGCTTGTCGACTTTCAACCAGAGTGTTGTTTATTTAAATCTGCTCAAGCATCAGAAGTCAGCAGGAGATAAATGTTCCAGATGTTGCTGCTGCTGGAGTGGATTAATCATTTATTGATCCAACAAACACAATCCTGCACTGCAGCAGCTGAGCTCAAACAGAAGCTGCTGGATTTTCTGGAATAACAGATTTTCCAGAACTCGAGCAGAAGTTCTCTGTGCAGGAGCTGCTGGTGTGGAGGCAAGGCAAGTTTATTTGTATAGCACATTTCATGTACAGAGACAATTCAAAGTGCTTTACATAAAACATTAAAAGAAACAATCAAAAAAAAGTAAAAATGTCATTCATTATTCAAATCATTAAAATAAAATTAAAAGAAAGTAAAAAGATTTTAATTTAAAACAAGCATAGATAAAAAGTGCGACGTAAACTTTAATCCATATTAATCAAATGCAACTGAGAACAGTGAGTCTTTAACCTGGATTTAAATCCACTGAGTGTTTCAGCAGATCTAAGGTTTCTGGAAGTCTGTTCCAGATCTGTGGTGCATAGAAGCTGAATGCAGCTTCTCCATGTTTAGTTCTGACTCTAGGAACTGAATAAAACCGGATCCTGATGATCGGAGAGGTCTGGCTGGTACATACTGGGTCAGGAGTCAGTCATGTATTTTGGTGCTAAACCATTTCAAAGCTTTATAAACCAGTAACAGAACTTTAAAGTCTATCCTCTGAGAGACAGGTAACCAGTGTAAAGACCTCAGAACTGGACTGATGTGGTCTACTTTCTTGGTCCTTGTGAGAACCCGAGCAGCAGAGTTCTGGATAAGCTGCAGTTCCTGTAAAAACACTTGTACAGTAATCAAGTCGACTAAAGATGAAAGCATGCACTAGTTTCTCCAGGCCTGCTTAGACATCAAATCTTTAATCCTTGAGATATTTTTGAGATGATAATAGCTGATTTAGTGACTGCCTTAATGTGTTTATCAAAATTTAAGTCTGTGTCTATCACTGCACCCAAGTTTCTGGCCTGGTTGGTAGTTTTTAGTTGAATAGATTGAAGCTCTGTAGTGACGTCTAACCTTTTTTCTTTAGCCCCAAAGACAATAACCTCAGTTTTGTTTTTGTTTAATTGAAGTAAGTTGTGACAAGTCAGCTGGAGTCCTCCAGGGCTGACGCTGGACTTTATGTTTCTGTTCCTGCTGGACGGGTGGACTTCATCTCAGGAGCCTGAGCTGAAGTGGTCATCTGTGCACAGCTTTGGGCTCATTCGTTGCATGTGATTGGCTCAGATCTGCGCTGCAGCTGCTGCACTGAACAATGTTTGCTTAAAAATGGAACTGCAGTGAAGTGTGCCGAGAAGAGCACGGCGCGTCTTCAGCTCGCCGCGTTACCTGCAGGTTGAACACGGAGCCGTTGGTTCATCACATACGTCTGCATCAGAGAGAATCCAGGTCAAAACCACCAGCCGGACCCCCTTGGGTCCAGATGTTTAAAGAGAAGCGTCGGCTCCATCACACCTGTCAATCAAAGAAACAATCCTCCAACTGTGCAAACGTTTACAGACTTGACCCCAGCAGGCCAGTCAAGATGTTTGAATGTGTTTCTGGTGTGGAGTTGGAGTCTTTGTGAACAGCCTCTAGTGGTCATTTGAGGAACAGCAGGTTTGGTTGTTCTGGTTTATCTTCAGTTTGACAAACATAAGTGTAGAAATCTCCCACATTGGAGACACAGGCTGGTTTTCTGTTTAACGACACATTCTGGCGTTTGCTGAAGGCTCCGCCTCTGACCTGGAGGGTTTTGGAGTCTCTGACGTGTCGTTTTTAACATGCTGGCTGATCCAATGAAGTCGAGGCTCGCCGGTACCGGGCCGATACCAGGATATGGACCGCAACGACCGGTTCCGGACGCGGTTCCAGACGTAGACCAGACTAGAGTCAGGCTACTGTACCGATACCGGACCAAACCTCAGGACACGCCCGTAAACGACCTGTTGGGGACATCCTGTCATTCTCCACTCCAAACTGTGGACGAGGACAAAAAACTTCAAAATATGTTTTCTCTGTAGGTTTTAACAGAAATAGAAACATCCAGGAGCTGAAAGAATATCAAACAGAACCTAGAAATGGATCCACTTCAATGAAGTTCATTTGGGTCAGGCACCATGCAGGCCAGATGGAGAACTGAAACAAAGCAAACAAATAATGAAAACCAAAGACGAAGAATGAACCCAGATGAATGTATATGTGCATGTGGACCTGTAGTGTTGACATGGAACTAGCCATGGACTGTATAAGCAGGAGCTGGACTGAGCCACCCCTCCCTCTCATGTTCCCAACAGGAAGTGACGGTGAAGGCTCTGGCCTGATTTCACGAGGGTTGAAGGTCATGCACTTCCTGTGGAGGACCTCGACACTCGCTATGTCCAGTTCGTACTTATACAGTCAGTGGTACTGGCTAAGATGTTTGCAGCAGCAGCTTGTAAGAGAATATTTTTAATTAAAGTTTAATTCCATTCCTTTCTTCAATGTAACCTCAGATATTTACATACAGGCTCACATTCTTTAAGAATGTTTATGTAAGGTAAATTTCTTACTCCTTGAAGATGGTTTGAGCATCTCTGTATAAAAACTCTACCAGTGGAACCCTCCATGAATGAACCTCCCTGCACGCCGCGTGCACGGCGTGTTTTAATCCGAATGTGTGATTAAAGACTTGTGTTAATCCTAAAGTGTGTCTTCTAACATTTCTCCACCTCCAGCCCATGAATGAGCATGTGTGAATGGTGATGGAGCTGGTCCTCACATCCATCAGAATGTGTTGGTGTCAGCTGGAAGAACGAGGAACACATTTGGGCTGAGACAGTCTGGGGACACAACAAGCCCGCATGACTGCACCTCCACCTCCATGCTGAAGCTGGCGTTGGGATGTTCTGGTGTTTTGTTTGTTCGTGATAGATGTCGCCTCTCTGTGAGGTTCTCCTACAGACACCAGAGAAACACTTCTAAGTGGATTGTTGTTTGTTTCTGCCCTCCGTCACTTTTAGCTTGAATGTAATCATTTAAAACTCATTATCGTTATGCTAAAGAGCTCAGAAGTGAAGAGTCGAACGCTAATAGCTCTCAGTAATTAGGACATACGGCCCTTTGGAAAGAAAACGCAGCATCTTGACAGTATATAGAACTGTTACCCCTGGGGGCAACGTTGAAGACTACAGGGGTATGCAGCATCTTGACAGTATATAGAACTGTTACCCCTGGGGGTAACGCTGAAGACTACAGGGGTATGCAGCATCTTGACAGTATATAGAACTGTTACCCCTGGGGTAACGCTGAAGACTACAGGGGTACGCAGCATCTTGAGTATATAGAACTGTTACCCCCCGGGGGTAACGCTGAAGACTACAGGGGTACGCAGCATCTTGACAGTATATAGAACTGTTACCCCTGGGGGTAACACTGAAGACTACAGGGGTATGCAGCATCTTGACAGTATATAGAACTGTTACCCCTGGGGGTAACGCTGAAGACTACAGGGGTATGCAGGATCTTGACAGTATATAGAACTGTTACCCCTGGGGGTAACACTGAAGACTACAGGGGTACGCAGGATCTTGACAGTATATAGAACTGTTACCCCTGGGGGTAACGCTGAAGACTACAGGGGTATGCAGCATCTTGACAGTATATAGAACTGTTACCCCTGGGGGTAACGCTGAAGACTACAGGGGTACGCAGCATCTTGACAGTATATAGAACTGTTACCCCTGGGGTAACGCTGAAGACTACAGGGGTACGCAGCATCTTGACAGTAATATAGCACTGTTACCCCTGGGGGTAACGCTGAAGACTACAGGGGTACACAGCATCTTGACAGTATATAGAACTGTTACCCCTGGGGGTAACACTGAAGACTACAGGGGTACACAGCATCTTGACAGTATATAGAACTGTTACCCCCAGGGGTAACACTGAAGACTACAGGGGTACGCAGCATCTTGACAGTATATAGCACTGTTACCCCTGGGGGTAACACTGAAGACTACAGGGTACACAGCATCTTGACAGTATATAGAACTGTTACCCCCAGGGGTAACACTGAAGACTACAGGGGTACGCAGCATCTTGACAGTATATAGAACTGTTACCCCCAGGGGTAACGCTGAAGACTACAGGGGTACGCAGCATCTTGACAGTATATAGAACTGTTACCCCTGGGGGTAACACTGAAGACTACAGGGGTACGCAGCATCTTGACAGTATATAGCACTGTTACCCTGGGTAACGCTGAAGACTACAGGGGTACGCAGCATCTTGACAGTATATAGAACTGTTACCCCTGGGGGTAACGCTGAAGACTACAGGGTATGCAGCATCTGACAGTATATAGAACTGTTACCCCTGGGGGTAACGCTGAAGACTACAGGGGTACGCAGCATCTTGACAGTATATAGAACTGTTACCCCTGGGGGTAACGCTGAAGACTACAGGGGTATGCAGGATCTTGACAGTATATAGAACTGTTACCCCCGGGGTAACGCTGAAGACTACAGGGGTATGCAGGATCTTGACAGTATATAGAACTGTTACCCCTGGGGGTAACACTGAAGACTACAGGGGTACGCAGGATCTTGACAGTATATAGAACTGTTACCCCTGGGGGTAACACTGAAGACTACAGGGGTATGCAGCATCTTGACAGTATATAGAACTGTTACCCCTGGGGGTAACGCTGAAGACTACAGGGGTACGCAGCATCTTGACAGTATATAGAACTGTTACCCCGGGGGTAACGCTGAAGACTACAGGGGTACGCAGCATCTTGACAGTATATAGAACTGTTACCCCTGGGGTAACACTGAAGACTACAGGGGTATGCAGCATCTTGACAGTATATAGAACTGTTACCCCTGGGTAACGCTGAAGACTACAGGGGTATGCAGGATCTTGACAGTATATAGAACTGTTACCCCCGGGGGTAACGCTGAAGACTACAGGGTACGCAGCATCTTGACAGTATATAGAACTGTTACCCCTGGGGGTAACGCTGAAGACTACAGGGGTACGCAGCATCTTGACAGTATATAGAACTGTTACCCCTGGGGTAACGCTGAAGACTACAGGGGTATGCAGCATCTTGACAGTATATAGAACTGTTACCCCTGGGGGTAACGCTGAAGACTACAGGGGTACGCAGCATCTTGACAGTATATAGAACTGTTACCCCGGGGTAACGCTGAAGACTACAGGGGTACGCAGCATCTTGACAGTATATAGAACTGTTACCCTTGGGGGTAACACTGAAGACTACAGGGGTATGCAGCATCTTGACAGTATATAGAACTGTTACCCCTGGGGGTAACGCTGAAGACTACAGGGGTATGCAGCATCTTGACAGTATATAGAACTGTTACCCCTGGGGTAACGCTGAAGACTACAGGGGTATGCAGCATCTTGACAGTATATAGAACTGTTACCCCTGGGGGTAACGCTGAAGACTACAGGGGTACGCAGCATCTTGACAGTATATAGAACTGTTACCCCTGGGGGTAACGCTGAAGACTACAGGGGTATGCAGGATCTTGACAGTATATAGAACTGTTACCCCTGGGGTAACACTGAAGACTACAGGGGTACGCAGGATCTTGACAGTATATAGAACTGTTACCCCTGGGGTAACACTGAAGACTACAGGGGTATGCAGCATCTTGACAGTATATAGAACTGTTACCCCTGGGTAACACTGAAGACTACAGGGGTATGCAGCATCTTGACAGTATATAGAACTGTTACCCCTGGGGGTAACGCTGAAGACTACAGGGGTACGCAGCATCTTGACAGTATATAGAACTGTTACCCCTGGGGGTAACGCTGAAGACTACAGGGGTACGCAGCATCTTGACAGTATATAGAACTGTTACCCCTGGGGTAACACTGAAGACTACAGGGGTATGCAGCATCTTGACAGTATATAGAACTGTTACCCCTGGGGGTAACGCTGAAGACTACAGGGGTATGCAGGATCTTGACAGTATATAGAACTGTTACCCCCGGGGGTAACGCTGAAGACTACAGGGGTACGCAGCATCTTGACAGTATATAGAACTGTTACCCCTGGGGTAACGCTGAAGACTACAGGGGTACGCAGCATCTTGACAGTATATAGAACTGTTACCCCTGGGGGTAACGCTGAAGACTACAGGGGTACGCAGCATCTTGACAGTATATAGAACTGTTACCCCTGGGGTAACGCTGAAGACTACAGGGGTACGCAGCATCTTGACAGTATATAGAACTGTTACCCCCGGGGGTAACGCTGAAGACTACAGGGGTACGCAGCATCTTGACAGTATATAGAACTGTTACCCTTGGGGGTAACACTGAAGACTACAGGGGTATGCAGCATCTTGACAGTATATAGAACTGTTACCCCTGGGGGTAACGCTGAAGACTACAGGGGTATGCAGGATCTTGACAGTATATAGAACTGTTACCCCTGGGGGTAACACTGAAGACTACAGGGGTACGCAGGATCTTGACAGTATATAGAACTGTTACCCCTGGGGGTAACACTGAAGACTACAGGGGTACGCAGCATCTTGACAGTATATAGAACTGTTACCCCTGGGGGTAACGTTGAAGACTACAGGGGTACGCAGCATCTTGACAGTATATAGAACTGTTACCCCTGGGGGTAACGCTGAAGACTACAGGGGTACGCAGCATCTTGACAGTATATAGAACTGTTACCCCTGGGGTAACGCTGAAGACTACAGGGGTATGCAGCATCTTGACAGTATATAGAACTGTTACCCCTGGGGGTAACACTGAAGACTACAGGGGTATGCAGCATCTTGACAGTATATAGAACTGTTACCCCTGGGGGTAACGCTGAAGACTACAGGGGTATGCAGGATCTTGACAGTATATAGAACTGTTACCCCCCGGGGTAACGCTGAAGACTACAGGGTACGCAGCATCTTGACAGTATATAGAACTGTTACCCCTGGGGTAACGCTGAAGACTACAGGGGTACGCAGCATCTTGACAGTATATAGAACTGTTACCCCTGGGGGTAACGCTGAAGACTACAGGGGTATGCAGCATCTTGACAGTATATAGAACTGTTACCCCTGGGGGTAACACTGAAGACTACAGGGTATGCAGCATCTTGACAGTATATAGAACTGTTACCCCTGGGGGTAACGCTGAAGACTACAGGGGTATGCAGGATCTTGACAGTATATAGAACTGTTACCCCTGGGGGTAACACTGAAGACTACAGGGGTACACAGCATCTTGACAGTATATAGAACTGTTACCCCTGGGGGTAACGCTGAAGACTACAGGGGCACGCCAAAAACATCACAGATGAAAACCAGACAAATCTAGATTGAAACGTTTGACTGTACGTTTCCTCGGGATGATGGACGGGTAACAAGTCATGTGGAGAGTCCTGAAGGATTATGGGTAGACTAGAACTCAACCTCACACAGGAACACATCCGTGATCACAGCTGCTGTTTATGTCATAGGTTCACATGTACTAATGTTGGTGTGTTGAAGCATGTCTGATCACTGAATGAAACCAGAACCATCAAGCTGCACACTGCTGTTCCCGCTGCTCTAAACCGGGTCAGAACCGTCCTGGAAAAGGCTAAACAGAATCTGAAGACCAAACCTAAAAATCCTCAATGTTTAGCAGAAGCTGCTGCAGAGCATTCACCACCATCAATCCTACCAACACGAGTCCATGGATGGAGCTCACCTCAGAGTACTGTATACAACCATGTGGACATGCTGTTCTGTAAAGCACTGGAAGAAAGCAGCTCTGCAGAATCTTCCATGAAGACGGTCCAGTTGCTCAGATGCTACTCGGATCCTGCTGAGAACCACTGAGGTATTTCCTGGTTTCATGGGTCTAAAGATCTGGAACTCCACTTTATGTAAAAACTAACAGAAATACTAGAGATCAATCAAGAAAATGTTCCTCAGCTGTTCTTCTCAGTTCCCGTGTGGAGGTCTCACTGCTTTATGGATTCTGTTTGTGCGTGATGACATGACTACTCTTAATCTAATAGACGTGGTTTCACTTATGCATGAAGAACAAGAAACATGGAATTAATGTCAAATGAAGTTAGATTAATTGAGGTGGGAAGCAAATGTCTGTTACAGTTACTCTTCATTTCTGGTTGGAGTTACATACATGTCTCTATCTCACCAGTGCAGATCATTGAATAAATGTGTGTTAATACCAAATAATGAAGGTTGAGTAACAGAAGATGAACATATTCCAGAGGTCATTCAGACTTATTACACGTCAAGAATCTTTATCAATTAAGATTTTAACAGTAATCCACAAAACTAATGAATAACATTTATGTTTTTCTCAGACTTCTGTCAAAGTCTTCCATGTTGTCCACTTCCATCACCAGCACGGATCATCTGTTTAGTTGATGTTTTCCCTCAAGTTTTTCTTCATTTTCTGGATTTTTGGCGTTTTCCACATTTGGTCAGATCGTCGTTCATAAACACGTCAGTTTCCTTTAGTTTAGTTTCATTCATTCTTGTGAAATAAAGGGGGGAAATCTTCCCTAATCGGAGCTTTTACTCCCAAACTGTTCTTCTAGTTGCATCATTATGAGTGAAATACTTAACTACACACTTTGGTGATGTGTCGTTTGGAGCTGGATTCCTGTTTAATCTGGAGACTCCACTGTTTCCTTAACAAGAAGAAAAGTCTTTAGTGTTCTCATGAAAGAGTCGAGCTTTTCTCTAAAGGGGGGGGGGGTACATACTTACAGCTCTGTCTCAGAATCTCATTACAAACAAGATAATCAGAAACTGAAGGACTTGAAAGTCAAGTCCTCAGAGAGAATCACAGACGGAAGTCATTTTGAAAGTTCTTCTTCATTGAGAGGCAGATCTCAATGGTCTCAACATTCTCTGTGGGCCACCATGTGTAACAGGTTCTGGGGGGGTAGAGGGGTCCCCCCTCCAAACACAATTACTCCTATGGACAAAAAAAGAACTGAGAGGAAGTTCTCCTGGGAGGACAACATCATAAACCTCGTTTCCACGGAGCGGGCCGGTCCAATCCGGTCCAATCCGGTCCTATCCGGTCCTATCCAGTCCAATCCGGTCCTATCCAGTCCTATCCGGTCCTATCCGGTCCAATCCAGTCCTATCCGGTCCTATCCGGTCCTATCCGGTCCAATCCAGTCCTATCCGGTCCTATCCGGTCCAGTATTTATAGTGTTTCCATTGTTAAATAGACCCATGAAACAGTTCCGACCTGAACCTCTTGAGGCCCCCATTGGTTGAGGGTCCATAGAAACATAGAAGTGGGGGCGGAGCCTCTGTGTCCACCTGCTGATTCTCAGAAGGTGGTGACGACATTAGAAAGCTCCAGGATAGCGCTAAGCTAGCATTTTCCTCTTTAAGGCGGTATTCTTCAATCTTCTTTCAAACAACATTAAATTTCTGTTCCACACGATGAACTAAAAGTAAAGACAGAGAGACGAGCTGCTGGATGACCTCCATTGTTGTTGCTTTGCTAGTCATCGCTCTACGATGACACGCTAGTGGTCTGCATCACGCATGAACAAACCGCTTAGTGGAAGTGAGGCTGAACTGAACGGTCCGGTCCAGAACTACCTGAACCGGACCGTACCGCTCTTTACTGGACCGGACCGGACCGCTCCTTACTAGACCGGACCACTCAGTGGAAACGAGACTTTAGTCTTCTGCAAAGGGAACTGTTGACGTTCTCCACCCAGACAATCTTACCTGACCGGCTGGGCGGATCTGGGAGAGTACGGGACACAAAGACTTTAGTTTCTCCAATTGTCAAGTGAGCAGGAGTTGGAACCCTGAGGACAGACGGAAGCTCCAACCGGACGTCTGCAGCCTGAGCTCATGCTGCAGCAGAGTCTCTGTGGCTAACTGTAATTTAAGAAGTGGAATGAAATGACCATCCATCTCCATCCATCTTCTTCCGCTTCATCCTGGACCTGGTGACCAGACTTCCCTCGCCCCGGCCATTTCCTCCAGCTCCTCTGGGGGGACCCCGAGGCGTTCTCAGACCAGCAGAGAAACAGTCTCTCCAGCGTGTCCTGGGTCTTCCCCGGGGCCTTCCCCCAGAGGGACATGCCTGGATCACCTCCCCAGGGAGGCATCCAGGAGGCATCTGGACCAGATGCCTGAGCCACCTCAACTGGAGATCTCCTCTGGAGATGATCCACATTTAGAGACCAGCAGGCCTGGTGGTGAGATCAGACTGATTCATCCAGCTCTGATGTCATTCTGGTGGAGAAACACAGTCGTGTGTTTGTGATCATGTTAAGTGTTTACATCTATGTGAGAGGAAGAACAATGTCACTGAAGAGCTGGTGGCAGAAGGCATGGACGGCCACTGTGTCAGAGTGTAGTTCTGTGTTTGTCTACATGTTGGTGATCTCACAAATTCATGATTTTTGGAAATTGTCGTATCCCTTCAGATTTAGAAATCGAAGTTGTTATAGACAATCACGTGATCGAGAGAGTAACTGAAATAGAGTTCCTCGGAGTCATCATGGACCACAAAATAAGCTGGAAGCCACAAATAAAACAAGTCAGAACCAAAATTGCCAAAGGCTATAGCAGTGTTGGGAAAAACACGTCATATACTCACTTATAAAGCACGCTTACTAATATACTCATCAATAATATTACCTTATCTACAGTACAGTGCTGAAGTTTGGGGTAATACTTACGAAACTTAAAACTGCACTCTTTATGTTCAAAGCCAGAAACAATTTACTTCAATTAAACATACAACAGATGTTCAAGGACAGAGATGGAGTTCAAGGAATTAAAGAAAACAATGTACTCGTACAACAAAAAAGAAAATGTGTCTATCATTTGGTGGTGTGGTTTGGATGGAATGGGTTAAATGAAGATTTAAAACAAAGCAAAATTCAGAGTCTTAAAAAACATAAAGCTGTTCAACTGCTTCAATCTTTCAAGGAATGGACACTGGATCATTAAAAATCATGCACAAATGTCATGTGTACATATGATTTAAACCAAAAGAAATTTGAAGTTGGTTTGCGAGAAAAAAAAAACTGTAATAGACCAAAGGTAACAAAAATGTTGTAGTAAAAGGGTGGGACCACAAAAGAATTTTTCTTCTACCCACTCCTTTTCAAGCACAATGTTTGCTACTTGTATATTTGTATTTTTCAAATTCTTATTTTATTTTCATTTGGTGTTTGTGTTTGAAACCAAGAACAATAAAAAAAATTTTAAAAATCTGAGGGAAAACCTTCAAAGGATTTTCCAGGTTCACTAGAAACTCAGAGTTTTCATCCAGAGGAAAAGGAAATAATGTGTAGGATCATGAAAAGATCAAAAAAGACTTGGAGCACTTAGACGGCCTTATCAGCAATCAGATGATCCAATAACATCCAGCATCACACACGCTCACAGCTCCAGAATGAAAGGGACGGACTCTCATTTCCAGCCGGAGTGCCAGAATTATCTGCATGAGATGTGTGACGCTCCAAACTGAACATTTCCACTCATTGTACAAATGGCGCCACTTGAAATGAAATTATTTTCATGCAGCATTCACTACATGCTCCATTTAATACAATTGACTCCCCGGTTGCCATGGGAACGAAGACAGATAAAATCGTGGCGTGACTTTGTGAAGCCTCCCTCCAGAACGGCGGTTCCGTCTGACCAACTGAACCGCTTCGACGTGTGATTGGTTGAACACTTTTTAGATGACTGACGACCAGAAGGAAAAACGGCTGCGATATTTGATCAGATGAATCCCAGAAGATCCGGATTAAAGATGGACTTGATGCTGAATGTTTGTTGCAAACTCCAGGCCTCGAGGCCCGGCGTCCTACACGGTTTACCTGTCAGTGAAGCTCCTGATTGGCTAAACACACCTGATCTGTGTTGGACCGATTCTAATGTCCCAACAGGAGTTTAGTGAGTATAAACCTCTGATGGATTTCATGCTAAACTTTATTTATATTGACAGAGGGGGGTTTTGGTTGGTGGGATTTTCCTTCAGTGTCTCTTCATGAGTTCTAATGAGTTTCTGGTGACACTAGAAGCTCACTAACACGGAGGATGTTGATGATGATGATGATGATGATGGTTCTGGGCTTGTTGGACCTCCTCCACCACAGTGAACCCTGCAGACCATGTATCAACACTCACCTCACGTTCTCCATCTACGCTGACGACCATCATGTCTTCATGAGTGAACAGGTGACCATCAGGTCACATGGTCCGGTACCGTACGGCGTCTCGGTGTCAGTGGATCACCTGCAACCAATGAGGTTGATCAGTCATGACTCACAGGCTTCTGGAAAGAGCGACGCCATATTGGAATGTAGGAAACCAGAACCAGCAAAGCGGGCCTAAAATACTGAATGCTGGTCATAATTCCAGGTCATGGAGAAATATTTCTGTAAAAACTGGAACAAATGAACAATATTTCAAACTTTTTATTATAAATAAACAAAGTATGATGTAAGTAAGGAAGACAAACACGACACAGAGAGATTATTCTGAGGAGAACATTAAAGTTCTGGAGTCCAACATAAAGTCTGTGAAGTGAACCAAACATGAAGTTCACTGAGTTCCTCACAACATCAATGACTTGTTTCAGTCAAACCAAGTTAAGATATTTAGTCATAAAAGGATTGAAAAATAAAAGAAGATAAATAAATCTATGTAGATTACTCACTCATACATGCATGAAACACTGAATCTATTCCTGACCTCTGGATGACCTCTGGGTGACCTCTGGATGACCTCTGGGGGTCAGCATCCCAGAATAACCCCACGGCCGTGTGGGTTTTCCCTGTTCTGTAGGGATGACTTCCTGCTGCAGACAGCCGCTCCACTTCTTGACATCCTCTCCTTATTTGGTCGTGTTTCCTGTCGCCTCATTTCTCCCCCAGACTCCGCCCAGCAGAGAAGTTCCATTCCCCGTCCCCAGAACGTCACGTCTCCTCCAGCCTCACAGCAGGACGCTCCGGTCCAGCTGACGGGTTTGTGACTCCAGGTTCTGAGATTCTGCCTGACGGATCCTCCGAGCCGGACCGGACCAGAAAACTCCTGCTGATCCTCGTTTAGACTTCCTTTGTTGTAGCTGGAGTTGATGCAGCCGCAGCTTGTTAATGCTGACACATACGGGGAATTATTTCATCGTGTTTTTTTTTTTTTTAATTCTTTATTTTCAGAAAGAAGCATGTAAGTAGGAGTTACATTCTTAGAACAAATTACATACATAATCCACTCTTACATTTTTTTTTTTTTTTTTTAACCAGGGAGGCAAACACATGGAACATTAACGAGGGAGGGAGAGTAAAGATAACGAGAAAAAAAAAAAAACATAAAAAGAAGAGGAGGGTTTTACCCAGTGCACATTAAAGAAGTCTGTCAACCACTGTTATTACCAGTAAAAGAAAAAGAAAAGTTAAATTAATTTTAACTTATTTCAACAAAGTCTGGCCTTAAAGGCTTAATATGGTCAACCCATTTGGTCCATAGTTTATAACATAACATACATTTCTGAGACGAATAGAAAAGGTGATTGCTTCCATAAAGTAAATGTCATTTACAATATTTACCCAGTCTGATCCATGGGGGCTCAGGAAGCAGCCAATGTCTGTGTTATTGCTTTTTTAGCAAGCTAATGTGAGCGTTGTAAGTAGATATTTTTTGTTTGTTGGTGTGGGGTGTCAAAATGGTTGAAAAATAGAGTGGAAAAATTTAAATGGTACTTTACCTTAAGTATTTTAATTACCTTTTGGTGGAAATCAGCCCAGAATGGTTGAATTTTTGGACAATCCCAAAAGATATGCCAACAGCATTACCAGCACTGAAACGCGCTTTTTGTTTTGGAGTAATGAAAAATCTTGTTTGACATTTCCAGTTGAACTCCCGCAGGGTATGTGAATTGGTACATTTCCACTGAGATTCACAAATATTTAACCAGTCATGTTCCGGTATTGTAAAATTTCCTTCAGTTACCCATTTATTTCATCGTGTTTTAAGATGGTTGAAAGTCCTGAACATCCCAACAGTGAATGTTCTGCTCCGATGTGAGGAGGATCTGAACAGAACTACACAACCAGACCCAAACACAACAGACACAAACACAACAGACACAAACACAACAGACACAAACACAACAGACACAAACACAACAGACCCAACACAACAGACAAAAACAAACACAAACACAACAGACACAAACACAACAGACACAAACACAACAGACACAAACACAACAGACACAAACACAACCAGACCCAAACACAACAGACACAAACACAACAGACACAAACACAACAGACACAAACACAACAGACCCAAACACAACAGACACAAACACAACAGACACAAACACAACAGACCCAAACACACAGACACAACACAAGACCAAACACAACAGACACAAACACAGACACAAACACAACAGACACAAACACACAGACACAAACACAACAGACACAAACACAACAGACACAAACACAACCAGACACAAACACAACAGACACAAACACAACAGACACAAACACAACAGACACAACACAACAGACACAAACACAACAGACACAAACACAACAGACACAAACACAACAGACACAAACACAACAGACACAAACACAACAGACACAAACACAACAGACACAAACACAACAGACACAAACACAACCAGACACAAACAAAAACAAAAACACAACAGACACAAACACAACAGACACAAACACAACAGACCCAAACACAACAGACATAAACACAACAGACATAAACACAACAGACACAAACACAACAGACACAAACACAACCAGACACAAACACAACAGAGACACACACAACAGACATAAACACAACAGACACAAACACAACAGACACAAACACAACCAGACACAAACACAACAGAGACACACACAACAGACACAAACACAACAGACACAAACACAACAGAGACAAACACAACCAGACACAAACACAACAGACCCAAACACAACAGACACAAACACAACAGACACAAACACAACCAGACACAAACACAACAGACACAAACACAACCAGACACAAACACAACAGAGACACACACAACAGACACAAACACAACAGACACAAACACAACAGAGACAAACACAACCAGACACAAACACAACAGACCCAAACACAACAGACACAAACACAACAGACACACACAACAGACACAAACACAACAGACACAAACACAACCAGACACAAACACAACAGACCCAAACACAACAGACACAAACACAACAGACACAAACACAACATACACAACAGAGACAACACAACAGACACAAACAAACACAACAGACACAAACACAACAGACACAACACACACACAGGACAGTTAGACACACAGAACAGAACACAACAGTAACAGACAGAAACACACAAGTACACAACAGACAACAGACACAAACCAGAGACACAAACCAAACACAACAGACACAAACACAACAGACACAAACACAACAGAGACAAACATAACAGACACACCAAACACACAACAGACACAAACACAACCAGACACAAACACACAAACGACCCAAACACAACAGACAAACAAAAACACAACCAGACACAAACACACACAGACACACAACACACAACAGACACAAACACAACAGAGACAAGATTCCATCCATAATCCAACAGTTTTTATTCTGCAGGTCAGACTTTTATTCTTGAATTTGCAGATTGCAGTGAAATTCACTGAATACAGTTGTTGATGTTTTCTGTCTTTTCATATCATTCAAGACAGAAAACAAACAAAAGAAAACCCAGACAAACTTATTGGATGGGAGGAACGTGTTGGAGACAGAAACCAACCAATCAAAGCTCACACAGGAGGTCACATGTTACAAACTCACATTCAAATTTAAAGACAACAATTCAAAAGTTAGTTTACAAGATGAAATCTGTCCGGGTCAGTTTGATGTTTTCTGCTCGTTTTGATCATAATTGATCGATTTATTCTATCTGTATTTGAATTGATCATGATGTTTCTCCATAGATATTATTGATCATTGGATCCATTCCTCAGTCGCTGCTTTCCTGCTGAGACATCTTTTAGTAATTGTGTTTTCCTCGCTGCAGCCGGATGTATGGAAGGTTTTCTCTGAGTCAGTCACAAAGATTCATCTTCAAAACTCAATCATCTACACGTTCTTCAGGTCTTTGTGGATTCAATCCAGAAGAACTCTAGAAGAAGTCAGAGTTCTGCCCTGTTGCCTCCACGTCTCCGACACTCGGATGGAATCATGAAGACTCTTGTGAGATTCTTCCATCAGAATTCACATCATGAGTTTGAAGACAAGGTGATCTGAGGGGATCTAAGGTGATCTGAGGTGATCTGAGGGGATCTGAGGGGATCTGAGGTGATCTGAAGGGATCTGAGGGGATATGAGGTGATCTGAGGGGATCTGAGGTGATATGAGGGGATATGAGGTGATCTAAGGGATCTGAGGGATCTGAGGTGATCTGAGGTGATCTGAGGGGATCTTAGGGGATCTGAGGTGATCTGAGGTGATCTGAGGGGATATGAGATGATCTGAGGTGATCTGAGGGGATATGAGGTGATCTGAGGGGATCTGAGGTGATCTGAGGGGATCTGAGGTGATCTAAGGGGATCCGAGGTGATCTGAGGTGATCTGAGGGGATCTTAGGGGATCTGAGGTGATCTGAGGTGATCTGAGGGGATATGAGATGATCTGAGGTGATCTGAGGGGATCTGAGGTGATCTGAGGTGATCTGAGGGGATCTGAGGTGATCTGAGGTGATCTGAGGGGATCTTAGGGGATCTGAGGTGATCTGAGGTGATCTGAGGGGATATGAGATGATCTGAGGTGATCTGAGGGGATCTGAGGTGATCTGAGGTGATCTGAGGTGATCTGAGGAGATATGAGGGGATCTGGGGGATATGAGGTGATCTGAGGTGATCTGAGGTGATCTGAGGGGATCTGAGGGGCTGTACCAGACATGATGAATGCTTCAGAGTGAATTTGGTCTTGACCTCATACACTCAAACTTCTGTATTCCTTCTGAAATAAAAGTTGAATCTAATTTTGTTACAAATGGATTAAATGAGAATTCTGTCCTGAAATCGCAGAAGAAGAAGGCTGGAGACAAAGGAAGGAAAGACGAAGAATCTTCTCTCTTTCTACTCAATGACTGATGATCTGCTGTTTCCAGCCTGAGAGCGGACAGGACCAGACCTTCAGACCGTCAGACTGCAGCCGTCCTCTCCTCTCACCATCACTGCAGCTGGAACCTGTCTCTCATTCAGAGTTGAGAAGGTTTGCTTCATTTGACTGATCAGGTTTCAGAAACACTTCTCCACTCCCAGGAGGAAACGGTCACATACAGAAAGGTTTCTCATCCATTTCACATTTGGAGAGCTCCTGCGTCTCCCTGGAGATGCGCTCTCCATCCTCGCTCCTGTCCGTCTCCGTCACGACCACATCTGTGTTGCTTCTCTGTTTAAGCCTCTTCTCCTCCGTCTCTCTGTGAAAAAATAACGGCCAGTGGAATCGGTGTGATTTACAGCCCGGGGTTTGATCCAGACGCCCCAGAGACGCTGAGGAGGAGATGAACGCGCTGCTGCTTCCGCGTCTTCTCGTGTGGGCGTCGTTAAAACCTCCTGAAGCAGAGAGGCGGCGGGGCAGTTAATGCAGCAGGCTACTTTTCCTTCCCATTGGTCCACTGATGGAAGCTACACCAATGACACGTCCGGGCTCTGCGGATAAAAGCAGGTACGAGGAGGCGCAGGAGGAGCGCGAGGAGGTCGGAGAAGAGGAAGTTGGTGAATGATAGATGCGCCTCTGAGACTTAACACGTCTGGAAGTTTCTGTCCAACTCCTGAGGTACCCGCTCAACTTCCTGTTTCAACTTTCAGTTTGATTTAAACTCATTTTTGGTTCTTTTTCTTTAGGTTTTCAGAGGAAGACCGCGCGTCATTACGCAGCGCTCTGCGCGCATTCATAGATGTTTGTCAGATAGAACAGATCCTCACAGTTTACAGAAAACTGCAGCCCCGCTGTGTCTGCTCCCCCTCTAACCGACCGGGTTCCTCCCGCAGAGTCACGGGGCCCGCTGCTGTGCTTGACTGTGCGCGTCAGGGATCGGGTGAAGATGGAGTGGTACGTCCTGGTGCTGATGCTGAGCCTGCCGCCCTCCATCCACGCGGACTGCTCGTCCCTGTGCCAGAGATGCGCGGAGCAGATCCTTCGCCCCGGCGCCGCCTTCAGCAGTCTGGTGAGAACTTCCCGGTCCGGAAGAGCGCAAACTCCAAACTCCTGCGGTGCATTTGGAGCTCTGATCTGGGCTTAAATAAAGACGCAACAACTTGTACTTGTTGCGCGCGTGTAACATGCGGGTTTAAGAGTTTAAACGATCAGCGTCATTTGAAAAAAAGAAAAGAAGAAGAAAGTGTTTTTGCGCAGAAGCTGGCTCACTTTACGCGCAGCTCTGGCGCAAACGCAGGAGAGCGCACGGAGACGGGAGCGCCAGTTCTCACTTTGTGTGCGTGTCTTCAACAGTCCTGCAGTGAGGAGTGCGACGCGGAGAGCTGCGAGCCCGCGCCGCGGCTGGCGGACTTCACCCAGGACGAGGCTGCGGAGGCGGAGGAGAGCCAGCAGGCGGACCTGGTCAAACGCTACGGCGGCTTCATCAAGCGCATCGACAAGAAAAAGCTCCTGACGTCATCCCCGTGGCGCGACAACTACATCCAGAAAGTGGCCTCGCTGTCCAAAAAGTACGAGGACTGGCTGAAGCGGCTGGACGCCAGAGACGCGCCCGAGTACGCGCCCGAGTACGCGGACGACTCTGCGGAGGAGCAGCTCCCGCGCAGCGCGGTCAAACGTTACGGCGGCTTTTTACGCAAATTCGGCCCCAAATCGAAGCGGAGCAGCTCGGAGCAGGAGAACCAGGAGCCCGAGGAGCTCCAGAAGCGCTACGGCGGCTTCATGCGGAGGGTCCGGCCCAAGCTCAACAACCTGAAGTGGGACAAGCGGTACGGGGGCTTCCTGCGCCGCCACTTCAAGATCTCCGTGCGCTCGATGGAGGAGCCCGTTTCCTACGACGACCTGAGTCTGCGGACGAACTGAACACTCGGAGGAACTGTCGGAGGAGTTTCTGCGCGCGCCCGACCCGCTGCTTCTTCAGTGTGAGCCATCGTCCGTCCCGTTAACCCCGCACAGAAATGTTGCTTTGACGTTTTTCGTACAGACTGGAAGGAGGCGAGGCGCGTCTGACGCGCGGAGCAGACGCGTCTCCATTCAAACCCTCTCATTTGTGAATTGTAAATATGGAGTTTTTGGTTGACAAAATAAATTATTTTTGAGTTGCTTTGCGGCTGCGTTTCTTTCTGAGACAGAGAAGCTGCAGGAATTCAACAGTTCTGGTGGAGAACCGGAGCGAGCTGCGAGAAAACGACTCCTCAGGTGAATCCGGTCCAATCCAAGTCCGCTCATTTACAGACCGCGCAGCTGCAGCGCCACATGTGCAGCACCGGGTGGAGCAAAAAGAGAAACGAGCGCGCCCTCTTGTGGAAGCGCGAGGTTCTGCTGCGCCGTTGGTTTTTCTAACATCACATGATGGAGCTTAAAGCTGATAAACTCTTTATCCTGTATTTCTATACCGTAAAGACGTCAGCCGGTAGACCCGGACAGCTTTGATTCAAATGATCATCAAACACCGTCCAGACATCAACATGAAAGACTTTTATTCTGAAAATCCCAAATCAGAAAATATAGAAACTAAATATTTGAAACATTTGCTAAATAAAACACGTTTGAACTGTAACTTTAACTTTGGAAATTATGTTAAATATTTTCCTTCTAAATAACATTTTTATTCCTACCTGATCAGTGGTGCGTTCAGGGTCTCCTCTGAGAGTGGGAGGGGCGATGACGGCCAAAAAACCAGAGTGACGTCGATCCGACCAAATCCTGGACAAGGAGTCGGATCAGGTGAGGATCAGGTGAGGATCAGGTGAGGATCAGGTGAGGATCAGGTGGAGATCAGGTGAGGATCAGGTGAAGATCAGGTGAGGATCAGGTGAAGATCAGGTGGAGATCAGGTGAGGATCAGGTGAAGATCAGGTGAGGATCAGGTGAAGATCAGGTGAGGATCAGGTGAGGATCAGGTGAAGATCAGGTGAAGATTAGGTGAAGATCAGGTGAGGATCAGGTGAAGATCAGGTGAGGATCAGGTGAGGATCAGGTGAGGATCAGGTGAGGATCAGGTGAAGATCAGGTGAGGATCAGGTGAGGATCAGGTGAAGATCAGGTGAGGATCAGGTGAGGATCAGGTGAAGATCAGGTGAAGATCAGGTGAAGATCAGGTGAGGATCAGGTGAGGATCAGGTGAGGATCAGGTGAAGATCAGGTGAAGATCAGGTGAAGATCAGGTGAGGATCAGGTGAGGATCAGGTGAAGATCAGGTGAAGATCAGGTGAAGATCAGGTGAGGATCAGGTGAAGATCAGGTGAGGATCAGGTGAAGATCAGGTGAGGATCAGGTGGAGATCAGGTGAAGATCAGGTGAGGATCAGGTGAGGATCAGGTGAAGATCAGGTGAAGATCAGGTGAGGATCAGGTGAGGATCAGGTGAAGATCAGGTGGAGATCAGGTGAAGATCAGGTGAAGATCAGGTCAAGATCAGGTGAGGATCAGGTGATGATCAGGTGAGGATCAGGTGAGGATCAGGTGAGGATCAGGTGAGCATCTGGTGAAGATCAGGTAAAGATCAGGTGAAGATTAGGTGAGGATCAGGTGAAGATCAGGTGAGGATCAGGTGAGGATCAGGTGAAGATCAGGTGAAGATCAGGTGAGGATCAGGTGAGGATCAGGTGAAGATCAGGTGGAGATCAGGTGAAGATCAGGTGAAGATCAGGTGAGGATCAGGTGAAGATCAGGTGAGGATCAGGTGAAGATCAGGTGAAGATCAGGTGAGGATCAGGTGAGGATCAGGTGAGGATCAGGTGAAGATCAGGTGAGGATCAGGTGAAGATCAGATGGAGATCAGTTGAAGATCAGGTGAAGATCAGGTGAAGATCAGGTGAGGATCAGGTGAGGATCAGGTGAGGATCAGGTGAAGATCAGGTGAGGATCAGGTGAGGATCAGGTGAAGATCAGTTGAAGATCAGGTGAGGATCAGGTGAGGATCAGGTGAGGATCAGGTGAAGATCAGGTGAAGATCAGGTGAGGATCAGGTGAGGATCAGGTGAGCATCTGGTGAAGATCAGGTGAGGATCAGGTGAGGATCAGGTGAGGATCAGGTGAAGATCAGGTGAGGATCAGGTGAAGATCAGGTGAAGATCAGGTGAAGATCAGGTGAGGATCAGGTGAGGATCAGGTGAAGATCAGGTGAGGATCAGGTGAAGATCAGATGGAGATCAGGTGAAGATCAGGTGAGGATCAGGTGAGGATCAGGTGAAGATCAGGTGAAGATCAGGTGAAGATCAGGTGAGGATCAGGTGAGGATCAGGTGAAGATCAGGTGAAGATCAGGTGAAGATCAGGTGAAGATCAGGTGAGGATCAGGTGAGGATCAGGTGAGCATCTGGTGAAGATCAGGTAAAGATCAGGTGAGGATCAGGTGAGGATCAGGTGAAGATCAGGTGAGGATCAGGTGAGGATCAGGTGAAGATCAGTTGAAGATCAGGTGAAGATCAGGTGAGGATCAGGTGAAGATCAGATGGAGATCAGGTGAAGATCAGGTGAAGATCAGGTGAAGATCAGGTGAGGATCAGGTGAGGATCAGGTGAAGATCAGGTGAAGATCAGGTGAAGATCAGCTGAAGATCAGGTGAGGATCAGGTGAGGATCAGGTGAGCATCTGGTGAAGATCAGGTAAAGATCAGGTGAGGATCAGGTGAGGATCAGGTGAGGATCAGGTGAGCATCTGGTGAAGATCAGGTGAGGATCAGGTGAGGATCAGGTGAGGATCAGGTGAGGATCTGATCAGGTGAGGATCAGGTGAGGAGGTGAGGATCAGGGTGAAAGATCAAGGTTGAGGATCAGGTGAGGATCAGGTGAAGATCAGTTCAGTGAAGATCAGGTGAAGATCAGGTGAGGATCAGGTGAAGATCAGGTGAGGATCAGGTGAGGATCAGATCGTGAGCATAGGTGAGATGTTGAGGATCAGGTGAGAGAATTCAGGGTGAAATCAGGTTGAAGATCAGGTGAAGATCAGGTGAAGAGCAGGTGAAGATCAGGTAGGTCAAGTGAGAATCAGGTGAATAAGGATTCAGGTGAGCATCTGGTTTGAAGATCAGGTGAGGATCAGGTGAGGATCAGGTGAGGATCAGGTGAGCATCTGGTGAAGATCAGGTGAAGATCAGGTGAGGATCAGGTGAGGATCAGGTGAGGATCAGGTGAGGATCAGGTAGGATCAGGTGAGCATCTGGTGAAGATCAGTGAGGATCAGGTGAGGATCAGGTATGAGGATCAGAACATCTGGTGAAGATCAGGTGAAGATCAGGTGAATCAGGTGAGGATCAAGAGTGAGGATTCAGGTGAGCATCTGGTGAAGATCAGGTAAAGATCAGGTGAGGATCAGGTGAAGATCAGGTCAAGATCCAAACAATACCAAACAATAAGGGAACTACTGAAATACTGAAACAGAGACCGGAGGGAACATATGTAGAGGATGATCAAAGCACAGAAGAAACACAAGGAGAACTGAGAAGAACAAACTACAAACAATATTCCAACACAGCAAATCAATCTGCATGTAAACTAACTCTAACATAAAACTGCCTTCAAGAAATTAATTCTAATAACTAGAAATGGAAGCAGATGATAATAAACTAAAGAAACAAATTCATGGTGACCATGGTGAAGTCCATTCAGCTGCTTGATGTTGTGGTTTGATTGCTCCAAATCCACATGTTGGGTCTGACTTCATCTCTCCAGCAGATGGCGGCGTCAACAGGAAGCGTTTACTGGAGCCAGTTACTCAAATATAATTAAAAGACCCGTTTAGGGTCACGGTTTAGGGTCACGGTTTAGGGTCACGGTTCGGATCAGTAAAAATAAGAAGTAAAAAAAAAAAACAAAACAAACAACAATCTAAAAGCTAAATTAACTTTTGGAAACGCTTCAAATCATATATTCAATAATCATTATTTCAAACACACAATATCTACGTATGCAACAACAAAACATTTGATCATTAAGGTCTATTTATTAAAACAAAACATATTAAACTTTGAACACAAACAAAATGTCCTTAGACCAAGAACTGAGAGAAAAGAATGATTAAAAATAGTATTGAAAATATCAAATCTATCTGATTATCCCCTTAAAATTAAATCATAAATAAAACAGTTAGAATTATTTTTTGGTATTAATTTCTTTATTGACACTAACTGTAGTAACATGTAAATGTTTTACATAATAATTATCTGTTAATCGTGGCACTTCCACGCCCACTTTTCCTGGTGATTTTTGACACCTTTGGCTTGCCGTAGAATCGTCCGTTACAGAGAAGCAGCTTTCTCCTGAACGGGACAGTTGCTGATTTTAACTGGGAGATTCTTTGAACCCAGTAATGGAAATGCTTTTATTCAGATCTGAAGATTAAATAAACCTGATCTCTGTTGATCCGTGTCCTTCATTATGAAGTCCAGAAAAGTTTCTGACAGAAGCTCCTCCCACACGCAGCTTCAGGTGAACATGAAGCAGATACCTTCAAACAAAGAGGATTTATATGAATTTGAGGAGAATTCCATTTGATGTGAACGGACAAGGGATTCGGCCCCCGGGCCGGACTTTGGACATACCTGGTTTACAATCTTCAGAAAATGATCAAACTAAAAGATTTTTGCTTCGACTATCAACAAGGGCGGGGTCAATATGATCGATTAACCAATCTGAATCAATTGAAGCTTAATAGATCAATAATTGATCCTTAAAAGTAGAGATTGATCCAACACATAAAGCTAAACTCTGCTAGCTTGATGCTAACGTTTAAAGGAATCTCCCATAGGATGGCTAATGCTAACGCTCAGTCGACATTAACATCTATTAATGACTAAATCATTCTCTTTATAAACTCAATGACAGAAATTTTCTAAACTTTTTTAAGAAAAAACACAAAAAACTTTTTTTTTCTTCTTGTTGTGGAATCAGCTGTAATTCTATAGCATGATCGCCACCTAGTGGCCAAACTGAAACGTCCTCCAGGAGAAGCAGAACAATGTTTGGGGCTGTTCTGTTTGAGGATCCATGTTTGATATCAATAATCTGATCATCATTTCATACATTTTACAGTCTGGATCAGATGAATAGAAAATAATCTAAACATATAGATTATTAATCTATTTTAAACAAATGTGTAAACTCAAAATCAGATCGAAGAATCAAAAGAATCTTTAAAAAAATCAGAATTGATCCTCAATCCTCTGACCTTAAAGCAGCTGAGATGTTCTACCAGATAGAAGCTCAGCGGGTTCTGCTGCTCTGAAGCCCGTCTGGATCATTGACTGTATATCAATGGACTGATCAACCCCCCCCCTCGATGGACTCCTACAGAGAAACCTTCATGAGCTGGAGTTCATGAGAGTTCATGCGTTTCCTGGAGGACCTCAACGTTTGTTATGTCCAGTTCTAATATACAGTCAATGCTGGAGCCGTCAGAGTCAAAGAGGAAACGACTTCTCAGAAATGAAGGTTTAATATCACGGATTCCACCTGTACACGCATCAGACCCCCCCCCCGAATGACAGTTCAGCAGGAGCCGTGGGGGGGTCAGAACAGCTGTCCTCACCTCAGGTTACTCCTCCCCCCCCTGCTCCGGCTGACCCTCCTCCTCCCCGTCGGCCGCGCTTTCCTCCTGCGATTCCGTCTCCACGGCGTCCACCACGATGCCGGTGACCTGGTGCTGCACGGCGGCGCCCTGCGAGGCGGCGAAGGGCAGCGTGACCAGCTGGAACTGGGGGCCGAGCATCTTGACGAACGCCGCAGACGACGCGGCGGCGTCCTGACCGGCCGACAGCAGCGTGACGTTGGAGGCGTCGGACACCAGCTCGGAGCCGGGCAGCGGCGAGGTCAGCAGGGTGTAGCCGCCGCCCGGCTGGCCCCCCGCCACGGTCAGCACCTTCCCCAGCGGCAGCCCGCTCAGCTGGCCGAGGGGCAGCGCGATCTGGGCGGGGGCGGCGCCGACGGCGGCGGGGCCGGAGACGGCGCGCTCGAGCGCCGGCGGGCGAGAGGGCTCGCGGCGCGGGGGGGGTCGGCGCCGGCGGGGGTCAGACGGGCGTTGGTCATCAGGACGTTGTTCAGGTGCTGCGATTTGCTCTTCAGCTCTTTGGCCCGCCTCCTGTGCTCGTCACACTGCTGCTCCAGAGCTGCGGGGGGGACACGCCGTCAGACCCCCCACACCACAACCCCACCTGAGCGCAGGCCACGCCCCCCCACACTGACCGGCCAGGCTGCGCGTGTACTGCTCCCTGTAGTGGTCCATCTGGTTCTTGTGGCTCGCCAGAACCTTCTTGACCAGGTCCAACATGCCGAAGTTCTGCACGATGTTGTTGAGCAGGACGGCGTCTGAGGAGAAACCGGGTCAGGAGTAGGGCTGGGAATCACTGGGTACCTCACGATACGATACGATACGATACGATACGATACGATACATGGCTCACGATATCGATAATATCGCGATACTGCGATAGTTGGTAAAAATCCTCTCTAATAACTAATATTATATAGAAGAACACTTTTTTGGGGGGAAATATGTCCCCATTTTATTTGTTTTAGCTTAAACACAATCATAGTAAACAACTTATGTCTTATTTTGTGCAACAAATTATAGACACTTTTGTTTAACGTTGCCTAAAATCACTAATACTATAACTTACCACCAATTGAATTGGAATTATTTGTAAAATTCCATGTTAACAATAGTAAACATGATCAGCAATGCCACAGAATTACTGTTAGCAACAGAACAAAAATTAAATAATTCAAATTGGTGACAGTTATCTACCTCCAAAGAAACGTCACACCAAAGGATGATGAATATAACGTTTTACAGTCTCTGTCAAGTGTTACATATTTTTTAGTGCACTTTTCCCACATTTGAAAAGGGCTGAGCATTCAAAATTAAAGGCCGATTTACTCAGACTGACACTGAGATTATATCTCCAATCTTTATTTATTTTCCATTTGGTCAGTCAATAGTCAGGTAAAAAGGTAAAAACCTTAAAACACACATAATAATGGCAATAAATATTTAAAAATTCGAATTCTATTACAAATTAGCAATAAACAACTTTAATCTGTAATAATTTAGACAATTTTAAGTTCTTCAATTAACGAGCAACTTCCCTATTTTACCGTGAATTCATGTACTTTATTTTAATTACATTTTTTTTTAAAGTTCATACATTAAATCTGCATTTTTTTTATTTAAGAATGACTTTAAATTAACATTAGCAAAAAGTTATTGCGTTTATTTGAAAACCTTACACTATAAATTTAACAAAGTTACACCAGCAGGGTAAATATCAGTGCATGAAAGCGAAAATTCCGACGGTCCCTGAAGTACACACAAACAGCTACGAAGCACGCGCCTCGCGCCGATCAAACAGGACATAAACGATCTCGGTCTTTCTAGCGCTCAGACAAACTCACTTCTTACCAGCTGACTCTTCTACAGATGGATGATAATTGAGAACAGGTAGACATGATTTATACACGTAATACCGAGCCAGAATCCTGCCGGTGTTTTTTCCTGAATGAGGTCCGTGCGTCGGGAAAATTAGTCCGACGCAGCGCGAGTAACTGCGCATTAGTTCCGCCCCGCGACTCAGACGCAACAGCTTCGTAAAATGAAAATATAATATCGATACTTTGTGAGAACCCATCGAGAATCAACCGTAGGACTAAATATCGCGATATATTGCAATATCGATATTTTGGCACACCCCTAGTCAGGAGAGGCTGCAGATCACGGCGTGACCTCCAACCTGAGCGCTCCGGTCCGGTCCGGTCCGGTCCGGTCCTGGACGGTCCAGTTCAGAACAAAAGCTGAACGCTGCTTAACACAATGTAAACTGAACTATTCCAACAGGAAATGGAACAATATTAATTTCTCCTCACTTCCTGTCTTAGACCGTTCACTCATCTGATTAGAATAATATTGGACGTTCTAAACATCATCCTTCCATTTGAGTAGATTTCATTCTAACAGGTTCTGATGTTATTTTCATGTATTTTAGGTGCGATCAGAACAAAACTGATGGACCTTCATGTTGTTCACATTGATGCACGTCTCTGCGTCACTCCATCACATCTGAATCTCTTCCCAGATGAATGAACTGGTTCAAAGAGAGAGAGAGTCTGACCTTTGACCTGCAGAGGAGGATCATGCACCCTCTCCTGCAGACCTTTCAACACCTCCTGCAGCTCCTTCTGGAAGTCCTCCACCACCTCCTCCAGCAGCCCCGCCTCCTTCACGGCCCGCCAGAACGTCACCGAGTCCTCTGGATGGACACACAGCCAGGATGTCATGTGTGTGCGTGTGTGTGGGGGGGGGGGGGCGTGCATGCGTGTAGCGGATCACCTCCGATCGCCGTGACCCACTCTGACGGTTCCTCCATCACCTCAGATAAAGAAGCTCCGTTCACTGCAGAACACCAGGAGGAGAAGGTTGGTTTCATCTGGAAACCGTCGCGTTCTTTAGATGATGGTTTATGAGAGAAAAATCATTTTAGATCTATAAAGTCAGCCAATCAAAAAAGACAGCAGGGGCGGGGCTTAGCACAGGAAGTCATCAAGAGACGGAGGGAAAAGCAGAAGATTTGTAATCTGAGTACGTTGAGATTAAGATGAATGATCTAGCATGAGGTCAAGGTGAGATGTTCCTCCTGCAGCCCAGAGATGACCTGAGAGCGTTTACACTGTAAATGAAGCTCAGCCCTGACAGGACCCGCCGAGTCCAGCCGACCCGCACGACCCGGGTCAGACTTCAGTCCCAGACTCACGGTCGGCAGAGGAAGAGGCTGCAGAAACCACATCCGACTGGTCGCCGCCGAGCGACACTTTGGTCCCCACCAGGTCGATCTTGGTGCTGCGGCAGGTGTTGGAGCAGACCCTCGAGTGCTGGTAGAAGTCCAGCTCACCAGAGTCCATGATCTTCCTGTGGAACCAGAACCAGAGGGAAGGTTAGGAGGAGGAGGAGGAGGAGGTGCTTGAACATCTGCAGCAGCTGAAAGTCCACTTTGACAGCAGGATTAGAGAAGAATTTACAACCATCTCCAACACGTATGGATCCAGAATTATTCACGTGAAAAGAAAAGCTTGTTTTACATCAGGGGTCAAAATCCAAAACACACCTGAGGACCGAACAGGTTAAACATTTGCTGAACACACAAAACGACATTTTTAAAAACCACAACTTTTTAACATAATTATGAAGCAGATATAAAACATTACCTGTGATAATGCTAGTCTGACTGCTGGAAGCTGAATTTAGCCGCTAAAGATGCTAGCGCTGACAGCTGAAGATGCTGAAATTGATAGCTAAAACGCTGAAGCTAAAATATTAGCTAAATGCTAAATCAGTCAAAAAATTAAAAAAAAAAAAACCAACAAAAATAAAAAACTCAGGTTAGCTAAAACAGCTAGCATGTAGCTGAAATACTCCAAAACAGCCTAAAAAAATCGTAGTAAATCCCAAAATATTTCAAAAAGCTAGCAGAAAGACACATTTTCAAACTTTAAAACTGTAACTCTCTGTACTTTTTATGAATAATAAAAAGTCAAGAATATTTTCCAGAATCAACTTAACCTTAAATAACTTCATATTTTACTCAACATAAAATATATTTTGTCAAATGATAAAAGTTAGAAAAGAGAACAAAACATCGAGTCATTACTTCGAGTCATTAACTTCGAGTCATTGACATCGAGTCATCAACATCGAGTCCATCGCGGTCACAAGAGTCATCAACATCCGAGTCATCGACATCGAGTCATCGACATCGAGTCATCGACATCGCAGACATCGAGTGACATCGCCATCGACATCGAGTCATTGACATCGATCATTCGACATCGGTCATCGACAATCGACGTCGAGTCATAACATCGAGTCATTCAAATCATCGAGTCATCAACATCGAGTCATTCACATCGAGTCATCGACATCGATTCATCGATCAAGTCAGAGATCGACGAGTCATCGCATCGATTATCATCGATCATCGACGAGTCATCTGTTCACTTCATCGACATCGAGTCATCAACATCGATTCATCGACATCGACATCGTGCATCCGACATCGAATCATCAATTTTCATCGACATCAGTCATTACATCGACACATTCACATCATCGAGTCATCATTCATTCGATGTCATCATCACATTTCGAGTCTGTAACATCGAGTCATTACATCGAGTCATTGACATCGAGTCAATTAACATCGAGTCATTAACATCGATCAATCAACATCGAGGATCAGTCATCAACATGCATCAACATCGTCTTAACCGCATTCACATTCAGTCATTCAGCAGAGTCATATAGAGAATCGACATCGAGTCAATCGGACATCGACAGATCATCGACATCGAGTCATCGACATCGAGTCATTCACATTGAGTCATTGACATCGAGTCATTGACATCGATTCATCGACATCGAGTCATCGACATCGATTCATCGACATCGAGTCATCAACATCGAGTCATTCACATCGAGTCATCAACATCGAGTCATCAACATCGAGTCATCAACATCGAGTCATCAACATCGAGTCATTCACATTGAGTCATTGACATCGAGTCATTGACATCGATTCATCGACATCGAGTCATCGACATCGATTCATCGACATCGAGTCATCGACATCGAGTCATTGACATCGAGTCATCGACATCGAGTCATTGACATCGAGTCATTGACATCGAGTCATCGACATCGAGTCATCGACATCGAGTCATCGACATCGAGTCATCGACATCGATTCATCGACATCGAGTCATCGACATCGAGTCATCGACATCGAGTCATCGACATCGAGTCATCGACATCGAGTCATCGACATCGAGTCATCGACATCGATTCATTGACATCGAGTCATCGACATCGAGTCATTGACATCGAGTCATCAACATCGAGTCATTAACATCGAGTCATTGACATCGAGTCATTGACATCGAGTCATCGACATCGAGTCATCGACATCGAGTCATCGACATCGATTCATCGACATCGAGTCATTGACATCGAGTCATCGACATCGATTCATCGACATCGAGTCATCGACATCGAGTCATCGACATCGATTCATCGACATCGAGTCATCGACATCGATTCATCGACATCGAGTCATCGACATCGAGTCATTGACATCGAGTCATCGACATCGAGTCATTAACATCGAGTCATCAACATCGAGTCATCAACATCGAGTCATTCACATTGAGTCATTGACATCGAGTCATTAACATCGAGTCATCAACATCGAGTCATTAACATCGAGTCATCAACATCGAGTCATCAACATCGAGTCATTAACATCGAGTCTCTAACATCGAGTCATCAACATCGGCGTCCCTGACCTGAGCATGGTGCCGTTCAGCCGGATGGCTCTCTTCCAGTCCTTCAGCGTGGACTTTCCCGCCAAACACACGAACTCTTTGGGGCTGATGAGATGCTCGTTGAACTGCAGAGGAGACCCGAACGTTCCCGTCAGCTGCGCTCAGAACCTCCGTCAGAACCTGCGTCAGAACCTCGGGGAACACCTGCTCCGTACCTGCACGCACTTGACGTTGATCCCGGGACACACAAACTTCTTCCACACCAGCGTGGCTTTGGCGTCCCCGCAGGTGACGGGATAGAAGACGTCGGCCTCCACGTCCACCTCCTCGGACAGCTTCACTGCAGGCGGGAAACACAGGAGGGGGTCAGTCCAGCGGGAACGTCCCGACGGACGGACGGAGGGAAGCTGCTGACCGATGACCGTCTCTTCCTTTGACAGAGACGCCGCATCGCCCGCCTCCGTCTCCACGGGCGCCACGGCGAGGACGTCCTCCCTGAAAACCAAAGGAAAACTTGATAAAACAGGTTTCATCATTCTCAGACTATGAACTCCAGATCTTTATCAGATCTTTATCAGATCTTTATCAGATCTTTATCAGATCTTTATCAGATCTTTATCAGATCTTTATCAGATCTTTATCACTTCAGATTCTACTGATCTTCTGCAGCTGCGACTCACTTCCAAACACTTTCAGAGAAACGTTTGCTTCTTTTGGATCTGACTTCAGATCCTTCAAGTGTCTGACACCAGCCAGAAGACGACAGAGACAAAACAATCATTTAATCTTAATTAAAATAAAACCTCTTCTAGAGTCACTTCTCTGTAAATGTCATCAAACCAGAAACATTTTCTGAACACATTTTAAATTGAGGATCATAAACGAGCAGGTCCTCACGTGTTGATGTCACAGAGTGAGAACCGCCCCCTCCAGGAAGAGTCTGCCCCGCCCCCAGGCTAACACAAACACTAGCAGCAATCAGATCATTCGGTTTAGCATTCAAACATCATGAAGGAACTTCTGGTGAGGAACCAGCGCGACGTGTTGGGAAGAATCCTGAACATATCCGAGAATGACACCAGTACACGGGAATATTAAGACACCAGACTATATCCTGGTGCAAAAAGGGAACAGACTATTTCCTAGTGGAGAAAAAGAGAAGACTATTTCTTGGTGGAAAACGTAAGAGAAAGATTGGAGAACAGGTTTGAACATGAGAGATGTGTGTGAAACAGAGATTAATGATGCTTCAAAGAGAACAGAATCATTACATCCAGTACCAATCAGAACAATGTTGTCCTTTCAGTAAACCCTGAGACTCTCATCTGTTGTTCCTGCATCTGTACAGGTCAGAGACGCGGTTCTGGGGTTCTGTTCGGGTGTGGTGCTCGTGTTACCCGGCCTGAGCCGCCAGCTCTGCCGTCACCAGAACGGCTTTGTCCTCCTCCACCACCGACGGCAGGTCCACCGCCTCTGGAAGGGTGACGATCACCACCTCGCTCATCTCCTGCATGCCGACGTCCGATGAAGCCATGCGGGACCGGCGCCGCTCTGCAGAACCAAGAGACTTCAGCGCGTCACTGCCAGAACTCTGGAGTCTTTCAAACTCGTTCATGTCATTGATGAGTTCTAAAGTTTACTATTTATTAGGACTGCATTTGATCATTCTTCTATCCTGTGATATAGAATGTCAGGCTGAGGCTCTGATGCAGAGATGGAGATGAAGTTCAGCCTGAAGGGATTTCAAAAACAAACCAGTAAATCCAAACCTCGAAGATAAATCCAGGCTGTTGTTTTAGTTTAATGCTCCTTTAAGATCTCGACTTTAAAGGAGTTTCTGGATCTCAGAGTCACTTCAGCCCCTAAAGTTTCAAAGATCGTTTATTCGCTGATGATTTATCGATTTAATAAGGACTAAACGGTCAGAACTCAAGACTTTAGATTTACAAACAAATATGTCTTCCGGGGATAAACAGATGAAAGAAAAAAGATCGTTTTTATTTTATGACATAGCATGATTTCACTGACAATTCTACATTCCCACACACATGATTAAAATCACAGTAACATACATGTATTTACCTCCAGCTTCTATCGTCTTCTTCTTGTGTTTGACGCTAGCTGGTGGCGGGACGAGCTCCAACCGGTTCAGACTCCAAACGCCACCGTAAACTCATTCATCCAGCCGCCTTCTGGATGTTTATCTGACACTTTAAAACACGAAAAACCTCCTGAAACCTTAAAGAAACGTTTAAATGTCCTGCAGCCGCCGCCGATACCTGCTGAGCGCGCTCCAGTCTTCTTCTGCTGACAGTCACCGGGCGCGCGCGCCCCCTGCAGGCTGGCTGGGCGCGCGCGCGCCCCCTACAGGCCGGGCGGAGAAAGTCACTTCACTTTCTACTTCTTTTATTTATTAGATTATCGGTTCTTACAATCAGTTATTTATACTTTACCAACACAGATGCAGATTTTTCTTGAAGAAATTTCATTATTAGATCGAATGATAATTGTGAAAAACATAGTAATTAAAGTTTTAAAATATGTCAGAAATGTTGTAATATCACAGATCAAGTATCATAATTGAATGTCTTTCATTAGAAAAATATTATTTTAATAAAGAATTTGTACCTGAGCCATTAAAACATTGAACCACATCAGGCAGAAAGTCTTCAGTCATTTGAGTATTTTACTTCATCCAATAAATGTCTTGTATGTTTTTTATGCAGCTGTTTCATATACGAGCGACGCAGCAGAATGAAGATCCAAACTCTGATCTGACAGAACATTTGACACTTTTATGTTTTTGCCTCTTTTTAAAATTTCCTGTCCTGATTGTGGAACATCGACTCCGAGGGTTTGGATCCATGTGCAGCACGTCAGTTTAATGGTAACCAAAAACAGGAAGGAGTCAAAAACATGGAGCGGGACAGGGAGAAGAGGAGAGGAGGAGAGGAGGGAGGAGAGGAGAGGAGGAGAGGAGGAGAGGAGGAGAGGAGGGAGGAGGAGGAGGAGGAGAGGAGGAGAGGAGGAGAGGAGGAGAGGAGGAGAGGAGAGGAGACTGTCAAATGTATAAATACAAGAAGGCTAAAGCTAACGTCAACAGTCAGGATAGACAACGCTTTCATGGAGTCCAGACAGAGTTTATGTAGGAGAAGGCTGATGGGAGCAGCTGGAGGAAACATGGAGGGGAGAGCAGGAGTCCAAGTGTCCTGGATCCATGGATCCACCTGCTGTGACCCCCTCCAGCCATCAGAGGGAGCGCTCACCTGAGTTTTGACCTCCCCACCTGCCTTCACTTGGACTCATCATGTTCAGCTCTGACTCCACACTGTCATTCACTGTGAAGTATTGTTTGTACCACCCTGAATACAACACTGAGCATTTTATATTCTGGACTCTGACTTTGGATTGACCTTCTGGATCTGACCCTTCTGGATCTGACCTTCTGGATCTGACCTTCTGGATCTGACCTTCTGGATCTGACCCTCTGGATCTGACCCTCTGGATCTGACCTTCTGGATCTGACCTTCTGGACCTGACCTTCTGGATCTGACCCTCAAGATCTGACCCTGCTCACTCTGAGTGCTTGCCGCCTGCCCCGACCCTCACCTGGACTCTGACTTCTCTCCGGTCTCTCCTCAGATGTTCTCCTGCTCGTGTTTGACCTGTGCTCTCTGACTCTTTGTGGACTTTAAGCTCTGCTAATAAACCTGCTGCACGTGGAACCAGCTGTCTGTCTGTTTGTGACACCAAACCACTGTTTGTTTGTTTGTTTGTTTTTATTTGTTCATGTGGCATTCCTCTAATGATGGAGAGAGAGAATTCACCTCAAAATGGTTTGTTTACTATTATTGTGATATTATTAAAATGCTGCTTGACAAAGTCTGTATTAGTGATGTAGAAACTATTCTTCTGGACCTGACCTCTCCCTCCTCCACACCGTTCTGATGCATCTTCTGTATAGATCCATGAACGTCTTTGGATCTAAACTCTACGACTGGATAGAAACCATATTGCTCGTCGTTTCTGTTGCACCGCTAATGTTAGCTTGGGGTTGTGAGGGGCTGTAAGCTAGTGGGAGAGAGTGTAAACAGATGAATGATGGGAAGTGGGGGTGGGGTTACTCTGCACCAACAGTCGTGGGTCATGTAAGGACAAGTGAGACCAGACGTGGAACGCAGAGAGATTCAGTCCAAGGGAGTCCAAGGCTGAAGGCCAAAGGAGCCGAAGTTCTGCAGAACTTCACAGCAAAAGATTCTGATTCACCGAGATGATGGATCAGACCGGATCAGACCTGATGGATCAGACCAGATCAGACCAGATCAGACTGGATCAGACCAGATCAGACTGGATCAGACCGGATCAGACCTGATGGACCAGACCGGATCAGACCTGATGGATCAGACCAGATCAGACTGGATCAGACCTGATGGATCAGACTGGATCAGACCGGATGGATCAGACCGGATCAGACTGGATCAGACCGCATCAGACTGGATCAAATCGGATCGCTCAGGATCAGACCTGATGGATCAGACCAGATCAGACCTGATGGATCAGACCGGATCAGACCAGATCAGACCGGATCACACAGGATCAGACCTGATGGCTTTGACATTTGTAAAATTGTATAAACGGTTGAGAAAACCAACTTGCATTTGAGGTTGATTGATTGATTGATTGATTGATTGATTGATTGATTGATTTCAAGCATAGATTGAAAATACAGGACAAAACACAATTATTTCAAACTCATTACAGAAACAATAAGATGAATTGATTAGAAAATAGAAACAAAAATAAAATACACTTCTGTCACATTTGGTTCATTCATTCTTTGTGATTATTGACTGAAGTCAGAGTTTGATTGATTGAAAAGGAGTGGGAAGAAGAGAACTTATACAGTTAATGTTGTGATCTTGGTGTATAAAATGTATTTTAGCATTTAATAACATGAAAGGTGTATTAATATTCAGCTAAAATGTTTTTCAAAAATATAACAATAGTAGTCTCTGGTACTGTCTGAGGATCTACAGACTCCTGCAGACATCCGTCTGGTTTTAATACTTTGTGTGTTTATGTATCAGAACAATCCCAGTCTAACATCTTCTTTGTCTTCTTCAGCTTTAATCATGGACGTAAACCTGAACATCATGTAAATCAGAGTTTCTCCTCCAGATCCTGAATCCTGCAGGAGTTTTCCTCTTTCATCCTGACTTTTCCCGCCAGAAGTGTCTGCATTGTGATGAGAAGTTTTTCAATAAAGTCTGAAGGAAAAAAAGGCGGACATGCGCAGTCGGAGCTGTTGTCAGTCTGCTGTTTCTGCGCAGTCGGAGCGCCGCAGCTGCAGACGGACATGGCTGCAGCCTCCTGGTCGGAGCGGGTTCTCCACCTGCTCAACCGCATGAACAACTTTCACTCTGCAGGTATCTGAGCCGAACCGAGCCCGAACTGCACGCCGGAAGTGGGCCTCACAGCCGCGCTCGTCTCCTCCTCAGGCTCCTGCCGGGCCAGCTGCTTCCGGTTTGAGGTGGACGGCGCGCAGGTCGGCTGGATTCGGCCGCACGTGGCTTCGCTGCTGTCCCGGTTCCCGCAGGTGTTCACCTGTCCGCGCGGGGGCGCTGTTTCCCTGTGTGAGGGTCTGGACTCGTATGAGGGGAGGTCGGAGGCCGTGCACGCGGTGCTGCTGGACCTCAGGCGGGAGGGGTCTCTGACCGTCCTCAGAGGATGGAGGGACGAGGTGAGAGGCGTGCGCATGCGCAGAGACACATCCGAATGACAGTTTTTTTTTTCCTTTTTGCGCCATTTTTTTTAAAACTTTTTTTTTTTTTTTAATTGATAAGTTAGACATTACAAAAGCATTACAAAGCGTGTTGCCAGATATGTATACATGTAAAAACAAAATGAATTCAAATTAAGCAATAAAAGAGAAAGGCAGAGAGGAAAACAAAAAGAAATGTTTCAAAATACATATAAATGTGGATAATATTGAAATAAAATATTCTAACTATAATCAGAAAGGCATCAATGTCTAAAACATTCCAACCAAGATTATCCATAACATAAAGGGTAAGGAAAAATCTCATCAGTCCAGGTAAACAGACAAACAATCTAAAAGTTTTGTGGCATTCTTATTTTTTATCTTTTCAGGGATTTACAAAAAGAAGCAAGTCATTTTTAAGAAACAAAAAGTGTGGACTCTCTTTCAAAAATCGACACCTGTGAATGAAAAACTTACCAAAAATTACTAAATTATTATACAAAAATTGAATTTTCTTTTCTTTGTTAATACAGCCAAATTGTATATTAGGGTATGTAAATAGTGGAATTTTTGTTGAAAGCCATGTATATAAATCACTCCAAAAATTATTAACAACATTACAGTCATAAAAAAGATGCTTTTGGGTTTCAATATCATTTTTACATATTTGACATATTATCTTGAATATTAAATCTTAAATGTAGGATTCTTTACAGGGATAAATATTGTTAATTGTTTTGAAATGGACCTCTTTCATTTTTGAATAAGGGGAAATGAAAAGAAATTGGTTCTAATATTACAAGTGTCATTTTTGGAAAAAGATGGGGACAAAGTTTTTCTTCTAATAGGTAGAGGGAATAGTTTGTTAGTTAAGGATGCTCTTAAGAATTTATTATTGCACTTTATATCAGAGAAAAGAACGCTATCAATACACAAAGATGGGAGCTGAGGTCAAATCAAGGAGTGTTGTACATTTATTAACTGAATAAGTTTAGGAGACATCCGAATGACAGTTGAGAAAATGAAAGCTGATCTCCACTCATAAATAGAGCTGGTTTCTCCAGAAACAATTCGATTCACAAGATCCTGAATCGATTCAAAGACGATTTTTTCTGATTCTTCAATTCAATTTTAAGTTTACAAATTTTTACACATTTGATTAAAAGACATTCAAAATCTACTATTATACATATTAATCTGATCCAGATCACAGACTGTAAATTAAATCTCTGCTCTGTAAATCAGCTGAACTAAATGTTGAACAGAGACCGTTCGGATCAGAGCGGATCTTCAGAACGGATCCTGGTGGATCTACTCGTGTTGGTTGAATTCTTTCTGAATCCTCAGAAGTACAGCGTGATGCCCAGGTTCTCCGACCCCCCGGTGATGTGGATGGAGCGAGCAGCTACCAGTAGGTGGTGCGGCTGTGGGCGGGGCGTGGGCGGGGCCGAACTGACCGCCGCCTCGCCGCAGGTCTCTTTGGGGTGAAGCGGTACGGCGTGCACGTGAACGCGTACACCGTCAGTGACGGCGGGGAGGTCAGCATGTGGCTGGCACGCCGCTCCAGCACCAAGCAGACGTACCCCGGACTGCTGGACAACATGGTGGGACGATCGGACCGGGCTCAGTGTCCCGCCCACCCGGGTTCTCATCTGCACCAACGTGTCCTCGCTCTGACCCTCTGTTAGGCGGCGGGCGGCCTGGCTGCAGGGGTCGGCATCAAACACACTCTGCTGAAAGAGTGCCAGGAGGAAGCGTGCGTCCCAGAAGACACCGCCATGACGGCCCGACCCGCAGGAACCGTCAGGTGAGCCGGGTCACGCCAACACCAGAACCAGAACCATTAATGACATAATCAGTGTCCAGAGAGGAGTTAAGGTCTGCAGTTAACAGAGATTATCATCCAACATCCATCATCCATCATCCATCCATCCATCATCCGTCCTTCATCCATCCATTCATCCATCATCCATCCATCCATTATCCATCCATCATCCATCCATCCATCCATCCATCCATCATCCATCCTTCATCCATTCATCCATCATCCATCCATCCATTATCCATCCATCATCCATCCATTCATCCATCATCCATCCATTATCCATCCATCATCCATCCATCCATCCATCCATCATCCATCCTTCATCCATCCATTCATCCATCATCCATCCATCCATTATCCATCCATCATCCATCCATTCATCCATCCATCATCCATCATCCATCCATTATCCATCCATCATCCATCCATCATCCATCCATCATCCATCCATTCATCCATCCATCATCCATCCATTCATCCATCATCCATCCATCATCCATCCATCATCCATCCATTATCCATCCATCATCCATCCATCCATCATTCATTCATCCATCCATCATCCATCCATTCATCCATCATCCATCCATCATTCATCCATCATCCATCCATCCATTCATCCATCATCCATCCATCCATCATCCATCCATTATCCATCCATCATCCATCCATTATCCATCCATCATCCATCCATCCATCCATCATTCATCCATCCATTATCCATCCATCATTCATCCATCCATCATCCATCCATTCATCCATTATCCATCCATCATCCATCCATCATCCATCCATCCATCCATCATCCATCCATCATCCATCCATCATCCATCCATCCATCCATCATCCATCCATCATCCATCCAATCATCCATCCATCATCCATCAATCATCCATCCATTCATCCATCCATCATCCATCCATTCATCCATCATCCATCCATCATCCATCCATCATCCATCCATTATCCATCCATCATCCATCCATCCATCATTCATCCATCCATCATCCATCCATTCATCCATCATCCATCCATCATTCATCCATCATCCATCCATCCATTCATCCATCATCCATCCATCCATCATCCATCCATTATCCATCCATCATCCATCCATTATCCATCCATCATCCATCCATCCATCATTCATCCATCCATCATTCATCCATCATCCATCCATCCATCATCCATCCATCCATCCATTATCCATCCATCCATCATCCATCCATCCGTTCATCCATCCATCGATCCATCCATCCATCCAACCATCATCCATCCATCTATCCATCCATCCATCCATCCATCCATCCATCCATCCATCCATCCATCCATCCATCATCCATCCATCATCCATCCATCCATCCATCCATTATCCATCCATCATCCATTCATCCATCATCCATCCATCATCCATCCAATCATCCATCCATCATCCATCAATCATCCATCCATTATCCATCCATCATCCATTCATCCATCCATCATCCATTCATCCATCATTCATCCATCATCCATCCATCCATCCATCCATCATCCATCCATCATCCATCCATCATCCATCCATTCATCCATTATCCATCCATCCATCATCCATCCATCCATCATCCATCAATCATCCATCCATTATCCATCCATCATCCATCCATCCATCATCCATCCATCCATCATCCATCCATCATCCATCCATTCATCCATTATCCATCCATCCATCATCCATCCATCATCCATCCATTCATCCATTATCCATCCATCCATCATCCATCCATCATCCATCCATTCATTATCCATCCATCATCCATCCATTCATCCATCCATTATCCATCCATCATCCATCCATCATCCATCCATTATCCATCCATCATCCATCCATCATCCATCCATTATCCATCCATCATCCATCCATTCATCCATCATCCATCCATCATTCATCCATCATCCATTCATCCATCATCCATCCATTATCCATCCATCATCCATCCATTCATTATCCATCCATCATCCATCCATCATCCATCCATTCATCCATCATCCATCCATTCATCCATTCATCCATTATCCATCCATCCATCATCCATCCATCATCCATCCATCATCCATCCATCCATCATCCATCCATCATCCATCCATTATCCATCCATCATCCATTCATCCATCATCCATCCATCATCCATTCATCCATCATTCATCCATCATTCAAATTCAAATTCAAATTGATTTTATTTATATAGCACCTTTCCAGTTAAAAACAGCTCAAAGTGCTGTACATAAAACAAATACAAGAAAAACTATACCCCACACATGCAGTAATATAAAAACATAAGCCCCTCATAACAATAAAAACAGAAACAAACAGATAAAAAAGCAGAGCAAACAGGTCACTGAGGAGCAACCTGAAGGCGCTGTACACCCTGTCCTCCTATTGGCTGGACTGTCAGCATCCAGGCAACATGAGGCACGCCCCGCTCATCCCCAGCACCCCCAGCTCGACGCCCCCAGCCCCCCGGCCCAGTGCACCGAACTGGGGGCACAAAGGCCAGACAGCCCAGAGGACAACAACATGGAAGCCAGTGGACAAGCAGTACCATACCCCATGAGCCTGAACACAAACACCCCAGCCGAGAGTGAGAAAACGCTCGTGGGCAGATTTAAAAACAATTAAAATAGACAAAATATAAAACACTAAAGTATAAAAACACACATACAAAAAAAAAAAAAAAAAAAAAAAAAAAAAAAAAAGAAGTGATAAAATATAAGTTAATACATAGGAGGTAAAACTTCACTAACTGGCATAAAACAAATAAATACATGGATAAGATATGATAAAATATACGCATAAAATGTTAAATTGCAAATACTGTTTACTTAAAAGCTGAATTAAATAAATGTGTCTTTAGTTTCTTTTTAAAAACCTCAACAGTGGATGAAGCCCTCACATCCTCAGGCAGGCTGTTCCACAGACGAGGCCCATAATATCTAAAAGAGGCCTCGCCGTGGATTTAGTCCTGACTCTCGGGACCTCCAGCAGGCCTGCGCCTGAAGATCTGAGAGCTCTAGGAGGTTCATAAGCTAAAAGTAAATCTGATATAAAAGAAGGACTAAGACCATGTACACTTTTATAAACAATTAAAAGAATCAAATCAATCCTAAAACTGACAGGGAGCAGTGCAGAGATCTCAAAATTGGTGTGATGTGCTCCTCTTTCTTGGTTCTTGTTAAAAGGCGTGCAGCTGAGTTTTGTACAAGCTGCACGCGGTTAAGTGTAGTTTTCTTTACACCAGAGAGGAGCGCATTGCAGTAATCTATTCTTGATGTAATAAAAGCATGAATTAAGATTTTCCGCACTGGCTCTTGAGAGAAAGGGTCTAACTCGGGCAATATTCCTCAAATGATAAAATGCAGTTCTTGTGACTTGATTCGTGTGTTGTTCAAAAGCTAAGATCTGCGATCTAGAGTCACGCCGAGGTTCTTCACTGTGTTACAAACATTCATACAGTTGGAAGACAGATACACTTGGACCCTTTCTCTCTCAGCTTCAGAACCAAAAACCAAGACCTCAGTTTTGTCCTGGTTGAGCTGCAAGAAGTTTTCTCCCATCCACTTTTTAATATCTAAAATACAGTTTAAAAGGCTGTCCATGGGTCCCATGTCATCAGGAGACACAGCTACATACAGTTGAGTGTCATCAGCATAGCTATGAAAGTTAATGCCGTGTCTCCTGATGACGTCACCAAGTGGAAGCATGTATAGATTAAAAAGTGTGGGACCCAGGATGGAGCCTTGAGGCACCCCACATGTCAGTCTGTGTTTTTTAGAGGAAAAATCATTTAATTGAACAATAAAAATTCATCCATCATCCATCCATCATCCATCCATCATCCATCCATTCATCCATTATCCATCCATCATCCATCCATTCATCCATCATCCATCCATCATCCATCAATCATCCATCCATTATCCATCCATCATCCATTCATCCATCATCCATCCATCATCTATTCATCCATCAATCATCCATCATCCATCCATCCATCATCCATCCATCATCCATCCATTCATCCATTATCCATCCATCCATCATCCATCAATCATCCATCCATTATCCATCCATCATCCATCCATCCATCCATCATCCATCCATCCATCATCCATCCATCATCCATCCATTCATCCATTATCCATCCATCCATCATCCATCCATTATCCATCCATTCATCCATCATCCATCCATTCATCCATCATCCATCCATCATCCATCCATCCATCATCCACCCATCAATCATCCATCCATTCATCCATTATCCATCCATCCATTCATTCATCCATCATCCATTCATTCATCCATCATCCATCCATCATCCATTTATCCATCCATCATTCATCCATCATTCATCCATCATCCATCCATCCATCAATCATCCATCCATTCATCCATCATCCATCCATCCATCATCCACCCATCAATCATCCATCCATTCATCCATTATCCATCCATCCATTCATTCATCCATCATCCATTCATTCATCCATCATCCATCCATCATCCATTTATCCATCCATCATTCATCCATCATTCATCCATCATCCATCCATCCATCAATCATCCATCCATTCATCCATTATCCATCCATCATCCATCCATCCATCCATCCATCATGTTGTCAGCAGAGACTCAGAGTCTCCATACAAACGTTCTCCAGTTCTCTGATGTTTTCATTCATCCAACCTCCATGCATAAGAAGACATCTCCACACACGTATCAACATTCCTGGTGGAACATTCAGACCTGAGACCTTCTCTGCTCCTGGACAGTCGTGTTTGATCCTCAGAGAACAGAAAAAGTCCTCATGCGTGTGAGAGAATGCTGCTTCTGCATGAGCTTCTCCCTGGAGGATTTGATGAAGTTAACAGGACAGCATCATCTGCAGAAGCAGAGATTCTGACCGTATAAATCACCAACAGAACATCTGGTGGACATCCATGCACACCACAGTAACTTTGTAGTATTCCTGGACTCTGGACATGTAACTGTAACCATGAACATTCTGATCAACTTGAGGAGAAACCAGAGCTGGTGACTGAGCCTCCATGTTTTCTTGAAGCTACACATACGAGGATGAGGACGGCGTGTTCCCCGAGAGCCAGTTTGTCTTTGATCTGGAGGTTCCGGTCGGGTTCAGGCCCAGCATCGGGGACGGGGAAGTGCAAGACTTCTACCTGCTGCCGATAGAAGAGGTCAGTCGTGTTGGTTTGTCCCTGATCCGACAGCGGTCATTGAATGCATCGTCATGTGTGTCCAGGTGAAGGAGCTGCTGGCGACCGAGGACTTCAAACCCAACTCTGCCATGGTGGCGCTGGACTTCCTCCTCAGACACGCGCTGGTGGAGCCGGACTCAGGTTTGTGTCTGAGGTCAGTGGGAGACGTCCAGGATGGGTCTGATGACGCTCTCGTTTCAGAGCCGTACTATCAGGAGTTTGTGGCAGGACTCCATCAGACGCTGTAGAGTGAAGGACACTGCCGGCGTGCCGTGGAGCATGCTGGGAGCTGAACCAGAGACCAGGAACGGCTGTGTGAAGCAAGATCAGTGCCTCTAAATAAGAGAAATTAAAAACTTTCTGAACTCCATCAAAATGTCTGGTTTTCAAATGAAAAAATAAAGATGTTGGTGAAAACTAGTCTTTGTTTTTAAAATCTCTTCTTTTGGTTAGAAAATACCAGTTTGACCTCCATAAACCTGCTTCATGTTGAACCGTTTTCTGTCATCTCTTTAGTTTCATTCTCGACTCTGAGCTCAGATGAACCTGTAACACCACAGAGTTTATCTTTGATTGAGTAGATCAAGTTGAGCAGAACATTAAAGATTCGTGTAGAAGCGTCACCGGCGACGCCTCAGGTGTTAAAAGAGCTCACAAACGTTCTACAAACCAGCCAATCACAGAGAAGTGGGTGACACTGATTGGTCGTCTTTATTGCTGCTCGGATGGATTCAACCGTAAACCTTCTGTTCTCAGTTATTTATGTCATTGCTTCTATCAACTAAAGATTTTATGTTGAAAAAAAAAAAAAAAAAAAAACATCTTTTTTTTTTTATTAGTTTTGAAAACACTACATGAGTTCATTTTGTGTTGAACACAGGACTGTTCATTTGAAGCAGCCCATGTTATTGATCAGTCAGCCTCGTGGTTTTTGTTGCTAGGAGACAAGTACCATGTCCAAAATCACAAAGAATGTTCCCTCTTTGAGCTTCATGCAGGTAATTCTACAGATGCAGAAAATATTCATGAAACATGAAAGAATATCTAAAGAGTAAACAGACTAAATAAAAATCTCCTGCAGGATTCTTGTGTTGTCCAGTAAATGTTTGGGTTTTTTCTCTCACTGTCAACATTCAAACATCTCCAGAGTAAAACATAACTGGTAAAAATAAAAAAAACTTGAATAAAACATCAATTATTGTCTACAAACTTCAGCCAGTTTAAAGTTTCGATTGTTTAGAGCAGGTCTGTCAAACTCACTTTGGTTCTGGGACACATTCATCTCGTCTGACCTGAAGCGGGCCGGACCAGAACCAGACCAGCTAAACAACACTTTTTATCTGTAGATTTGTTTTGTTTTTTTCTCAGCTGGAAAAAATGTTTCTTTCTTTCTTGACCTCATGATTCTTTTGCTCCCTCTAGTGGTGGAATTGCGCATCGCAGTCATTTCTTTAAAGACCAGAACTCTCCACAGGAACGGGCTCAAAACGGGCTTTAATATGATCATTCCTCTTCATGAATGAAACCATCTGCTGGGCCGGATGAGGCCCGCGGGCCGGATGTTGGACATCTGGTACGGACTCTAACCAGAGGAGCCCAAACGTTTCACTCAAAGGGCAAAAACCTAAATGGATCCAGGTTTGTGAGATTAATACAATATTTTTTGCGTATCATGAAATAAAAGAAGAAAATAAAGATGAATTTGAAAGCATCAAACTGTGATCCTAATGAGAGACGTGGAGCTGCTCGACGTGGAGCTGCTCGACGTGGAGCTGCTCTTCAGACTTCACCCGTTTGCTGCTGTCGCTCCATCTTAACTAGATGAAAGAGTATTAGACTCAATACTCCAGTGACCCTGAAGGATCATGGGAATTTCTAAACACAAAACATTCCAGGATTGACTGACTTGTTTGTTGTTTCATCCACAGCAGAAGGCAAAGAAAGTGTTAACAGCGCCACCCCGAGGCAGGAAGTGTATGACAGTTTTGGAGCATGAAAGAGAACCGATGGGAAACGGGTCAGAACTCTGCAGTCACCACTCAACGGGCCAAAAGATAACCTTTGGCGGGACACACTTTGGACACCCATGGACTAAACCACATGTGTCAAAGTCAAGGCCCGGGGGCGGATCCGGCCCTCCGGGTAATTCTATCCGGCCCTCCAGATCATTTTATTTCATTGTTATTAATGGCCCGATGTTATCTTTCGCCTATTTTTTTCTTGTTTAATTTCAACAAAATGTATTTTCTGTAGAGTAAAATATTGAAAGTTATTTAAGGCTTAACTTAATTTATTCTGGAATAATATTGCTGCCTTTTATTATTCATAATTATGTTAAAAAGTCACAATTCTAAAAATTGGATCCTAGTTTCTTGGACTATTTTGGCATTTACTAAGAATTTTTAGGCTATTTTTGGAGTTTAGCTAATATTTCAGCTACATTTCAGCTAGCTGTTTTGATTGACTTAAGTTTTTTTTCTTTTAGTTTTTTCGGCTAATTTGTCAGCTAGCTAATATTTTATCTGTCTCTCAGCTTTAGCGTTTTCAGCTATTAGCTTGAGTGTTTTTAAATATCAATTTCAGCAACTTCACTATCAGCACTAGAATCTTCAGCGGCCAAATTCAGTTTACAGCAGGGGTGTCAAACTCAATCGCACAAGGGGCCAGAATCCAAAACACACCTTAGGTCGCGGGCCGAACAGGATAAACATTTATTGAATATTAAAACTAAATTTTAAAACTTTAAAACCGTAACTTTTAAATATAATTATGAACTAGATACATAGCATTGCCTGCGGTAATGCTAGTGTAAATGCTGTAAGCTGAATTTGGCAGCTGAAAATGTTAGTGCTGATAGATGAAGATGCTAAAATTGATAGCTAAAAACACTGAAGCTGATAGCCTGCTAAAATGTTAGCTAAATGCCAAATTAGCCTAAAAAACTAAAAAAACAAAACAAAAGCTAGCATGTAAATATTAGCCTAACTCCAAAACAGCCTAAAAAAACATTTTAAAAGCTCTAATTACCCAGAACATATAGGAAATATTAGCTAAACACCTAAAAACCTTAACAAAAAAAGCTAGCCTAAATTAGCCAAAACAGCTAACATGAGCTGAATTTTAGCTAAACACCAAAAACTAAAAAAGCCAAAAAACATTAGTTAAAATGCCAAAATAGTCCAAAATAGCCATGAATTTTTAAAATTTCTTAAAACTGTAAAACTTTTAACATAATTAATGAATAATTAAAAAGCAGGAATATTATTCCAGAATAAATCAATTTAAACCTTAAATAACTTTCTATATTCCTCTCCACAAAAATATCTTTTGTCAAAACTATACAAGTTAGAAATAAGCGCAAGATAACATCGGGCCATTAATAACAATAAAATAAAATGATCTGGAGGGCCGGATATAATCACCTGGAGGGCCGGATCCAGCCCCCGGGCCTTGACTTTGACACATGTGGTTTACAGCATTCACGCTAACATCACCACATGCTACATATCTAGTTCATAACTATGTTAAAAGTTACATTTTTTAAGTTTAATAAATTAGTTTTAGAGTGTTCAATAAATGTTTATCCTGTTCGGCCCGCGACCTAATGTGTGTTTTGGATTTTGGCCCCTTGTGTGATTGAGTTTGACACCCCTGGACTAAACAATCACATGGGGGGGGGGGACGACAATTTTTACTTTGAAATACTTTCTTCTCTGCAGAAGAACCAGGAGAATCTAAAGACGGAACCTGAAGAGTTTCCTCCACCTTTGAGGGAATGCAGTCGCTCTCAGCTCTGCTCCAGCGTCCATGGATGCGAACGTTTACCCGTCATCATCAGCTCAATAAGGTCACCACTGAACTAAATACATTTATTTCCTTTAGATGACATACAAAAGATGAAAGCAGAACCATGAAAATGTGCTAAACACAAACATGTTCCACACAAGCCTTTCAGAGAATACAAGACGCTGACCTTTAGTTTCAATGTTTGTGCAAACGGTACAAAGAAGCCAGTAGAACGCCACGTGACCACGTCTGAACGCAAAGCAGAGGGATGAGAGAGAGAGAGAGAGAGAGAGAGAGAGAGAGAGAGAGGATGAGATCTGGGATCAAACCTGCGGGAAGCGCAGAGGAGACGGGAGTCCAGCGTGCGGATGCTAACGTCTGCGCTGGCGTCCTCTGGAGCGCCGCAGCCACGTCAGCATCAAACACGAGATTCACTAAAGAGAGGCAGAGCCACAAGATCTGGACAGGAAACGAGCAGGAAAAACAGAGAGAGAGAGAGGGGCCGCTGTGTTCGGGACGCCAAACCGTGACCAGAACCCTGACAGGTGACGGGGAGGGGGGCAGCTGGTTCCTTCAGTCCAGTGCTGCAGCTCGGTCCGTTGCGGTTCTGTTGGACCCGTCTGGACCCACACTGCAGCACCTGACGAACCATGGAACCGCTGGGTGGGAGGGGCCTCTGGGTTCTCCTGGACCTCCTCCTCACAGCGATAGTGAATGACCCCTGACCCCCAGTCTCTTTTGGGCCCCCCCACCCCCGTCTGCAGCAACAGGCTCCTTAAAGCAGAGTGCAGCCGCTCTTCTTCCTCCGCCCTTTGGCCTGCAGCGCCGCCCTGGTGGCCATCTCGAACACCTCCCTCACCCCGTCCTTCGTCTTGGCCGAGCACTCCAAGTACCCGAAGGCGTTGATGCGGTTCGCCATGTCCCGGGCCTCCTCCGACTTGACCGGCTCCTGTGTGGAGGAAACCATCTCAGTTTGAAGCCAAAGACCTGAACGCCCCGGTCCAGAACCGGCCCAGCGGGTCGGGCAGAACTGCAGGAGGAAGGCCTTCATCTTCATCACGTTTAAAGAGAAAATGTGGACATTTAGCTCAAACATCGAAGAAGAAAGCTTAACTGAAGCTTCCATCCATGAATCTGGTTCAGAAGGTCGACCTCCTGCTGATCCTCCACAAATCCTGCCGGATCTGCTGCTGATTACCTGGCTCAGGTGTGTTTGGCCGATAAGAAGCTTCAGAAAACACGCCGGCCCTCGAGGCCTGACCTCCTGACCTAAAGTAACATCCTTCATCCGGCTCCACTCATCTAAACTTCAAACATTCTATTGGAGCGTTTCCGAAGAACCCAGGTGGATTATGGGTATTCTCCTCTCTGCAGGAGAGCTGGATGATACGACGACACACGTCTATCGGGACGTCTCACTCGATTCATTACTGCTCCAAATATATCATTAAACAGTCTGAACCTCGTCAGTGGAAACACAAAATGGAAATAAAGACAAATAAAAGAGTTTTTATGTTTTTGCAGCATAAAGCTGCCTGACGTTCTCTGATTCAGTTATCTTACAACAGAAGAGAGTTAGGACCGTTCTCATCAGAGAATAACTGAACATTATTATTAGTGCTGCCACAAACGATTATTTTAATAGTCGACTAATCGGATCATGGACAAAGTGGATGTAAAGAAAATCTGAAATATGATTAGCTTTAAAACAAAAAAATCCTAAATAAGCTAAAATCGCTAGCATATAGCTGAAATATTAGCTAAACTCCAAATTAGTCTAAAAAACTGTAAAAATTCCAAATTAGCCAAAATCGCTAGCATGTAGCTGAAATATTAGCTAAACTCCAAATTAGCCTAAAAAACTGTAAAAATTCCAAATTAGCCAAAATCGCTAGCATGTAGCTGAAATAATAGCAAAACTCCAAATTAGCCTAATAAACTGTAAACATTTACAATTAGCAAGCTAAATGGTAATGGCGTATACTTGTATAGCGCTTTCTACCCTCCTTCGAAGGCCCAAAGCGCTTCACAGTCACAGACCCATTCACCCATTCACCCATTCACACACACATTCACACACTGGTGGTGGCTCCGCTGCCGAACACTGGCGCCAACCTCCCACCAGAGGCAATTTAGGGTTCAGTGTCTTGCCCAAGGACACTTCGACACATGGGCGGGCAGGGAATCGAACTCACCATCCTCCGATCATGAGACGACTGCCCTACCACTGCACCACGGCCGCTAACATGTAGCTGAAATATTAGCTAAACTCAAAATTAGCCTAAAGAAAAACTGTAAAAATTCCAAATTAGCCAGAATATGTAGCATGTAGCTGGAATAATAGAAAAACTCCAAATAAGCCTAAAAAACTGTAAACATTTAGAATTAGCTAGCTAACATGTAAATGAAATATTAGCTAAACTCCAAAATATCCTGAAAACCCTTATTAAATGCCAAAATAGTCTAAAAAGCTAGCAGAATGTCATTATAACTTTCAACTTTACTACAGCCTGACTCCATATATTATAAAGTAACGACTAATCGACTATTAAATTAGTTGTCGACTATTTTAATAGTCGATTAGTCATCGATTAGTCGACTAATCGTGGCAGCCCTAATTATTCTACATATATTGCTTTTGTTAGATCATTTATATTGTTTTATATGATTGTTTCCACATCACCCAGCACTACCCGCCGCCGCCGCCGCCACTGACCTGCTTCATCTTGGCCAGCTCTCTGCGGGTCTGCTCGTCGTTTCGGAGGTCTTTCTTGTTTCCCACCAGGATGATGGGCACATTGGGGCAGAAGTGCTTGACCTCGGGGGTCCACTTCTCCGGGATGTTCTCTGTACGGTGACAGGTTTCAGATTTGAGGGGGTCGACGTTCCCGAGCGGGAAGAGGACGAGCGAGCGCTCACCTAAACTGTCCGGAGAGTCGATGGAGAAACACATGAGAATGACGTCCGTGTCGGGATAGGACAGGGGGCGCAGGCGGTCGTAGTCCTCCTGACCGGCCGTGTCCCACAGCGCCAGCTCCACCTGGACAGACACACCCCTCTGCCGTCAGACCATTTACACTTTTGAACACTCTCTCATCTGTGGACGCGAGGTTTTTGTTCATGTCCAGACACGTCAGATGATGAGTTTCATTTCTAATGTTTACTGTCATTCACAAATAACTTTAAACTAACACAATGAGAGTGTCAGCATTTGTTTCAGTCTTATTTTACTTATTTAGTATATTCCTGGGGGGCGGAGCCTTTGCTGAGTTCTGTAAGGCAAAAAGAGATCAAGCAGAGAGGATAGAAAGTTATGATTCATGACATAAAAGACTGAAAAGAAAAGAAGAAGAAAGTTTGAACCGTTCTGTTTCTTCTGTTTGGTGAACGTGACCAGCGAGGATCGTCTTCATGTGATTAATCCTAAATCTGTGTTTAAGTTATTTATTTGTGTGAATAAAGTCATCAGTGCGGTCCTATTTCCTCTCCGGAGAGAGCGATAAACTGTAATCAAGTTTTTATTCTGAAATTAAAATGATTGAATGGTTTCTATGGTGTGACTGGATCACTGATCTCATCATTCTTATGGACAGAATCTGTTTCTAGGATACGGATCCATAAACACGTCTTTTTAAATCAGGATGCAGCGTCTGAAGATGATCTCTGATGTTTCATTTAGTTAACTAGATGGAAGTGTTGGGGGTGGTGTGGGGTGGGGGGGTGACCCTATAATGTCCTGAGGTGTCTTCCTGGACCAGTTTCTCTGCTCTGATCCAGTCCATCCCATAATATAAAGCAGTGTGTTTAATGTAAAGCCTGTAGGAAGACCACGGCGTCGTTTGGGACTAAAAGCTTCAATCATTAGGCGTGTTTGAGTTGACTTGCTCCTCGCCTGCATCGTCGGCGAGACTAAGCTGCTGCAGGAGGGGGCGGAGAAAGGCGCCTGAGATGAAGGTGGACGACGAGACTGTACGAGAACGAGGAGTTGGGGTTGTCCTCAACATTCGGCTGAATTTTAATACGCCACTCCTCCTAGTATGATCTGTGCTGTTATGTCTTTTATAGTATTTTTTTACATCTCTTAGAGTAAAACAGATTTAATAAATAGTCGGGGGATTCATTACATGTACACAGTCCCAAATAAATAGATAAAATAATAATTAAAGTTCATTTTAAAGACAACTATGACACAAATAACCACAGATTATTTAAAATCTTGTATATTTTTTCATCAGCGATTCACTACCTTCTAGAAAGAGTAAAAAAATACACATATTTCCTTCATTTAGCGCCAGTTATTTCACATTAAACTACAAGAACTTTCGGGACACCGTTTCCCACAATGCATTGTTTTGTAGTCATCAAGGCGGCTTGCAGCCAGCGCAGTACCTATTTTCTGGCTGCGCTGGCTTAGGAAGGCGCCTTGAACCCGCCCATTTGTCGCGATACTTCATGTCGTCGCACATGTGACAGAAACTACCCAGCATGCACCGCGATCCAGGTGATCTGCGCAGCGCCGCGTCCGCCTGCATGATCTCAAACACACCTATTGACTCTATAAGAACTGCGTGGCTCCTCCCCCTCGTGTTCCAAACAGGAAGTTCCAAGCAGCCAAAATCCCACAGACGTCTATGTAGAACTGAACAGAGTAACTATTCTTCATCTGATACTTTTTAATACTTTTTCTGTAGTTCAAGTTATTCAAGTTGTAAACGGACCAATCAGATGCCGTTCTGAATCCAACATGGTGGTATTGAGAACAACAATGACTTCATTTCATTGGAGGTGGCAGTAAACCCCTTACATGGTTGATGTCACACTCACTCGCTCCAGTTCTCTTATACAGTCAATGACTCTAATACATTCTGAAAAATCTCCAAACATATTTCCTGCTATGACCAATGATCTGTCAGAGTGTACTTTCTCCCTTCCAGCAACAAACTTTACTGTTAACTGTAATGAGGATGTGGGCGGAGCTAACTTTGTGATTGTGGTTGACCTGACAAGCATCTCACCTGTTTACCGTCCACTTCTATGTCAGCTACGTAGTTCTCGAACACGGTGGGGACGTAGACCTCCGGGAACTGGTCTTTGCTGAACACGATGAGGAGGCAGGTCTTCCCGCAGGCGCCATCGCCCACGATCACCAGCTTCTTCCTGATCGCAGCCATCTGTGTGATGACAGGTGAGTCAGTCATGGAGGCGGAGCTGCTTCTGCTCTTTAACAGGTGAGGCCGAGGCGGTGACGCCTAAACACTGAATCTTTAAGGTACCGGAACTTTTCAACCGTTACCACGAACATTCCAGTAGATTCTGATATATATATAGATTTATTTATTTGAAAAGCTCCTTTTAATCTGAAATAAAGTTCACATTCTTCTATTCCAACTCTTTATCCTGACAGATGCTCCAGGAAAATCCTTCATCATGATGTGGAGCTGTCATTTAACTTGAATAGAAACGTGAAACACAAAATGAACTTTTGATCCTCTCTGCTCACAATAACACAAGTATTACTGTTTTGATTTAAATACTTCAGAATAAAATGATTTTACAGAGAAAAAATACAAAAACAGCCCAATCAGATGAATCCTCAGATCTGCATGTTCTCCTCAGAATCTTCCTCTGTAGACCGTAAATGTTTCCTTTGTATTATCAATATCTAGTCCAGGGTTCTGATAGGTTTAATGCTAAAAGATCCAGATGATCCAGTTTCATCTGGACTAAAATTCAACAAGAGCCGGAAAGATAGAAAAATACACTTTATGTATTTGTGGCTTTTAGGACATTTATTAATAAAATATAGCTTTAAAATAATCTCTGAAATTGAGTTTTTCTTTATAAAATCAACTTCTTGTACTTTCCTTTCAAAATAAAATCCTCTTGTTTGATCCGATCCTGCAGCTGCAGCAGATTTACTTGAACTAAACATGTAATAAAGTTTTTTCTATCGTTGTACTTTAGTGTTTCTTCATCTTTTTTCTCCTTTTACTATTGAATATAAACACAACTTTGATGTAGAATAAGTATTTTTAAGACTAAATGCAACAAGATGATGTCATTCTGATAATAATCCCGTCTGATAGCAGACCCCCCCCGCGTATGCTTTTGAACGCACAGCACATCTCCATCCTTCTGCTCGCAGGAGAAGAGAAAAAGTAGAAAAAGACTAGAGAGTGAAGATAAAAAAGAGAGTCCGCCTCCTGAAGAAGTCAGAAGGAAAAAGGTCACGAAGCTGCGTGGTCATCCATGACAGCTGATGGGTGAAAGTTCCAGAAAAGTTGCGGTGAAAATAAAACGTTGCACAACAAGTCGCGGGGTTTCCTTGATTTTGTGTTAATAGTTGCGATTGCAACATCATCAAATCCTGGAGTGTCTGTATAACACAGAACATAGCAGCAGGAATGCCCTGAGTGTGGAAGAGGGCCGGAGAAACAGAAGACAAATAACAGAAACAGACATTTCACAGACATCGAGTCATCAGAGCGGAGCACTAGAAGCAGGAGCAGACTCGCAGGGGGCGGAGACTGCTTGGAGCTGGAAACATTTGAAATATTTCTAAAGTAATGTCAACACCCGTTATTATCTCACTCTGTCATAAAAAAAAGTTTTCAATTTCCTGAAATGGTATAAAGTTGGTGATGCAAGAGTGTTCGATCCCCCCCCGTACCTCTGGAGCAATGGACTATTCCGTCAACAAGTAAACAAATGAAGATTAAGTTTTCTGAGCAGCTGAAAGAGAAAGAACCAAAAAGAGAAAGAAAAATGTGTCACAACACTTCCAAAAGTGAAGGAAAAGAAAAAAAAAGATTCAGAAGAATTCAAAAAGAAGATAAAGAATGAGTAAAGACGAGGGGCGGGGCTAACAGGCTAGTTTTATAAATATGTATTTTATTTTTATTGACGCTCCATAGTGTTGTGTTTAGTTCTACCATTCAAGTATCTTTGTTTCTTCTCTAGTAAAATCTGACAAAACAAAGAGAAGACGGATGACCGTCATTCATTGTCAGTAACAAAAATGTCTGTTCCAAAAAATAAAAGTTTCCCTCCAGGTAACAATAATGGATTTAAATACATCTGCTCAACATTTAAATGGGGATTAACTTTAAAATGTTAATCAAACTTCTTGATGTTGTTGTAAAGTTAATCGACAGACGTTTGAGCCGACACTCCGGAGCCACTTGAGGCTCCTTTCTCCCTCCATGTTGGCTCTCTAGTAGTGCTGCCACAAACGATTATTTTAATAGTCGACTAATCACCGATTATTTTTTCCGATTAGTCGACTAATCTGTTCATGGCCAAAGTGGATGTAAAGATGCTGAAGTTGATAACCAGCTAAAATATTAGTTAAATGCCAAATTAGCCAAAAAATAAAAAGAGCCAAAGTTAGCCTAAATAGCTAGCATGCTGCTGAAATATTAGCTAAATTCCACATTAGCCTTAAAAAAATGGAAAAATACTATATTAGCCAAAACAGCTAGCATATAGCTGAAATATAAACTAAACTCAAAAATTGCCTAAAAAAACTTAAAAAAGCTAAAGTTAGCCAAAATAGCTAGCATGCTGCTGAAATATTAGCTAAATTCCACATTAGCCTTAAAAAACCGGAAAAATCCTATATTAGCCAAAACAGCTAGCATATAGCTGAAATATAAGCTAAACTCAAAAATTGCCTAAAAAAACTTAAAAAAGCTTAAGTTAACCAAACAGCTAGCATGCTGCTGAAATATTTGATATTAGCTAAACTCCAAATTAGCCTTAAAAAAATGGAAAAATACTATATTAGCCAAAACAGCTAGCATATAGCTGAAATATAAGTTAAACTCAAAAATTGCCTAAAAAACGTAAAAAAGCTAAAGTTAGCCGAAATAGCTAGCATGCTGCTAAAATATTAGCTAAACTCCAAAATAGCCTAAAAAACCTTAATAAATGCCAAAATATTCTAAAAAGCTAGCAGAATGCTATTATAACTTTCAACTTTACTACAATCTATAGATCGACTAATCGACTAATTAACATTATAGCGTCGATTATTTTAATAGTCGATTTAGTCATCGATTAGTCGACTAATCGTGGCAGCCCTACTCTCTAGCTAAAGAAAAATACAATTATTATATTTTTTCAAGTAATTAAAATTTATTTAATTTAGCTTAGTTACGTTTATACATTTAAGGCTGAGTTGCACCTCAAAGATAAACTATGTCAAAGTTTTCTTTCCATCCCTGAAGACTTGAAGAGGTCTTGTTTGTTTCCTCCAGAGTACACAGGTTTCAAATACTATGCAAAACTTTAGTAAAAAGTCTGATCCTTCATTAGCTTAAAGCACATATAATCGTCTGCTGTCCAGAGCTGAACTGGGATGATCCAGTCTGGGACAAGGAGTCTTTTATTTTGAAAGGAATCATACGAGCTTCTGTCAAATGTACAAAATGATTTCACATTTTGAGAAAATTATAGTTTCTTTTTATATTTCTGCAGAAAAAAAGAATATTTTATATTTATAATTTTAAAAATACACAACAGGATCAAAATAAGACTGTGGAGCGCCTAAGTTTTAATCAGTAGAAAACAAACCCAAATGTCTCTTTTACTGTTAAAGGTTGCAGACTCCTGCAATAAATGAATTAATACATTAAAACGAAACAAATGCCACATCTGCAGAGGAGGCTGTTCTCTGCTACATCTGCCACTGACTGGAAGGTTTGCTCAGAGTCAGCGTACATCCACGCTCCCTCAGGGAGGGGTCACTGTTATGATGAGCAGCTGCTGGTTCCTGCATGAGGAATGAAGATGTGACCCGTCCTGAGGGTCAGCACAGGTCACAGGGACTGGCTAAAGCCAACACCTCAAACATCTTCTCACAGAGTTTCTGTCCTCTGTAGATCATTTATGCTTCAGGTGATCTTGACTGAACTGATCCACTAAATCAACGATCAGTTTGGTTCCTCCTGAACAAAGACAGAAACTAACTATTCAAGAGAAAAGAAGGTAAAGAAAAGAAAACAACTTGGATTCAAACAGCTGTGGACGGAGTCCGTGGAGGGTCATTCTGTTGTTCAACGATGACGGCTTTCCATCAGAAAGCCAGCAGCCTCAGAGACAGTCCAGCCTGACCGGGACCGGGACCAGCCCGACCGGGACCGGACCGGGACCAGCCCGACCGGGACCGGACCGGAACGGAACCAGCCTGACCGGGACCGGACCGGGAACGCGGCGCGCGCTCGCGAGCTTTAGCTAACTTTCGCTTCAGAAATAACTACTCCGATCCCAACTTCTCATTCGACCTCAGATTTTCAGTGAAAACAACCAAACATCCTCCAAACCCGCGGTGGGATGTAAATGTGAACTTCCTGTAACCCAAAGTAAACATTTCTCGACTTCCTGTTGTGTTTTCTGCTCCAGTCCTCGCGGAAGTGGAGCGTCAGTAACTTAGCTTAGCCGTCGGAGGAGCTAACGATTAGCTTGACAACTTTGAACAGTTTCATTGGACCGCCGGTCCGATACCACAACAGAACAAACTCATAGTAAGACATTCCACGCCGGACATTTGATCCAGAACCCGCAGAACACGCGCGGGAAACGAGAAAACACGCGCGGAAAAGTTTCACCGACTGAACGTCGAGACTTACTCGCTTTTCTTCAGTTTTCCTGTTGGCCTGAAGCTCCGCCCCAGGGAGGGCGTCAAGACTGGACCCGCCCCCTCCGAGAGCCTTCAGCCAATGGGAAGCAGAGAACACCAGACAGACGCATCCAGCCACCAATCAGAAATGTGATGATTGATTGATTGATTGATTGATTGATTGATTGATTGATTGATTGATTGATTGATTGATTGATTGATTGATTGATTGAATACCTGAAGTCATTCAGATATAGTAGTACAAAGTACATATAAGATACAAACACTGTAAACCCATAAAAACAAAGAACACAAACATGACTTACATATCAATAAATGATCAATGAATGTTTTCTCTTCATGGTGGAGAAAGAATTCTGTATTATTGATCAAACCTTTAAACCTGATATCTCCAATAAACATTTTAAATGTTTTATGAATAGCAAAACCACAATCCTTTCTTAGAGAAACAAACACAACTTGTTATTGGAGCTAAACCTAAACGATGATGTCGTTTTGTAGGAGTTATTTGGTTTTATATGTCTAAAACCAATTTATGAACATGAATGTATTAATAATATATATGTATATGTTTCTTTAATGCAAACAAAAGGAAGACATATCAAAGTGTATGTTTGTATTCAATTAAATAGTACTATTTATAATATAAATGGTTTAATCAATACATGATAATATACAGGATGATTCTTTTCTTTAGGGCCAGAATGAGTTCCTATTAAAATAAATAAACAAACAAATAAATAAATACATACATACATACATACATACATACATACATACATACATACATACAAACATTCATAACATTTTTAGTTTTGTCAGTAACATGTGTTTATGTTAATAACATGAAGGTACATGTTAATATATTTCAATGTTTTTAAAGATTTTTGGAAAACTTTATTTTTAATCAACAGTAGATCGTAAACCTTACAAACAAAGGAATATATTTGTTTAAATATGAAGAACAATTAATTCAATTTAAGTATTAATTAAAAAGAAAAAGAAAAAACAACAAAAAAAACTTCAAATCAATCGAATTAAGATCATTGAAAAACAAAATTCCAGAGTGTTGTTTCCGCAGTGTTCAACCTGCGTCACGTGGTCAGAAAACCTCCCACGTGGACATCTCTGAGCCAATAGGCGCCCGCGTTCCCATCCAGACGTTCCCCATTGGCTCGTTCAAAATGGCGGCATTTTAAACAACAGGGCGGAGCTTCTCGCGACGGTTGCAGTTGTGTTTGCGGCGTTCTCCGAAAAGAAGTCCGCGCGGAGAAATTTGGGGAGTTTTAATAGATTTTTGAGGCGCTTCTTGAGGTAAATGTTGTGGAGAAATAGTTTGTTAAAGTTTCGGATAGTTTGTTTCTTTTCTGCTTCTCCGTTTGTGTTTGTAACGTGAACGTTTATCGTGTCTTCCCGTGTTCGTGTTTTCTTGGCCTTCAACGGAAGGATTACCGTAGAGGATTACGGAGTTCTGGTTCCGTACGTGCTGCTCCAGGTGTTCGCCTCTGTGGTCCATTCAGGCGGGTTTTGTTTTGGCAGAAATCGTTCAGGATGACCGAAAAGGAGCCCGAGGCCTCCGAGCTCTACGAGTTCGACGCTCCTTCTCACGTCGTGGATTTCATGGAGCTCGTGAACGGCGAGACCGACGACAAGTGGTTCGGTGAGATTCGGTCCCGGTTCAGCCGCTCCCGCTGGAGACGGTCCTTCTGAAGCTAAACCATTCTTCATCATTGACATGATGAAGGAAGGCTGCTTCAGGATTCCTGCAACTCTTTGATGAAACCAGATCAATGGATTTATGAATGAAAATCTGATCGAACTTCTCGGTTCTGTTGAGCAGATGAACGGGCCTCCGTGGAGGACGTGAACCTGGTCACTCCTCTGAAGCCAGACCCCGTGCAGGCCAAAGGACCCCAGACCGATGTGACCCCTCAGGCTGTTCCGGACTGCAGTTCTGGTACCGCTTCTGGTTCTTGTTTGTTCTGTTATCTCATTTACAAAAGTCACTTTTATCTCTGTCTCAATCAATCAATCAATCAATCAATCAATCTTTATTTGTATAGCACTTTTCATATAAAAATAACACAAAGTGCTTTACATTAAAAGCAAACAATATACATAATATAAAAACAGGTAAAAATTAAAATAAAAATAAAGCCCCCTGCTCCGAACCAGCCCACAATACCCTCCTCCCTTTCTCACCACCCACTCCCTAACCGATAGAAATAATACAAATGGAAAATAGAAAAATTGGCTGAGCACGTAAATTGACTCTGCGAAACTAATAGTTGGGACCTCCTCTCAATGAACAGCCGCAAAGCCAGCCAAATGCAGCATCACAGGCGGGGTCCCGCCTCACCACAGCTAGGCGGTGATGCAGGTCCCCATCCAGAGCCGCAACGGCTGAACCGCAGCTGACCCAGAGAGAAAGAGGCCCCAATTGAGGAAGCACTGGATATAAAATTTAAAAATGAATACAATTGTAAAATGAGAATAAAAGAAAAAAACAAAGTAAAGGTAATAAAGGAATTAGCAATAAAACAATAAAATAAGGAATATTAAGATCAATTATTAATAAATTAATATAAATTCATAAAACATGATAAAATAGATAAACAGATAAAAGTAGCAAAATTAGCTAAAAGCCAGGTTAAAAAGATGAGTCTTGAGCCTTTTCTTAAAAGCATGTATACTCTCTGCGGCTCTCAGGTCCTCTGGCAGATCATTCCATAAACGAGGTCCATAATACTGAAAAGACGCCTCTCCATGAGTTTTGGTTTTCACTGTAGGAATGACCAGTAGACGAGAGCCAGAGGATCTCAGGGTCCGCGAGGGTTCATAAATGACTAAAAGATCAGACAAATAAGAAGGCCCAAGACCATTAAGACATTTGAAAACCATTAAAAGTATCTTAAAATCAATCCTGAAGCTTATGGGGAGCCAATGCAGGGATTTTAAAATTGGGGTGATGTGGGCCCGCCTCCTGGTCCTGGTGAGAACTCTTGCAGCAGAATTCTGGAGAAGCTGAAGGTTCTTAATGTTTGTTTTTGGAAGACCAGCAAGCAGGGCGTTACAGTAGTCGATTCTACTTGTTATAAAAGCATGCATCAGCATCTCCATGTTAGCAAGAGAGAGAATCGGGCGGACTCTAGCAAAGTTTCTCAGATGATAAAAACCTGTTTTGACCACCTGCTTAATGTGAGGAATGAAAGTCAGCTTTGAGTCAAAAGTAACGCCCAAGTTTTTGACCGTTTCTGAACAACTTAATGAAAGTTCCTTAAGTTTCAGACATTGTTTCTCTCTCTTGGCTTCAGGACCGATAACTAAAATTTCAGTTTTCCCCTGGTTCAGCTGCAAAAAATTATTTGCCATCCATGATTTTACATCTAAAATGCAGTTAAAAAGTGCTTCTATTGGCCTTGTGTCATCAGGAGACATAGCTATGTACAGCTGGGTGTCATCAGCATAGCTGTGAAAGCTGATGTTGTGCCTCCTGATGACATTCCCCAGGGGAAGCATGTCTCCTAAAACGACTCGTCTTTGTTTTCCAGGTCAAGACAAGTCTCCTCCATCAAATATAGTAACGTCATGGGGGGCAGAAACCCAGAAAACGGGTAAAGCCAGGAGGACCGTGAAGGAACACCCTGCCCAGCCAAGCAGGTGCAGTGCTTTCCCACTGGCTTACAGCCCCTCCAGCCCAACATTCATGTACAGTTCTGATCCAGACTCCAGCTAAACAAAGACGTTCATGGATCTAGTTCTTCTGTTGCTTAAACTCTCTGATCCGTGGGGTTTAATGTCGACGTTTCTTGATTTGGTTTCATTTCTTCTGTTGGTTTTAGGGTTTTAAAGCGTAAAACGATAACTACCACTCAGACTGCACCACCGCCAAAGAAATCCAAAGAGTGAGTGGGCGTGGATGTTCCTCCAGACCAGCTGTCCGGTCCGCCGGCTGATCTCTGCCGTCTTCATTCTAGGACTCGAGTTGCTCCAAAAGACGGCAGCGCAGAGCCGGGCTGTCGCAGGAGTGCACGGCTGAACGCTCCGGCTGCAAACGACGGCGCCGTCCCCGCCGCTGCGAAGACGGAGTGAGTGTTTCCACGGTCGACTGAGAGCTTTCGGTGAAGCCGGCTCCACGTTTCAGAGGTGATGGAGGTTTCCTCTGAACAGGCTGGCGTCCTCTGAAGAGCTGGAGATGGAGCGCATCAAGAACCTGCAGAGGGAGGTGGCCCTGCACCGCATGCAGAACGAGGCCAGCTACAAGGCCGCGCTGGCAGGCAGTGAGTATCCAGACGCCCAGTCGGCTGAGGCCACGCCCGGCGTTCACACCGCCTCCTGCTCCCGTAGATCCTCCACCCAAGAAGGTGGTGCTGTCCACCACCGTGCCCAAAGACTTCCACTTCAGCACGGACGGCCGGGTCAAAGCCGCCGCCCCCTCACAGACCTCCAGGAGGGAGGTGGACTTCATCCAGCAGCTCCGCAAACCCGCCTCTCCGGTAAAGACCTCCTGCCTCCGGGCAGTTTAAAACTTGAAAATGCTTATTGACAACTTGAAGGAATTATTTTTAAAATTGTGAAAAAATAATTTTGACATTTTTTACATTTAAAATAAAAAAAAAATGAACCTAAAATAAAATAAATGTTTATTTGTACTTGGAGCTTTCCTCTCTTTTATCATTCCTAGCTTTCAGTTTTCTGTTTTCATTTGATATTCAGAGTTTTTAAGTTTTCGCTGCTGAGCTCCTAATCTTACATGGAGGCGGAGCTTTGAGCTCATTGGCTCTTGGGGCGTTTCCTTTGGCGTCAGACGACTTCTCAATACACATTTTCTATATTTTTCTGAAACACATGAATATTTTCTCACTGTTCAAACTTTCATAGAAAATAAGTCCAGCATCAGGATGAGAACAAGGATCTAGGGCTGCCACGATTAGTCGACTAATCGATGACTAATCGACTATTAAAATAGTCGACAACTAATTTAATAGTCGATTAGTCGTTACTTTATAATATATGGAGTCAGACTGTAGTAAAGTTGAAAGTTATAATGACATTCTGCAGCTTTATAGACTATTTTGGCATTTATTAAGGGTTTTCAGGCTATTTTGGAGTTTAGCTAATATTTTAGCTTCATGCTAGCTATTTTGGCTAATTTAGGCTTTTTCAGTTTTTTAGGCTAATTTGGAATTAAGATAATATTTCAGCCACATATTAGCTCTTTTGGCTAATTTAGGATTTTTTCAGTTTTGTAGGCAAATTTGGAGTTTAGCTAATATTTCATTTACATGTTAGCTAGCTAATTCTAAATGTTTACAGTTTTTTAGGCTAATTTGAAGTTTTGCTATTACTTCAGCTACATCAGGGGTGGGCAAACTTTTTGAATTTGTGGGCCAGAAAGGGTTCTAAAATTTGGCAAAAGGGCCGGACAAGGAGCAGATGGAAGGAGTGATTTGGTAATGAACCTCATAAACTAAAAAGATAATATGGAATTTAGATAAAAACATGTTTTCATTTGGATTAAAATTCACATATATTCATTTAAAAACAGAAAATTTGGGAATTTTAATTTCTAAATTTTGATTTTTGTTCTCTTTTTGGTGATCCAATGGGTTGATGTTCTTAGAGGAAAATGCGAACTCAAAGAAATCTGAAAGATCACCACCTGACTCAGAAAAAAACACACACAAACGCCAGAGAAACAACACCATTCGTGAGAAAGAACCAGAAATATAATGAAAATAAAACAATAATTAGATTTTTGATTCATTGTATTTTAATTTGGAGGGCCAGATTAAGTAGCTTAAGGGGCCGCATGTGGCCCCCGGGCCGTAGTTTGCCCACCCCTGGGCTACATGCATACCTATTTTGGCTAATTTGGAATTTTTACAGTTTTTTAGACTAATTTTGAGTTTAGCTAATATTTCACTATTTTAGCTAATTTGGGATTTTTTTTTTTTTTTTTTTTTTACAGTTTTTTAGGCTAATTTGGAGTTTAGCTAATATTTCAGCTATATGTTAGCTATTTTGGCTAATTTGGGATTTTTACAGTTTTTTAAGCTAATTTGGAGTTTTGCTATGTCTTCAGCTACATGCTAGCAATTTTGGCTAATTTGGAATTTTTACAGTTTTTTAGACTAATTTGGAGTTTAGCTAATATTTCAGCTATATGCTAGCGATTTTAGCTTATTTAGGATTTTTTTGTTTTAAAGCTAATCATATTTCAGATTTTCTTTACATCCACTTTGTCCATGATCCGATTAGTCGACTAATCGGAAAAATTAATCGATGATTAGTCGACTATTAAAATAATCGTTTGTGGCAGCACTACAAGGATCTAATGACGATCTGTGAATCTTTATCTTTAAGCAGATCCTGATTCGACCTCCTACATTTCTGCTGCTTGTTTACAGGAAATGAAACTTTAAAATTAAACATTCTCCTAAAATTCTAACATTGTTTAAACGTGTTTATCCTGAGAACATTTTGTGTTTAAAGGCAAAGACCAGGAGAGGAGCCACCATGCCCAAACCTTTTAACCTTTCGGCGGGTAACAGGAAGAAGGAGGAGGAGCCTGCTGCCTACGTGCCCATGGCCCAGCAGATCCAGCAGTTTCAGAAGAAAACGCCGGTCCGCTACCACATGCACAGCCGCCGAATCCAGGAGAAAGGTGAGAAGTCTGTCTGTGTCTTGCCTTCAGGCGGGACCGTCCCGATGTCACATGAGGACGCTCCCCAGAAGATTATTTCCTGTTAAAATTGAACATAAAATCAGCTTCTGGGATGAAATTCATTTCTTTTTTTTTTTGTGTAAAAAATAAACGACCAATGAAAATGCAACCGTGTCTATTTTTAGACACCGACGGTGCGCGGCATTGCCTTACAAAGTGAGTGACGTTCACAGTTGAATGTTTCTATAATCCCATATGAGAAATCCAGAAGGTTGGAGAACGTCTGCAGAAGCTGGAACTGTAGGAAACATTAAAACCGGTTGAGCTTCATGTCACAGGAACCTTTTCTGTGCGGTTTGGTCACATGACCGACTCGTCCGTGTGTTGTCAGTCAAAGCCGGCCACCTGAAGCTCACCCAGCCCCACTCCCCCCACCTGATGACGCGGCGGAGAGGCAGAGCCACGTCCGTGAAGAGCAGCGCGGAGCTGGAGGAAGAAGAGATGGAGAAACAGAAGAGGTGAGCGTCCACGCCGTCCTGCCGCTGATGCTCTGCTCCAACCACACGGACGGTAACCCGTCCCACCGCAGGTTTAAAATCAAAGCTCTGGAGCTGAACAAGAAGATCCTGGAGGGAGCGGAGGAGCTGAGGAAGCCGCCGGTGAAGGAGCCGACCGTCCCTGAAGGCTTCGAGCTGGAGATCGAGAGGAGGCTCCAGGAGAGGCAGGCCACCAAGAAGACGCAGGAGAACCAGGAGAAAGCCCACTGCTTCAGAGCCAACCCCCTGCCCAAAAAGGTCCTGGACGGGGTCGTGGTGAGTGGCGGGACGGGGACTCGGGCCGCCGACAGGGGACCCCGCTCTCATTAGGAATGTGGCTCTGCTGACAGGGACTACCCGAGAAGAAAGTGCTGCATCCAACCGTGCCGGAATCGCCGGCGTTCGCCCTCAAGAAGAGGATCCGCCTGGACCGGAAGGTTGAAGAGGTGAGGGGGCGGAGCTTGACTTCAGTCAGCTTCCATTCACGTGACTTCATGAAGCTTTTTCACCTGCCGCTTCAGGTCAAGCAGCCCTCTCCGGTGAAAGCCCCGCCAGTGCCCCACTTCGGCCTTCCGTTCCAGCCCCGCCTCCCCGAGGACCACCACGTGGACGTGTGTCCCTTCTCCTTCGAGGAGAGAGAGCGGGAGAGGCGGGCTTTAAAGGAGAAGAGGCTGGAGGAAATGAGAAACGAGGAGGTGAAGCTTTTGAGTCTGAGCCTTCGATCTGAGCGACGCGGCGTCCTCTCACGCTGCGGCGTCCACTCACGCTGCGGCGTCCTCTCACGCTGCGGCGTCCACTCACGCTGCGGCGTCCACTCACGCTGCGGCGTCCACTCACGCTGCGGCGCCGTCTCTCCAGGTGCCGCAGTTCAAGGCGCAGCCGCTGCCGGACTTTGACACCGTGGTTCTTCCCGAGAAGAAGAAGCTGGAGCCCACCAAGCCCGAACCCTTCAAGCTGCTGATAGACGAGCGCGGAGCGGTCAAGAGCAGCCGCTGGGAGCAGATGGTACCGGACCCGACACGCCTGGCATTCAGATCCGGTACCGTCCGGTACCAACGTGTCTTCATGTCTGTGTCCTGAAGGTGAAGGAGGAGCAGAAGCACCAGGAGGAGGCGGCGGCGTTCAAGGCCCGGCCCAACACCGTCATCCATAAGGAGCCGTTCAGGCCCAAGAAGGAGAGCCGGCCCGCTCTGGGTAAGAACCTTCCAGATACATCTGAAGGAGTGAAGGAGTGAAGGAGTGAAGGAGTGAAGGAGTGAAGGAGTGAAGGAGTGAAGGAGTGAAGGAGTGAAGGAGTGAAGGAGTGAGGGAGTGAGGGAGTGAGGGAGTGAGGGAGTAAAGGAGTGAAGGGGTGAAGGAGTGAAGGCTTCACGTTCAGATTTGATTGAAAATATCCGGGTTCCTGACGGGAAATAAGCTCTGCGGCTTGCGCCAAAGGATGTTTGCAATTTGCAAACGAACAGAGAAGCAAAAACACTCATAGAAAGTATAGATGGAACAGGTAGTATGCCCGCATCTACACGCTAAAATGCCCCCCTTTTAAACAAGTGAACAAAGAAGGATAGATTAATAAAATCAATTTAAGCTCGACAGATCAATATTGATTATTTGAGTCTAGGTCAGTTTTGGGATAACGCTAGCAACATACATTATTTATAAACTCACAGGCAGGAATTTATTATTACCATTAATATAATTAATACCAGCCCTAAAACGAAGATCTGTAAAACATCACGACACCGACCAATAGATGAAGAAAACAGGAAATCATTTTTGACTTTTGGTTAAATTTAACTTGAAGGAACCCTGAAATAAAAACTGAACTGAAAGTGACTAGAACCCAAACGGTTCGGGTCACTCCTGAGAGGAGATGTTTCATGTTCTGGAGAGCGGCCCGGCCCGGCCCGGCCCGGCCCGGCCCGGCCCGGCCCGGCCCGGCCCGGCTGCTCTCCGCCTGTGTGTGACTCACGCTGTTCTTGTCTTCACCTTGCTCCTCCGGTTCTCCTGAGAAGACATTCCTTCTTCTGCAGTGGCGGACACCTTCCAGCTGGCGACCGAGCGCCGCGCCAAAGAGTGGCAGGAGTACGAGCGCATGGTCGGCGAGAAGGAGGCGCTCAGGGCGCGCATGGAGGCGGAGCAGAGGCGGGAGGAGGAGCAGCGGGTGAAGGAGGAGATCGCCACGCTGCGGCAGGAACAGGTGAGAGGGAAGCTCCTCCCCCTTCAGCAGATGAATGGAGTTTCCCAGCTTTGAATGCTTTGCTCTGATATTGTTGCCGTGGTAACGAAAGCGCGTCTGTCCTCAGGTGCACAAGGCTCAGCCCATCCGGCAGTACAAACCCGTGATGGTGAAGAAGAGCGAGATCCCCCTCACCGTTCCAGCCTCGCCCAACTTCTCCGACCGCTTCCGCCTCTGAGCTCCGCCTCTGAGCTCCGCCTCTGAGCTCCGCCTCTGAGCTCCGCCTCCTTTGGAAGAATCCCAGATGTTTTTATACATTAGTGTTTTGACTGTGTAGTATTGCGTGTTTTGAAGGCCGCCACACGCCTTCCAGTAAAACCTTCCAGGCGTGGCCTCCGCTCTGGAAGTTTGTAAATTGTGTACATTTACTTCTTCAGCTGAACTTTGTCTGTCGACTTTTCTTTACTGTGCATAAATGTATCGACCGTTTCTAAATAAAATGTCTGATTCACACGAACCGTTTCTGGTTTGATCCACTTTATTCTGAAGGTTGGAAGAAGCACGGCCGTCCTGGAGTTCTCCACAGCCGTGTGGAAACGAGCTTTCAGGCGTTTTCTATCTCTAGAAATCTTTACAGTAGAATGTAACAGTGGCTTAAAGGGTTAAATCAACAGGAAGCCGCTCCTGCAGCATTACAGATACGTTCTGACGTGACGTGTGCTGCTTTCTCCAGAACCTTTAGGTAACATGAAGTATTCAAACTACAAGTTTAGATTTGGGTTTTTCTATTGGAGCATCTCCAGAGAAACCTTTGGTTGAAGCTGGCGGTGAGCAGACGGTTTTACTCGTGCCAGAGCAGACCAGAGGACGCCGCACACGGACTCCAACCGCTACATCAACCGCTTACATCACGGAAAACAAAATAAATAAATGGGCTTTGGAGATAGAAACATTACAAAACTGCAGGAACCAAATCCAGACTAAACAGGAGCTCGAACAGGAAAAACGTCGCCCCAAACGGGTCTCACTGGACATGATGCCATAGAAGGAGTTGGTTCTGGTTGGAACTCGGCGGGCTCTGAAGGGTCCAGGAGGGTTCCTGAACTCTGTTCCTGAGGGAGGAACGGACCGGAAACCTCCGGGGAGACTCGGACGATGCTGGAGTTTGATTCTCAGGATGATCCGCGTCGAGTCACGAGTCCAAACCCGTCAGGACCTGAACTCAGAAGCCCAGAAGTTCACCGGCAGACGTGAATGGAAGTTTGGAGCTCCTGTTTGGTCTGGAGTGAAGAGCTGCGACGTCACGGATCCACGAAGGACACGGCGATGTAGCGCGTGCCGGCGGTGGTGGGCAGGCCCTCGTGGTAGTGGGTGAGGCGGCCCGGGTGCATCAGAGCCCAGCCTTTCCGAGGAGCCTGGATGGAGCAGTCGTACCGGAGGAACCTGCAGCCGCCGCCCTGCAGGGTCACAGGAGAACCGATCGTCTTTTAGTCCTGATTCAATGATGTCCACATGAATCTAGACTCCAGCTCAGAAACAAAGACGTTCATGGATCTATTCGTCTGCTGTGACTCCTGATGCAACTATCTGAATAAAGAAATATTCAGAAATGACATTTTCATTTGAATTCTTTAAACATGTTTTCCATTAACTAAAAATGATGCTTTCATAGGAGATGGTCTTTAGATCCTGAAACCACAGGTGTGTCTGAGCTGCACAGAATCCACAGAATCCTCCAGAAAACGCTTCAGGGAGCATGCAGCCTCTGGTGTGCACAGACCAGCGAGTGGTTCTGAACCCGGTCTGGACGATCAAAGGAAACCCGTGATCCATGCAACAGACTCCTGAGCAGGAGTCAGAACATGGAGGAGGAGCTTCTACACACTGAGCAAAATCCTGGAAAAACCTGTTGCCACTCAGCTGCATTCACACCTCTCCAGCAATAGTTATATGAATAATTCCAGTCTGGCTTCCCGCTCCACAGAACTGAAGCAGCTCCTCTTAAAATCATCAACCACCTCCCGGCTGCTGATTCTGGCTCATTCTCCGTTCTTCTCCTGATGGACCTGAGTTCAGCCTTCGACACTCACCCCGTCCTCCTGGACAGATGGTTCCGCTCTATCTTCCTGGCCGTACGCAGACCGTTCATCTACAGTCATTCACTTCCCCTACAGTTGCTGTCACCACAGGCGTGCCTCAGGGCTCTGTCCTCGGACCCCTGCTGTTTATCATCTACCTTCTTCCCCTTGGACATATCTTCCATCAACATCAAATAAACTTTCATTGCTACGCAGATGACACCCAGCTATACATCTCCAGCAAACCAGACTCCGCCCCCCCACCTGCCTCCCTTACCAGCTGCCTTCTCTCAGTAAAATCCTGGTTCAATAAAACAGAACTTCTACTGGTCGGCACCAAGTCCACTCTGAGTAAAATAAATAACTGTCATCTCTCTGGACAACTCCCTCATTCTCCCCTCAAGTTAAAATCCTGGGTGTCATCCTGGACAGCACACTTTCCTCTTCAGAAATATCACTCGGACCGCCTACTTCCACCTCCGGAACATCCGCCGTCTTCGCCCCTCCCTCGGCCCTCATTCCACTGCCGTATTGGTCCACAGCCTCGTCACATCTCACCTGGACTACTGTAACTCTCTTCTGTTTGGACTCCCACTAAAAACTGCTGCCCGCCTCATATCACAGACTCCTTCCTTCCACCACATCACCCCCATACTCCAGCAGCTTCACTGGCTCCACATCACCAACCGGATCACTTCCAAAATCCTTCTCCTGACCCACAAATCCATCCATAACCTCGCCCCGCCACATCTCTCTGACCTACTCCAACTCGCCTCCCTCAGGTCCTCGTCCTCTCTCCAAGTCCCCACTCGTCACCATGGAAACAGGGCATTCAGTCGCTCTGCCCCAGAACTCTGGAACTCCCTCCCACCTGACCTCAGGACTATGGACTCCCTCCCTCTCTTCATCTCCAGCCTCAAACCGTCCTTTCAGACTGACCTACTCCTCAGGACTGCAATACATTTATTTTCTTTTTATAGAAAAGGGAAAAAAAGAGAAACTTTTAAGCTTAAATTAACACCAGTGTTTTCTTTTTAAATATATTTTTATATTTGTGCTTTTATCCTTGTTTGGTGACCTTGAGTTCCATGAAAACAACATTATTATTTAATGTTTACATTTACATTTATTATTATTATGATGATAGAGCTCAGTCTGGCTCGCTTGGCGTGGCGCCGACACTCACCTGGTAGTCCTGACCCATTTGATTCAGAGCGATGTTGATGGTGAAGGTGGAGGCGTCATGGTGCGGCCGGAGAAACGGCTGCTCGTCGGGCCGGTACCGGACCACAAAGGCCAAGTCGAAGTTAGCCTGTGAACACAGAGACGCGGACGTCAAGCATCCCAGAGCGCCGACTGCTCTGACTGCACCGCCGGGGCGCCGACTGCACCGCCGTGGTGCCGACTGCTCTGACTGCACCGCCGTGGTGCCGACTGCTCTGACTGCACCGCCGTGGCGCCGACTGCTCTGACTGCACCGCCGTGGCGCCGACTGCTCTGACTGCACCGCCGTGGTGCCGACTGCTCTGACTGCACCGCCGTGGTGCCGACTGCTCTGACTGCACCGCCGTGGTGCCGACTGCTCTGACTGCACCGCCGTGGTGCCGACTGCTCTGACTGCACCGCTGTGGCGCCGACTGCTCTGACTGCACCGCCGTGGCGCCGACTGCTCAGGAATGCAGCACTGTGGCGCCGACTGCTCTGACTGCACCGCCGTGGCGCCGACTGCTCTGACTGCACCGCCGTGGCGCCGACTGCTCTGACTGCACCGCCGTGGCGCCGACTGCTCTGACTGCACCGCCGTGGCGCCGACTGCTCTGACTGCACCGCTGTGGCGCCGACTGCTCAGGAATGCAGTGCTGTGGCGTGTCCTGCAGCTGGACGTTCTTCATGTGTTCACAGCTCTGCTGTTGTGGTGGTGAGGACGGAGCATCAGCTGCTCGTCAGTGGACTGTCAGAACCGGACCCGAGGGTTCATTCTGTCATTCTGCGTTCGGACGCCTCACCTTGGTGTAGTAACCTGGGTACATCTTCTCGGTGATGGGGGCCACGTACTCCTGGAGGAACTTCTGCCACTCCTTCTCATAGATGACCTGGTTCATGTGGATGTCGATGGTGGGGACGTTCTCGTAGCCGCCCTGGATCCTGGTGTCCTGGCGAGCGAGCGAGCACACGTTTGGACGCGCACATTCACCGCGGACGTGGTCGGGGCGTTCTGCTGCACTCACCACGTTGCCCCCCCCGGACCATTTCCCAAAGTGCTCCATTTCCTCCACCAGGTGGTCACAAGCGACGTCGGAGAAGATGGGGAACCAGTAGACGTCCGGGCAGGGCTGCGGGACCGCACAGAGGCCGCGTGAGCACCAGAGCGCCGGACGCTGGCGTACGAGTCGGTCGGCGGGAAAACTCACCGTCTCGATCAGCTGATCCTTCATGATGCGGCTGTAGTTCTGGTGAATGTAGCGCTCCTCCCAATCCTGGAAGAAACACGGTAAGAACGTCTGAGTCCTCGCTCTCAGCTGAGCAGATACTACCATACTGGATACGTGAAAAGTACTATGTGTACGTGTACTACAGATACTGAGTCTAGAGTCAGGCAGTACACCCGAACTTTACTCTTTACTCTAGATCCCAGTCCATGATACATTTATCTATTCAGCCATGAAAGGAGCAGCATGGTTCTGACCCAGAAGCAGCATGGTTCTGACCCGGCAGGTCCGCTGTGCTCTCAGATCTCTCACCAGTGGGTTCTCAAAGATCTGCCACAGGTCGTTGTGCAGGTGAGAGCTCCGGTAGTTCTCCGTGGACAGGATGCGGCCGAAGGTCTGCATGTTGGTGACAAACATGAAGACTCCCTGAGGAGAGACACAGGTGTCAGGTGAACAGGTGTCAGGTGAACTGTGAGTATGGGGGGGGGGTTTGTTCTGACCGCGCTGCGAAGGGCGTGGCAGAACGCCATGTCGGCGTCCAGGCTCTGCGACCTGAACACGTGGGAGGCGGTCAGCTGGGATCTCAGGAGGTCGGCCTTCAGCAGGTACACGCTGGACACGTACGGGACGTTCCACACCCCCCTGCAGGACAGAACACAAGAGAGTCTCTTCAGGAGCAGAGGTGGAGCTGCTGGTGGAGGGAGGAGCTCCTGATGTTATCGAGGTGACCCATTTACGTTCACAGCCTCATTCAGGTTCTGAAGCTGAAACTGGATGAAGATCCGGGGGAGGTGGGGGGTGGGGGGTGTACTAATGTGATTCTTCAGCTGACGACAGAGGATCTGAGGAGATCAGAGCTCCAAACGGACCCGACAGAACCGTTGGAATAACTTCTGTCTGCTGCTCGTTCAAGATCTGTCAACTCCTAACCTGATCCTGGAGTCAATCCTGCAGGATTACTCTGGATTTCATGTCTCCACAGACATTCCTGCTACTCTCATCCATTGACATTTATCTTCAGGTTGTTTCCTACGTTAGATCTTCTGTTAGGAGCTGGCTGTGATGTTCAGAGATGTTTAACGTCACGGTAACCCCCGAGTCTTCCTCTGAGGACCTCCTCCTCCTGCAGCTCAGACCCTCAGACCTCCTGTTTCCTCCTCCTGCAGCTCAGACCCTCAGACCTCCTGTTTCCTCCTCCTGCAGCTCAGACCCTCAGACCTCCTGTCTCCTCCTCCTGCAGCTCAGACCCTCAGACCTCCTGTTTTCCCTCCTGCAGCTCAGACCCTCAGACCTCCTGTTTCCTCCTCCTGCAGCTCAGACCCTCAGACCTCCTGTTTCCTCCTCCTGCAGCTCAGACCCTCAGACCTCCTGTCTCCTCCTCAGAGTGCTGACCGAACAGGAACCGCCGGCTGAACTCACACTCTTCGGCCTTGAACGATGTCCACGTAGTCCTCTGACCGGGCGTAGTATCCGTCGGCGCTGACGGCCCCCCAGAAGTTGCTCCACAGTCGGCCCGCCCGAGTGATCATGGGGGCCACGACTGGCCTGCGGAGCAGACCCAGAAGCCGTTACCCTCCATCCCAGCAGCCCCCGGAACGCCGGCGGGTCAGAGGAGCTCACCGGTTCTGTTCCATCAGGATTTTCAGAGTCTTCTCGTTCTTCAGGACCACCTCCACGTCCAAGTTGAAGAAATATTCACAGTCCTGGTCCTTCCGGCAAATGTCTCTGGAACACGACAGACACGAGTGAAACTGAGAAAACATCGAAACGAGCCGCGCAGAGGCTTTTATTTTGAAAATAAGCTTTAAGAATCTCACTCTGGGAGGTGATTGGTTCTTTTTTTACAGTTTTTGCTTTTGTTCCTGCTAAAAAATAGACTAAATTCATATTTATTATAAAAAGCAGGTCATGATTTCATCTGTTTACGTTTGATCCTTTGGATCTTCACTCCATGGAAACGTGTCTGACCTTCATGATCAGCCAAAAGTTTTATCTTCTCATTGTCAGAACGTCCCGAGCGCAGCGATGGAACATCTCGTCCACATTAGATACGACATCTACGTCCATGTCTGATTAAAGTCGTTTGTATGACGTCCTTCATCACGGGCAGAACATGCTTGCTAACCGTGTTCTTTTCTCCTCTCTGATTAATAAACCTTCTTGAAACCGTTTGACAACATTTCTTTATTCTATCGGATCAAACTATTTACAAATTCAAATTTCTTAAGAGTTAAAGTCAAACTGTGGAGCTTCAGTAGAAAACGAAGCAGATCTCTGATGCAGGAACATTAAACTGTCATATGAAGCAGATTCTCTTTAATCCTTTAATGTCAAAGATGAACCTAAAACAATCAGAGCTTCATGATGAAACAGTCACTAACACGAGTCTTTTCTAGATATAATCCTCCATGAATCTATTGTTTGAACATCTTCGTCAGCAGCATCCTCCTAACGTTAGTCAGCCAGTTGCTGTTAAACGCAGATTTCTTTTATTTTGAAGTTTCTTCTTCTGTTTCCTTTTCCCTGTAAAGAAACTTTCCAAATATGTTTGTTTTTTGTGAATCTTGCTAGCTCGTGGTTTTAGTTCAGCAGGCAGAAGTAGTGGGTGGATTCTGGACACGAGAGCGAGCGACATGATGGACGTCAAGAAAGAGGCGGAGCTGGAGAATCCAGCAGTTTTCCAAAATAAAACTTCCTTTAGAATCAGATTTGAAGTAAATCAGAAAGAAAATGTGGCTCCTGTTCCTGCGCTGTGGCCCGGTTCCAGTGGTTCTGTTCACTGCTGTAGATGGTTCTCCAGGGGAGCCAGAATCATCAGGTAACCTCTACAACCGCCAGGAGGTCAGAAGCTCCTGGACTACCACCAGGATCCTGAGCAGGATTCTCTGGAGATGATCTGAATCTGAGACCAGCAGCAACAAACATTCAAGATGACAGACTCACAAGGCCAGGTCACGCGCCGCCGCCGAGTCCGTGTCCTCCTGGGGCGTGACGGACCGCACGTCCTGATAGAGGCCTCCGTGGTCCCGCAGGAAGGAGCTGACCTGATGCTCATGATGAGGTTCCTACGGGGAAAGAAGCAGCTGAAGCAGAGCTGAAGCCTGGAGCTGCTGCTTCTGCACCCGTCTGTCTGCACCCTGCACCCGTCTGTCTGCGCCCTGCACCCGTCTGTCTGCGCCGGGGTCTCAGGGACCCCCCCCACCCCGTCCTCTGACGTCTCTATAGGAACAGGAAGACGGGGAAGACCACTTCCTGGAGTCTGACAGGTGGATCAGCTGAGCAGCCCCCATGTCCCAACTGGTGTCAGGATGTTGTTAAAGGTGGGCGGGGCTAACTCAGATCAACAAGCCCCTCCCACTTCACTCCTCTCGGTTCAGTCAGTACAGTCGTCACAGAGACTGTCGTGTGCTGAAAGACTGACCAAGAGACCAGAGGTCTGCCCCTCAGGGGGTCGGTGAGGGACCGTCCGGTGTTTGACCCCGTGACCTCGGGCGAGGTGATACCTGGTTGTAGATGAACAGCTTGAGTCTGTTCTTGGGGTACTGGAGCTTCAGGAGGCGTTCGAAGAACACGGAGACAAACGGCGTGGGCTGCTGGATGAAGATGCCGATGCTGACCAGCGGGTGTTGGCTGTCCTGCAACAGAGACGCGCGGCGTTAGGAGCCCGGACCGACTCCAGAACGGGCCCGGGACGAGGGTCAGACCTTCAGAGCAGCCAGCGGGCGCAGATCCTCCTGACAAACCGTGCACCCGGTCTCGAACGTCCACGAGTTAGGGATGTAGTTCCCCAGGTAGTTAATCTGCAGCTGGAAAACCAGACGTGAAAATCCAAAACGAGGGCGGAGCGGGACAAACATTTATTAGAAACAGGGAAACGACATTTTTAAGATTATAAAACAATAACTTTTAACATGAATATGAACTGGATATATAACATTAGCTGCGATAATGCTAGTGCTGATAGCTGAAAATGCTAAAGCTAATAGCTGAAAATGCTAAAGCTAATAGCTGAAAATTCTGAAGCTAATAGCTGAAAATGCTAAAGCTAATAGCTGAAAATGCTAAAGCTAATAGCTGAAAATTCTGAAGCTAATAGCTGAAAATGCTAAAGCTAATAGCTGAAAATGCTAAAGCTAATAGCTGAAAATTCTGAAGCTAATAGCTGAAAATGCTAAAGCTAATAGCTGAAAATGCTAAAGCTAATAGTTGAAAATGCTAAAGCTAATAGCTGTAAATGCTAAAGTCAATAGCTGAAAATGCTAAAGCTAATAGCTGAAAATGCTAAAGCTAATAGTTGAAAATTCTGAAGCTAATAGCTGAAAATGCTAAAGTCAATAGCTGAAAATGCTAAAGCTAATAGCTGAAAATTCTGAAGCTAATAGCTGAAAATGCTAAAGTCAATAGCTGAAAATGCTAAAGCTAATAGCTGAAAATGCTAAAGCTAATAGTTGAAAATGCTAAAGCTAATAGCTGTAAATGCTAAAGCTAATTGCTGAAAATACTGAAGCTAATAGCTGAAAATGCTAAAGTCAATAGCTGAAAATGCTAAAGCTAATAGCTGAAAATGCTAAAGCTATTGGCTGTAAATGCTAAAGCTAATAGCTGAAAATGCTAAAGCTAATAGTTGTAAATGCTAATAGCTGAAAATGCTAAAGCTAATAGCTGAAAATTCTGAAGCTAATAGCTGAAAATGCTAAAGCTAATAGCTGAATAGCTGAAAATGCTAAAGCTAATAGTTGAAAATGCTAAAGCTAATAGCTGTAAATGCTAAAGTCAATAGCTGAAAATGCTAAAGCTAATAGCTGAAAATGCTAAAGCTAATAGCTGAAAATGCTAAAGCTAATAGTTGAAAATGCTAAAGCTAATAGCTGTAAATGCTAAAGTCAATAGCTGAAAATGCTAAAGCTAATAGCTGAAAATGCTAAAGCTAATAGTTGAAAATTCTGAAGCTAATAGCTGAAAATGCTAAAGTCAATAGCTGAAAATGCTAAAGCTAATAGCTGAATATTCTGAAGCTAATAGCTGAAAATGCTAAAGTCAATAGCTGAAAATGCTAAAGCTAATAGTTGAAAATGCTAAAGCTAATAGCTGTAAATGCTAAAGCTAATTGCTGAAAATACTGAAGCTAATAGCTGAAAATGCTAAAGTCAATAGCTGAAAATGCTAAAGCTAATAACTGAAAATGCTAAAGCTATTGGCTGTAAATGCTAAAGCTAATAGCTGAAAATGCTAAAGCTAATAGTTGTAAATGCTAATAGCTGAAAATGCTGAAGCTAATAGCAGAAAATGCTAAAGCTAATAGCTGAAAATGCTGAAGCTAATAGCTGAAAATGCTAAAGCTAATAGCGGGGGCCGGGCGGGAGAAACATTTATTAGAAACAGTGAAACGACATTTTTAAGACTGTAAAACAGTAACTTAAAACGTGACTATGAACTAGATATATAACATTAGCTGCAATCATGCTAGTGCTGATAGCTGAAAATGCTAAAGCTAATAGCTGAAAATGCTAAAGCTAATAGCTGAAAATTCTGAAGCTAATAGCTGAAAATGCTAAAGTCAATAGTTGAAAATGCTAAAGCTAATAGTTGAAAATGCTAAAGCTAATAGCTGTAAATGCTAAAGCTAATAGCTGAAAATTCTGAAGCTAATAGCTGAAAATGCTAAAGTCAATAGTTGAAAATGCTAAAGCTAATAGCTGAAAATGCTAAAGCTAATAGCTGAAAATGCTAAAGCTATTGGCTGTAAATGCTAAAGCTAATAGCTGAAAATGCTAAAGCTAATAGTTGTAAATGCTAATGCTAATAGCTGAAAATGCTGAAGCTAATAGCAGAAAATGCTAAAGCTAATAGCGGAAAATGCTAAAGCTAATAGCTGAAAATGCTAAAGCTATTGGCTGTAAATGCTAAGGCTAATAGCTGTTAATGCTAAAGCTAATAGTTGTAAACGCTAAAGCTAATAGTTGGAAACGCTAAAGCTCATGGCTGAAGATGCTGAAGTTGAAGCAGATAGCCTGCTAAAGTATTAGCTAAATGCCAAATTAGCCTAAATAAAAGCCTTAAATAGCCAAAACAGCGAGCATGTAGCTGACATATTAGCTAAACTCCAAAACATCCTAAAAAATCTTTTATTAAATTCGAAGAGTCCAAAAAGCTAGCAGAATGCCAATTTTTAAACTTTACACTGTAACTTTTTAACGTAATTATGAATTATAATAATATCGTCTATTATTCCAGAATAAATCAATTTAAACGTGAAATTTATTTTAATGTTTAATATTTTAATATATTAACATCGGGTCATTAATAACAATAAAATTTAATGATCTGGAGGGCCGGAGAGAATTACCCGGAGGGCCGGATCCGGCCCCCGGGCCTTGACTTTGACAAATATAGTCACCAGTAAGGCAGACTTTAAAGTGTAACCAAACCATAAATCAACTTTTTTATGAGTTGAACTCAATGATTTGGGCTCTAAAAGTGAAGCCTGATGCCAAATTTAGGACAAATTAGGATAAACGTGTTTAATTATTATAGTTGAAACTAGGGCTGGGCGATATGGGATTTTTTATAGATATAGCTTTTTTTTACATGATTGTGCGATAACGATATTTATCACGATATAAACCAAATAACTATTTGACACTCTTTGTGGCTCAAAAATGAAATGTAAACTCATCAGCAGGTTGTTTAAATTTAAATATTTATTTCCTATCACACTGTATGGGGTGCCGTTTGTAAATCAGAGATGTCAAATTTTTACATCAATGTTTTCAGATATTTAGCGTGTTTTAGGAGAAAAAAAACAGGTTTGGTTTTTCAAATGCATATTCTCACCCTTTAAATGAATATATTTTTAATAATGTTACATTTAATAACTAAATATTTAGTTAACCAACTAATATTTAGTTAACCAACTAAATATTTAATTTTAAGCTAAATATTTAGCCTACAAACTAAATATTTTAAGTTTTGCAATTAAATTATTTAGTTTGCTCATTAATATATTTAAATCTAACCTAAATATTTATTTTTTCAAACTAAATATATAAGTTTTGCAGCTAAATATATAGTTAGGATTTAAATATTTAGATTTGAGTTAAATATATAGTTAGGATTTATATATTTAGATTTAAGTTAAATATATAGTTCAGATTTATATATTTAGATTTGAGTTAAATATATAGTTAAGATTTATATATTTAGATTTAAGTTAAATATATAGTTCAGATTTATATATTTAGATTTAAGTTAAATATATAGTTCAGATTTAAATATTTAGATTTAACTTAAATATATAGTTAAGATTTAAATATTTAGATTTAAGTTAAATATTATAGTTCAGATTTATATATTTAGATTTAAGTTAAATATATAGTTAAGATTTATATATTTAGATTTAAGTTAAATATATAGTTCAGATTTATATATTTAGATTTAAGTTAAATATATAGTTAAGATTTATATATTTAGATTTAAGTTAAATATATAGTTCAGATTTATATATTTAGATTTAAGTTAAATATATAGTTCAGATTTATATATTTAGATTTAAGTTAAATATATAGTTAAGATTTAAATATTTAGATTTAAGTTAAATATATAGTTCAGATTTATATATTTAGATTTGAGTTAAATATATAGTTAGGATTTATATATTTAGATTTAAGTTAAATATATAGTTCAGATTTAAATATTTAGATTTAAGTTAAATATATAGTTCAGATTTATATATTTAGATTTGAGTTAAATATATAGTTAGGATTTATATATTTAGATTTAAGTTAAATATATAGTTCAGATTTATATATTTAGATTTAAGTTAAATATATAGTTAAGATTTAAATATTTAGATTTAGGTTAAATATATAGTTAAGATTTATATATTTAGATTTGAATTAAATGTATTGTACATAGGATCCGAACGCCTGTTCTCCTAACTCTAACCTTGACCCGGCACCGATGCGGGTCGGGTCCCAAATCCTGCTGACCGTCCGGTTCCATGATTGTTCCGTGCATCCTAGACGTTGCTATTTTACGTTTGAGCCGCGAGAAAGTCAAGAAAAACAACTGGACGGTGTAGCACCGTCAGCTGATAGCTGCACTCAGACACACGCACGCACACGCGCGCGCTTCACACACACCGCATTCACACACGCGCTCCATTCATCCTCGGTACTTACGTTCCCTGTGTCCCTCTCCCTGCACGTCTCCCTGGGTGCACACAGGGTAGCCGACTCCTAATCCATTGCATACATTCACATTTAATCAATCATGCAGTCACCTGTTGCTCTTTTGTTTACAGGAAGTCAGCGTCCAATCCTGCCGATCACGTGACTTACTGTACCTGACACCTGAACTGCATGTCCAAATAAATGCATGTAAATATATAAATCATCTAAATATAAAATCTGAACTATATATTTAACTTAAATCTAAATATTTAAATCTTAACTATATATTTAACTTAAATCTAAATATTTAAATCTGAACTATATATTTAACTCAAATCTAAATATATAAATCTGAACTATATATTTAACTTAAATCTAAATATATAAATCCTAACTATATATTTAACTCGAATCTAAATATGTAAATCTGAACTATATATTTAACTTAAATCTAAATATTTAAATCTTAACTATATATTTAACTCAAATCTAAATATATAAATCTGAACTATATATTTAACTTAAATCTAAATATTTAAATCTTAACTATATATTTAACTCAAATCTAAATATATAAATCTGAACTATATATTTAACTTAAATCTAAATATATAAATCCTAACTATATATTTAACTCAAATCTAAATATGTAAATCTGAACTATATATTTAACTTAAATCTAAATATTTAAATCTTAACTATATATTTAACTTAAATCTAAATATATAAATCTGAACTATATATTTAACTCAAATCTAAATATATAAATCTTAACTATATATTTAACTCAAATCTAAATATATAAATCTGAACTATATATTTAACTTAAATCTAAATATTAAATCTTAACTATATATTTAACTTAAATCTAAATATATAAATCTGAATATATATTTAACTTAAATCTAAATATATAAATCCTAACTATATATTTAACTCAAATCTAAATATATAAATCTGAACTATATATTTAACTTAAATCTAAATATTTAAATCTTAACTATATATTTAACTTAAATCTAAATATATAAATCCTAACTATATATTTAAATCAAATCTAAATATTTAAATCCTAACTATATATTTAGCTGCAAAACTTATATATTTAGTTTGAAAAAAATAAATATTTAGGTTAGATTTAAATATTTAATGAGCAAACTAAATATTTAATTGCAAAACTTAAATATTTAGTTTGTAGGCTAAATATTTAGCTTAAAATTAAATATTTAGTTGGTTAACTAAATATTTAGTTATTAAATGTAACATTTATAAATATATTAATTTAAAGGGTGAGAATATGCATTTGAAAAAACAAAACCTGTTTTTTTTCTCCTAAAACACGCTAAATATCTGAAAACATTGATGTAAAAATTTGACATCTCTGATTTACAAACGGCACCCCATACACTAAGCATAACAGATCCAATGGAAATTATGCAACTAGTTTTTTAATAACCAAGACTATATATGTATAAATGAACTAAGATGAAAGTTAAAGCAAAAACTTTCAGGTTTCAAAAGTTTATGAAATAGATACTAAACTGTTTCTTCAGTTCCATTAAAAAACAAAGCATTAAGTCTACAAATACATTCTAATGTTTTCAGGGTTCATATAATAAAAATGTATTAATGTACTACAAATTATTTTGTTGTATTTAGTAGGGGTGTAATCGTGTCACGGCTTTAAGGTCACAGTTTGGATCATTTTTGGATCAGTAACAAGTAAAAAAACAAGAAAAAAGAAGATAAAAGCCTAAAATTACTTTTTTGAAGAGTTAAAAATATATGTTTGAAAACAAAAAGTACTTAAAAGCATTAACTCACACATTTTGAACTTTGAACATAAACAAAACATGTATTTCTGATTACATGTACATGTCTGGAGAGAGAAAGGAATGCTTCATATGTTATCCCACCAAATTAAACTGTAATTTTGAAATTAAACTTTCATTATTTTTGGTATTAATTTTTGTATTGAAACTAACTGTGGCTACATTTAAATATGTCAAATAAGTATTATTAACCATAGCACATGTCCAGGTGACGCACTGCCATATCCGCGTTTTTCCTGGTTAATTTTGACCCTAAGGGCTTGCCATAGCTCTATACTCCCCTGTCGGCTCTTGCCAGCTGGGTGCAGGAGTGCGACAGCGGCGCTCCTCAATGGAAGGTCTCCTGAACTCCGACACGGAGATGTGTACTAATGTTTTTATTCAGCTCTTCAACATAAATCAATCTCTCGGTATCCACGTTCTTCACGAAGAGTTCCAGAAAAGTTTTGATGGAAGTTTCTCCCACACTCAGAAACAGACTTTCTGATGACCGACAAGCATCAAATCTGACGCGTGTTCAAACTAATACAGTGTACAGTAAATTAATTTGACGCCAAATGCATTCGGCATGGACAAACAATGATTGTAATAAAGCGCGCGGGGCGCGAGGTGCGTAGCTGCAGCGGGGGTTGCTGGTAGAAGTCGGCTCGTGCGCGTTTGTTTACCTTTCATGCAGACGAAGGACGCGGAGTGGAGTCCAAAAAATGACCCAAATGAGAGCTAATAAACACAATAATTAGATACAAACACTTACTCGCCCTGTGGAGATTAACTCTCTAACTTTTACTCGTCAAATAGGAGAAACTGTTCGCTAGCAAGTGTTATTTGCGGACCCTTCAAAATAAAAGTCTATCGCGATAGACTCATTCTTCTATTGAAAAAATGTTCTATCGCGATATCAATAATTATCGTTTTATCGCCCAGCCCTAGTTGAAACCCATCAGTGTGCCGCCCCCTAAAGGTTGAAATGATGTATTACATTGGAATTTCCTGATTGGTCAAACCATGCTCCAGCTCCAGTAATCAGAACAGGCCTGTTCCCCGGCCCCACCCCTCTGACTGGATTTCCACATTTTGGCTGTGGGCGGAGTCAGCCTCCAACTTCCCTGTTTGGTTACCCTTTAACAGGACCTGCTGTGCTGAGGAGAAACCAGACTGAGGACAAAGTTCTCAGTGTAGCAGCTGGTGCTCGTTCCCACCCTCACTAGGAGTAAAATCACAGCGGGACGCCGTCTCAGAGAGGCGTTATGGGCGTGTCCCTGAGGTGGAGGCCTCATGGCAGCTCCAGCTGGACGGACACACGACTGAGAGCACATCTAGCGGCTAAATTATAGTGAAGTTTAGATCAGGAGTGTCCAAACCCAGGCCTCGAGGGCCGGCCTCACTCAGTCCAGTTCTCATGAACAGTCAGAGGCGAGGCTCCACATGTTACCTTGGTGGGTCCGTTTCCGTGGATCAACACTGGAAGAGTGTCGTACAGGACATTCCTGGCTCGGACTCGTCCGTCCTCAAACTTCAGCACCACGTCATCTGGAAGCACAAGAATGCCTGAGTCCAGCCGACCAGAACCATTATGAGGCCCGCGGCGGGCGTGGTGAGCGAGCGAACAGCTGTTGTTCCCATCGAAGAGGCTGCAGATTCTTCAGAACCCTCCAGGGTTTCCTGTAACTCTCCAACCGTTAACAGGATCATGAGCTGCTCGGGTCCAAACCTCAGAGCCTAACGCAGCGTGGAGAGCTGCAGGAAATCCTTCAAGGATTTGTTTGGACTGCAGGCCAGGCAGTCCAAACATGATCAGCAGATATCTGCACCAACATCCAGTTCTGATGACCCTAAACCCACATCCTCACCCAAAGCTCCATGAAGGTTCTGGAACAGCCGGCATTTGTTGTCCACGGTGATGTTGAAGGATTTCTGGGGGTGGAGACATAAACTGAGTGAAAACATGAAGAAGAGAACAACATCTGGAACACCTCCACCTGCAGGACTTCATACCACAGTAACTGGGTTCAAATGGGGGGTGGGGGGACCAAACTCACCCGTTTGTCTGGGTCGATGTACATCTTGGTGAAGAACAGCTGGTCGCTGTCGCCGTCCTCTCCTGTCCAGTTGTCCAGCATCTCCTTGATGTTGGAGAGGTAACCCATGAAACCTGCAGGAGAAGCATCAGGAGTTCTGAGGCGCCAGCGCCACGCTGGCGATGGCGCCTGCTGTTTAACTTCATGAAGCTCAGCGGGTGGTTCCTGCTGACTGAAGCTCTATTCCACTCAGGCTAATGCGTGTTAGCGGCGCAGGTCCGGACAGGCAGGAACCACCGGGAACCGGAACCGCCCTTCATTCCTTACCCCCGGAGCCCAGGAACCGGTTCCCCTCCCGGACGTGGGGGTGCTTGTCCTCCAGGTGCCGGTCGGGCCAGATCAGCTTCTCGGAGGAGAACACCACCCTGTGCTCGGCTTGCTGGAACTTCCGGAGGAGCTCTTTGGGGCCCGAGGCGAAAACCGCGTCATAACTGTGTCAGCGGGGATGAAAGAGGAAATTTACTGCAGCGTGTGAAGCCAGAAGACTGAAATGAGGGGGTGGGGGTGCAGAAACCCTTCATCTACACAGTTTACATGTTAATGCTTATGTTTACATCCACTTAGGAAAGAAGGAGCTGCGTGTAACCGGATCTCACACCGTCGCTTTCCTTCAGGGAGGAAACATCTCCTCTGCTCTCTAAGTGCAGCTGAAGTTCTGCTGAGGAAGAAGACCCCCCCCCATACCTGTCTGTGAACAGGAGGACCTGGTCCTTGCTCTCCATCTCCTGCAAGGCCTCTTTCAGCAGCCGCACCTTCTGTCCTCCTCCAGGACGCCCCGTGGAGTCGCCGCCGCTCCATGTCTGACCTCTGCCGAGAACCTTCATCACAGAGAGTTACTGTCATCAGGAGATAGAGGACGTCCTCAAGCTATGATGTCATCACAGAGAGTTACTGTCATCAGGAGATAGAGGACGGCCTCACACTATGATGTCATCACAGAGTTACTGTCATCAGGAGATAGAGGACGACCTCAAGTTATGATGTCATCACAGTTACTGTCATCAGGAGATAGAGGACGACCTCAAGTTATGATGTCATCACAGAGTTACTGTCATCAGGAGATAGAGGACGACCTCAAGTTATGATGTCATCACAGTTACTGTCATCAGGAGATAGAGGACGGCCTCACACTATGATGTCATCACAGTTACTGTCATCAGGAGATAGAGGACGACCTCAAGCTATGATGTCATCACAGAGTTACTGTCATCAGGAGATAGAGGACGACCTCAAGTTATGATGTCATCACAGTTACTGTCATCAGGAGATAGAGGACGGCCTCACACTATGATGTCATCACAGTTACTGTCATCAGGAGATAGAGGACGACCTCAAGCTATGATGTCATCACAGTTACTGTCATCAGGAGATAGAGGACGCCTCAAGCTATGATGTCATCACAGAGTTACTGAAGTGTCTCTTACTGTATTTTTCTACATACAAATCTTCAAGTTTGACTCGTCTTTCAGCTGTTTGGGAATAACTTCAATTACGTTTTTTTTTACTTCAATACTTAGTTACTTACTTTAAAGTAACTTTTTAAAATGAAAATCAATGAGTTTTTCTTCAACCAGAGACCATAGAACCACGTGTGGTTGTGGAGCCTCAAGCTGCTGAGCCCATAAAACAGGCTCTGGACCCCTGCTGTGTGTGTGTGTGTGTGTGGGGGGGGGGGGGGGGGGGGGGGGGGACTAACATGTGTGTGGGTGTGCATGCGTGTGTTTACCTTAACAGTGTAGTTAAAGTTTCTAGCAGACCTCAGGAACCGCCTGAAGCCGTCTGTCTCTTCGGTTGCAACAGTCAGAACTAAAAGTTTCTCTGGAAGAAAAAAGATTTCAGAAGAATTTTAAAGACGATTGTTCTGGATCTCCATCAGGTTCTCTCAGCAGGTCTGTGGAATCGGAGGACTTTCACACTTCACTTCACTATAAGGATGACACAACAGTTTAAAGCCAAACCTTGTTACTGTTGTGCTCAGAAGCCTAAATATCCTGGAAGAAATGAGGATTTCTTAGTCATGTTTCAAAGAAAATGAATGAAAACATAAAAACGTGTTTTTAACACTAAAAGGTTCAAACATGAAGGAAATCGTTTCTATAATTATTCATATTCCCTGATGAATCCATCATTTAGTCCATGTATGCAGAACTGTATTAGGTTTACATTAAACATCCACATATTTGATGATTTATTGTTTTATTACAGCAGGTTTAGTATAAACCAACTGGAGGATTTTACTCACTGATTAATTTATTTAACATTTCAAGAACAACAGGAGGATCTGCCCCTTGAGGTGTCACATCTCAATAATTAGGGATTTTTGTTGTTGTTGTTGTTTTGTTATAAACCAAACTGACCCAAACTTTGAGATTTGAACCAAATCATAAAGAAAGTTTCTGTTTTCCTGAACTCGGATTTCCTGAATTTCCTTTATGATCATGTTTGGGTCAAACATGATATTAAACTTTACTCCACATGATAAATACATAAATGATATAATAGGAAGCCTTACGTCATAACAGAGTAATGACGTCATTCTGAACTGATTTACAGGAGCTGCTGCTCATTTTCACAAAGTGGATCTAGACCCAAACATAACCAGAACCAACACCATGTCTGGTTCTGAACAAACCACGGATCTCAGCTGTTTCTGAACATCTTAATGAAGCTCAAACAGAATCCACCAAAACCCAGAACCAATCCATCAGAATCCACCAGAACCAATCCATCCGAACATTCTGTTGGTGCCGTTAAACCCACAGCAGATGTCAGAGTCCAACATGTCTCTGTTGAACAGAATCAATCCGAATGAAATCACAGACTTCACACGTAGAACCGCAGTAGAACCAGAACCAGAACTTTCCCCTGAATAATAGAAACTTTATTGGCTGTAAACCGTGACCGTGCAGATCCGGGTCTCCGGCTGAACGATCGGTGCTTTTTCAGTCCACGTCAGCGGTACCGAGCCCCCAGCGGCCGCGCGGCGAAAGTTTCCGTCCGGACCGGACCGGACCGTCCCGTCACGGGCGTGTGGAGCCGTGAACCCGCCCCGCGGGGCAGAATCTCCTCTTTTCTCTCGGGTTTCGCTCGTTTTCACGCCAAGTTGACGGAGAGCGCGCGTACGCGGACGCGCACGTGCCTCCCAAACTTCCACAACAGAGAGCGGGAAACGTACCGTCCGGGATCCGCGGCCGCTCCCCGACCGCCGGCGGGAGAAGACAGCAGAAAGACGCCAGCAGGAGCGCGGCTCGCATGGTGGAGGTTCGAGCGCCGGTGCAGGCTGCAGGACACCTGGATCTGGACCGGATCACGGGGAGGATCCACGGATGGAGGAGGAGGAGGGACTCACGCCGCCCGGCCACCGGACGGAGGGGACATGGGCTCCTGCACGTAGCCGGAACCAGAACTCTTTCTGAGGTGGTTCTGGTTCTGCTGGTCTGGAACTCTCTAGGAAATCTCTGGTTCCGACACTGAACCCGTGTTCAGTTCAGTCTCATTTATAATATCCTCACGGGATCTTCGTGCAGATCTTCTGATCTTCTTGACTTTATCAGACAGATTCATGTAAACATCAGAAGTTCTGACGCAGATCCAGACAATCTTCATGAATCCAGAAACTCTCACGAGTTCATAGATATTTGGATCATAGAAGCTGTTTCTCCTCATGATGGGGACACAGATGTATGGGGGGGGCAGACACACCTCAGTGTTTCAGTCTAAAGCACATGTGGGGGCTGCAGCTGCAGGCCGTTTACCAGGTGTGAGGGGAGGAACCAATCACAACCCTCCACCACTATGACAGGAATGACAGACGACTGCTGCAGGAGATCCACTGGCACCACGTGAAGGATTCCAGTACAAGACCAGGTGACCTGGACAGTACTAAGGTCTACTGTCCTGTTCACCTTCACAGAAATGATGGTCGTCAGGGCTGAAACGCTGAGATCAAAATGGTCTCCAGGGCTGGTTTTGGTGGAGGAGGTTCTTGTCTCTGACATCATAGAACCATCATCGTCCTCCAATTCCACCAGAACCTCCACAGCTTCCTGTCCTGCTGCACAACATGGTACCAGAATCTTCACAAGTGAGACTTCCTCATACAGTATGAGCAGCAATGACCTCTGACCTGAAGCCCACAGAGCGTCTGGGACCAGCAGAGACTGGATGATCCGACCTTATCTGCATGTGACCTAACACCTCAGAACATCATGATTCTGGTGAGGAGAACGAGACGTCACTGTCATATCAGTTTCATTTTAGGAATAACAAATATCAACCTGGTGTTTCTTCTCCTTCATTATTAGAGAGAAAGAGGAACTTCCATGTATTTCATTAAAGTTCAAGAAGGAAATGCACTGATGTGAATAAAAGCTCTGAGAGAAGAGTATGATGTCATACATGTGTTATACAGTAATGCTGCTGAACAGGACAGTTTCTATGTTGTACCAGTTTACGTTAGATTATCTTCAGTTTTATTCAGGACAGATTACTGCTGGTTTTTATCTGTCATTCAACGGTGAAGGCCATTCAAGATTCATCTAAACTTCTGAGAAGGACTCGGCCCAGGACTCGGCCCAGGACTCGACCCAGGACTCGCTTGAACAAGAGATCTCATCTCAATAGACGGTTATCAGATCTGTTCTGACCCCCAGACCGGATTCAGTCAGTGAGACCCCTCCCCTTTGCTTTGTGTTCAGAGTAACGTCAGAATGATGATGACGAACATCACTGGCCTGATAGAAGGAAGTCAACATGTCATCTAAAAACCGACTCCACAGACAAAAGTCTGACATCGTAACACAAATCCAGACTGTTTGGAGACGATGATGACACACATCGACAACATGTTGATGAGAACAAATTTCCATATCACCTCTTTTCTGTCAATACTTTGAAAAGTTCTTTTTTTGAGAGAATAACATTCATGGAAACACTTTTTACCAAGTGTCATTTGTTCACACAGACTCTGTTTGTTTTAGAGCAAACTGTGTTTGATGGAATCCTTTTTTATTATTATTATTATAACCTTTATTTATACAGGTTGGTCGATTGAGAACAACTTCTCATTTACAACGACGACCTGATTAGGCATCAACAGTAAAAATAGAAAATAGTAAACAGTTAAACACAGATTAAAAATGTAAACTTCTGACAGCAATATTTTAAATATTTACAATAAAAGTCAACAGGAGGCACCAAGTTAATAATTAACATAAAAGACCCATTAAAACGATAAAAACAAATTTAAGATAAAAATAAAATAAAAAAAAAATAAAAATCCTGATGAATCCTTCATCAGTTGAATAATTTCTGCTGCAGGAGCAGAAACGGTCATTCATCAGAGCAGACACCTCCACCGCTCTACACAGCTCTACATGTTAGCTGGCTTTAACAAACATGCAGATGTTTTTAAACACAGTTTATGTGCAGATCTTATCTTAAAGTACATTCCGAACATTTTCATTATTATTTTATGAGATTGTTTGAGAGTTTATGGTGTCTCTGTGGACAAATGGTTCATTAAAATATAAAGGTGTTTAGTAGATAAATGTAACAATAATATCATCTCAGATGCAGTTATGGAGTCTGCCAGCAGGTGTCTCCCTTCTCTGAACTCTTCGATGATCCCGCATAGATCCGCGTCACAAGCTGTTGATCCTGAACCGCGGGAAGTTTTTATTCAGTTATTATTGTTATTCTTGTATCACGCGCTCTTTTACAGAAGCTGGATTTCAGTTTGTTTTTGTGAGCAGCGCGTTGAGCTCTCTCGGCTTCCGTACAAACGCTCACTTGAAGTTTTGCGACACTTCCGGATTTAGTACACCACTACGCTTGACGGCAGTACTGACAGTTCAGAGTCCAGTCGAACTCAGACGGTTGTTTTCGGGGGGAAACCCGGCAGAACCTCGAGTCCGGTTCGTGTTCGGAGTTCGGAGCGCACATATTGACGCAGGCGCACGAGCAGGATGCGGCAGGCGCCGTTTGCGCGGAGTTCCTTCACAGCGTTAGCAAGCTAGCTAGCTAGCTAAGCTCCCGTTGAGAAGGCTGCCGCTCGGGTCCGGCCCGGTCCGGTCCGGTCCCATGTAACTCCGAGGACGGAGCAGTCGAGCACCCTGGGCGGATCCGGGCTGCAGTCCCTCCGGAAGATGTGGCTCCAGCAGAGGCTGAAGGGGCTGCCGGGCCTGCTGTCGAGCAGCTGGGCGAGGAGGCTGCTGGTGGGGCTGCTCCTCTTCCTCATCTTCTACTGGTACCTGGGCGCGGACCTGGCCCTGCTCCGCGGCTCCGGCATGCCCGGGGGGGCGGCGGGTCAGTGCCTGTTGGCCGAGATGCACCGGTGGCAGTCGCTAGTGGAGCGGGGAGAGGGCGTGTACAGCTCCCCCCAGCAGCGGCTGGACGCGCCCTTCGTGTCCGGGAACGGACACATGCTGGTGGACGTGGACTCCAACAGGCTGTGGGTGGCGGCGTCGTCCGCGCCCGGATCCGCGCCCGTGCACCAGACCGACTACTCCCCGCGCGTGGGCATCCACCTGGACGGGCAGCGCGCGGAGGCGCGCGCCAGCATGCTGTGGTTCCGGAAGGGCTCCGTGCTGTCCGTGCGCTGCGCCTCCGCCGCCGCCGCGGAGTGCGTCTCCATCCGGGAGGAGTTCGTGGCTCACCGCAGCAGACCCAACGTGTTCCTGCAGCGCGTGCACATCAAGAACCCCACGGACGCCGCGGCGGCCTTCGACGTGTCCGCGGCCGGCTCCAAGTTCTCCAGCAGCGTGGAGAAGCAGGAGGACCGGGAGGTGCTGCTCTCCTCCGGCAGGGTTCCCGTGGAGAACAACCGGATCGTGCTGGTGGTGGTGGTGACCAGAAGGCTGAGCGGCCGGATCCAGGTCGCTGCCAAGTCCGAGTACAAAGACAACATCCTGTCGGTGGTGTGGACCTCCGAGCCCATCGACTCCTCCAAGCTGGAGCAGACCTTCAGCTCTCTGAGAGATGGAGCCAAGCAGGAGCTCGGGGAGCTGCTGAGAACCTCCGTGGAGGAGCTGGTCAGGGATCACCAGCAGGCCTGGGCGGACCTCTTCATTTCAGGTGAGCAGGTTGAAGGTTCTCTGGGACCTCCTCCGATCAGAACCCGTCTCTGCTGGTTCACGTCACTCTGAAGGTCAGGGACTCGTCGGTTCAGTGGCTTCACACGCTCGTGAAGACATGAAAGCCACAGTGCTTCCTTCAGAGTGTGAATGCCTTGCTCAAGGGTCCCGTCTACGGCTGGTATCAGTTATCATGTCCAGAAACGATTTGATTCACAAAAGCCTGAATTCAGATTTTTCTTCAGTTCAGTTTAGAGTTTACACAGTTATACACATTAGTTTAGAAATACATGAATATTCTGTTATATATATTTACATGAATCTGATCCAGATCAGACTGTAAATGTTTCAGTGAAATACTGAGATTGTTAATATCATCCAGAGTTACATGATTCTCTAAAGGAGAAGTTCTAAAATGTTCAGATCATTAACATAGTAAACATTGTTCTTCTTCTCCGTTTCAGTTTGGCTACTAGGTGGCGATTGTGCTACAGCATTACAGCTTATTCCAGAAGAAGAAGAAAGAATGGTCAAACATAGTTTCAGATCATAAATGTTTCTTTATAAAAGTTTATAAACTTCATCTCAGTTTCTAAAGATTCATTTAGTCAGTAATGTATGGTCAGTTCGACTGAGCGTTAGCATTAGCCGTCCTATGGGAAATCCCATTAAAAGTTAGCATCAAGCTAGAGGACTTCAGCTGTGTTCCTGGTCCTCCAGAGCCCCCCCGCCTGCCTTCCAGATCTCCAAACCCTGCCAGCTGCTGATTGGCTCAGTCAGATGTCTCCACATTCTGATTGAACAAACACACCTGCCCCAGGTAATCAGCAGCAAGCAGGACACGAAGAGGGGGGGGGTCTGGAGGACCAGGAAGGAGGAACACTGCGCTACATCGGTCTATATACTTTCTTAATCAATGATTGATCTATTAGACTTGAAACATCATGAAGCTCAGTGACGTGTTTCAGTATTTTGTTTGACAGTATTGGACTTTGGGAAAATTCAAATGGAGTTTTTCATCAAAAGTTCTGATTCTAGGACCTGGTTTGAAAGTGTTGCTGCACCTTCTGCAGGTGAGTTCAGGATCATTCGGCTCTGAAAGGCTCAACATGTTCTGACAAAATGAATCCTAAAGTTGAATTTCTGAGTATTTCCTGATTCATATTGATGTGAATCAGGAGCAAGAGCAGGGCTGTAAGCTAGTGGGACAGCATGGAAACAGAGAGCTCTCAGGCATGTGCCCCCCCCCACACCTCAGAGGTGAATTTCTGATGAGCTCCTGCAGATGGATGTCCTAGAAAACAGCAGCTTCACTGGTTCTGCCTGAAGGCATCATCTGGACCATCAGACCTGCTCCTCCTCTAAAGATTCTCCTTCTCCTCGTTCAGGTGTTGAGATGAGGAAGATCACGGACTCCCACACCCCCTCCGGCCACACGGTCAACACCACCCTGTACTACATCCTGTGCTCCTCCTGGGCCCCCCTGCTGGACCGGCCGCTGAGCACAGAGGAGCGCGGCCGGCTGGAGTCCAGCCTGAACTACGCCGACCACTGCTTCAGCGGCCACGCCACCATGCACGCCGAGAACCTGTGGCCCGCCCGGGTGAGCGGCACGGCGCAGATCCTGCAGCTCGTCACGCTGTGGACGCTGACCCTGCAGAAGAGGGGCTGCAAGGTGCTGGTGGCGGCCGGCGCCCACGGCGCTGCGCAGGGCGCCGTGCTCAGCTTCGGCGGCCTCCAGTTCACCGAGAACCACCTGCAGTTCCAGGCCGACCCGGACGTCCTGCACAACAGCTACGCCCTGAGGGGGATCCACTACAACCGGGACCTGATCAGCCTGGCGGTGCTGCTGGACGGCGAGGGGAAGCCGTTCCTCCACGTGTCGGTCAAGCCGCAGGAGCAGCCGGTCAAGCTGTACGCCTGCGAGGCGGGCTGCCTGAACGAGCCGGTGGAGCTGACCTCCGAGGTCAAAGGCCACACCTTCCCCGTCATGGTGACCCAGCCCATCACGCCGCTGCTCTACATCTCCACAGACCTGCGCCACCTGCAGGACCTGCGCCACACGCTGCACCTCAAGGCCATCCTGGCCCACGAGGAGCACATGGCCAACAGATACCCGGGCCTGCCCTTCCTCTTCTGGTTCAGCGTGGCCTCCCTCATCACGCTCTTCCACCTCTTCCTCTTCAAGCTCATATACAACGAGTACTGCGGGCCCGGCGCCAAGCCGCTCTTTAGGAGCAAGGTATAACCGCGCACGGCGCCGCCCGGACCCGCCTGCTCCCTCCTCGTGTGCGGTGCTTGGATTTCCTCTTCCTCTTCTGGGGTTTGACTCTGAGTGAATTCTGGTTTTCTGTGGTGTGTGGAGCGGGACGGCGGCGGCGGCGGCGCTCGCTCCTGCCTTTCACGTCTCACTAAAGAGGACGCAGCAGTTTTTGTCATGTGACTGCGGGGCGGCGGCCTCCGCTCTGCAGTCAGCTGCTGCCCCGCCTCCCGTGTGGAATGTAAAGCTGCTGACGGCGGCGGAAGATAAACCAGCGCAGATCTGTGTCAGCTCTGGTCTCTTCATGTCCTCTGAGGTCAGAACCGGGTCAGGTGTGTCTGCTGCAGCGCCTCCTGCTGGCAGCGCCTCCTGCTGGCAGCGCCTCCTGCTGGCAGGTGCGTGTCTTAAAGGTTAGAGGTGTCCCAATGTCCAAAACTTTATTTATAAAACTCAAAGAACAAATGATCTGTGGAGGATTCAGCAGCACCTCCTCATATTTAAGCAGCAGAGAGGAGGCTCTGAGTGGAGCAGCCATGAGGAGAAACAGGAGGGAGGGGCTTAGGAATGTACCCCAGGCTGGAGGGGAAGGAGGTGCTCCTCCACCTGTGTCTCCCTCCTCCTCCTCCTCCTCCTCCTTCTCCTCTCGCTCCACCTCCTCCTCCTCCTGCTCCTCCTCCTCCTCCTCCTCCCGTTCCTCTCCTCCTCCTCCTCCTCCTCTCCTCCTCCTCCTCCTCCTCCTCCTCCCTCCTCCTCCTCCTCTCCCTCCTCCTCCTCCTCCCGCTCCTCCTCCTCCTCTCCCTCCTCCTCCTCCTCCCGCTCCTCCTCCTGCTCCTCCTCCTCCTCCTCCTCCCGCTCCTCTCCCTCCTCCTCCTCCTCCTCCTCACACAGAAGTGCATCTTCCAGCCCGTTTCCAGCCGTTTGGACTCAGCTGTTGTTCTTTGTCAGACCAGCATGGACTGCGCTCTTATTGTGGCGGAGTTTCTTTCTGTTCTTTTCTCTTCCTGCCTTTTGATGATGTTTTATATTGAATCACTCAATTAAAGACCAACCAATCAGAGGCTTTGGCTCGTTTCTGCAGCTCGTCTGGCTTCGTTTCCCATCAGCCCTTGTAACTCTTCTCTCTGACTCCTCCAGGTCTCCAGAAAGCATCAGGACGCCGCCTCTGACCGCCTGGACGCTGCATGAAAACCGCTTCCGTCTGTTCGCGGCTCTGCTCTTTCTAACAAAGCTTCACTGTCTCACCGCAGAACTCCTCCTTTATGGTGGGCGGAGTCAGGAGCTCCGCCCCTCCCCTGTTGCCTCATTAACCCCTGAATCAGATGAGTTTCTCCTATTCCAGGAGCTTCCTTCAGGTCCAGAAACATCTAATCATGATCAAGCTTAAGCCCCGCCCCTTTTGATGACCCAGTAGAATCTGAGCTTCATGGAATCACCTTTTTATGTGTTCCTGGACAGGTTCAGGTTGTCTGGATCTGAAACAAAGAACCGGGCCAGAACTCTTGAACGGATCTGAATGTGGCTCCTCTGTCGGGTAATGAAGTCCGGTTCTGTTCTGGATGATGGTTCTGCAGGACCTTCACACTACTGAGCATGTTTATTAATGAAGAAGTTATTTATATGTGGGAGGGTTTGTCTGAGGGAATCAATGATTGAAAGATTAAAAATGAGTGAAACTGCATTTCTGAGTATTTCTTTATTCAAATTGTTGGAGCAGATGGAAAAAAAGTAGAAAGTACTGTGGGCGGGGCCACAGTCTCCTGGCTCCGCCCCATTCTGCTGCATCCACCAATAGATCCGTGAACGTCGTCGTTCTCCTGGTCTGAGCTGGAATCTGGATCACGACAGATGCTGCACCAGCGAACCGTCAGGCAGGTCCGTTTGGACTCCAGGGTGTTCTGAGCAGAACCCCCCCCCCACCCCACCCCCCAACCCCATTCAGGAGAACACCAGAACAATCTAGAGGTTTTATTTACAGTTTGCATCTCTCAGTGTAAAACAGTAACAGATTTTCCTCGCGAGCGTCGACAGCAGCAGCCGGACGATTGAGGTTCTGTGTTCCAGCTGCAGCGTTCGCTCCCGTCCCGGGATGGAGAGCGGCGGCGCTCGGCGAGGACATCGAAACGGTTCAACTAAAATCTAGAACGATCACAGACGTTTAAAAAAAGAGAAGCTGGAGAGAACCTGCAGCGGTGAATCCTCTTGAACCCGTACAGTCACTCTCCACCATCAACACCAGGAGATTCTGGAGCGTGAGTCAGAACCTTCTGACATGATCGTGTTCCAGAACCGCTGGAGCTCCGGTGTTGAGAGGACTGAAGGTCTGAAACTAAATCATCCTGATGTTCAAGGATCAACCACAAAAACCATGAAAAGCTAAAAGAGAATCAACTTCCTGTTTGTTCTGCCATGGCGTCCTGATCTCCAGCTCTCCGTGCGTCTGTAAGTATTCAACCACAGCACTGCAGCGACGGCGTGTCTGCAGTCGCCATGACGACGCAGACTCTTCCAGACACGGACATCCTGCTGCGGCTGGCGCGGCGAGCGTCCCGCTCCCGACGGCGAGCCTCTATGAAAACTACTCCGCTTCTCAACACAGCCTAGCTACGAGCTCTCGCTCCGACCCGGACCCGGAACCGGAACCGGAGCCGGAGCCTGGACTGAGGTTTGAACTGTGGAACCTGAGCGTCCCTGTTGGTCTGCGAACAGCAGAGCTGCCGTTCCAACCCACCTGTGTGCACGTGCACGCGCGTGCAGGGCTACGAGTCTCTGAGCATGCTGATCTGAGCGAAGATTTTGAGCGCCGGGCCCAGTTTGATGTTCATGGTTCCCATCAGGTGGTCCTCCTTCAGCAGCAGCAGCGCCTGCCCGTCGATCTCCTGCGAGCGGAACTCCTCGGCGCTCTCCAGACAGCCTGCAGTCGCAGAGACACGCGCCGTCAGATGGTCAAGGGAAGCTCCGCCTCCTCCTCCGGCATGTTCCGACCCTCATTTATCTGAATCGTGACCTTAAAACCGTGACTCGATCTGAATCGTGACCTTAAATCCGTGACTCGATCTGAATCGTGACCTTAAAACCGTGACTCGATCTGAATCGTGACCTTAAATCGTGACTCGATCTGAATCGTGACTCGATCTGAATCGTGACCTTAAAACCGTGACTCGATCTGAATCGTGACTTTAAAACCGTGACTCGATCTGAATCGTGACCTTAAAACCGTGACTCGATCTGAATCGTGACTCGATCTGAATCGTGACCTTAAAACCGTGACTCGATCTGAATCGTGACCTTAAAACCGTGACTCGATCTGAATCGTGACCTTAAAACCGTGACTCGATCTGAATCATGACCTTAAACCATGACTCGATCTGAATCGTGACCTTAAAACCGTGACTCGATCTGAATCATGACCTTAAACCATGACTCGATCTGAATCGTGACCTTAAAACCGTGACTCGATCTGAACCGTGACTCGATCTGAATCGTGACCTTAAAACCGTGACTCGATCTGAATCGTGACCTTAAAACCGTGACTCGATCTGAATCGTGACCTTAAAACCGTGACTCGATCTGAATCGTGACTCGATCTGAATCGTGACCTTAAAACCGTGACTTGATCTGAATCGTGACTCGATCTGAATCGTGACCTTAAAACCGTGACTCGATCTGAATCGTGACTCGATCTGAATCGTGACTCGATCTGAATCGTGACCTTAAAACCGTGACTTGATCTGAATCGTGACTCGATCTGAATCGTGACCTTAAAACCGTGACTCGATCTGAATCGTGACCTTAAAACCGTGACTCGATCTGAATCGTGACTCGATCTGAATCGTGACTCGATCTGAATCGTGACCTTAAAACCGTGACTCGATCTGAATCGTGACTCGATCTGAATCGTGACTCGATCTGAATCGTGACCTTAAAACCGTGACTCGATCTGAATCGTGACCTTAAATCCGTGACTCGATCTGAATCGTGACCTTAAAACCGTGACTCGATCTGAATCGTGACCTTAAATCGTGACTCGATCTGAATCGTGACTCGATCTGAATCGTGACCTTAAAACCGTGACTCGATCTGAATCGTGACTTTAAAACCGTGACTCGATCTGAATCGTGACCTTAAAACCGTGACTCGATCTGAATCGTGACTCGATCTGAATCGTGACCTTAAAACCGTGACTCGATCTGAATCGTGACCTTAAAACCGTGACTCGATCTGAATCGTGACCTTAAAACCGTGACTCGATCTGAATCATGACCTTAAACCATGACTCGATCTGAATCGTGACCTTAAAACCGTGACTCGATCTGAACGTGACTCGATCTGAATCGTGACCTTAAAACCGTGACTCGATCTGAATCGTGACCTTAAAACCGTGACTCGATCTGAATCGTGACCTTAAAACCGTGACTCGATCTGAATCGTGACTCGATCTGAATCGTGACCTTAAAACCGTGACTTGATCTGAATCGTGACTCGATCTGAATCGTGACCTTAAAACCGTGACTCGATCTGAATCGTGACTCGATCTGAATCGTGACTCGATCTGAATCGTGACCTTAAAACCGTGACTTGATCTGAATCGTGACTCGATCTGAATCGTGACCTTAAAACCGTGACTCGATCTGAATCGTGACCTTAAAACCGTGACTCGATCTGAATCGTGACTCGATCTGAATCGTGACTCGATCTGAATCGTGACCTTAAAACCGTGACTCGATCTGAATCGTGACTCGATCTGAATCGTGACCTTAAAACCGTGACTCGATCTGAATCGTGACCTTAAAACCGTGACTCGATCTGAATCGTGACCTTAAAACCGTGACTCGATCTGAATCATGACCTTAAAACCGTGACTCGATCTGAATCATGACCTTAAACCATGACTCGATCTGAATCGTGACCTTAAAACCGTGACTCGATCTGAACCGTGACTCGATCTGAATCGTGACCTTAAAACCGTGACTCGATCTGAATCGTGACCTTAAAACCGTGACTCGATCTGAATCGTGACCTTAAAACCGTGACTCGATCTGAATCGTGACTCGATCTGAATCGTGACCTTAAAACCGTGACTTGATCTGAATCGTGACTCGATCTGAATCGTGACCTTAAAACCGTGACTCGATCTGAATCGTGACCTTAAAACCGTGACTCGATCTGAATCGTGACCTTAAAACCGTGACTCGATCTGAATCGTGACCTTAAAACCGTGACTCGATCTGAATCGTGACTCGATCTGAATCGTGACCTTAAAACCGTGACTTGATCTGAATCGTGACTCGATCTGAATCGTGACCTTAAAACCGTGACTCGATCTGAATCGTGACTCGATCTGAATCGTGACTCGATCTGAATCGTGACCTTAAAACCGTGACTTGATCTGAATCGTGACTCGATCTGAATCGTGACCTTAAAACCGTGACTCGATCTGAATCGTGACCTTAAAACCGTGACTCGATCTGAATCGTGACTCGATCTGAATCGTGACTCGATCTGAATCGTGACCTTAAAACCGTGACTCGATCTGAATCGTGACTCGATCTGAATCGTGACCTTAAACCGTGACTCGATCTGAATCGTGACCTTAAAACCGTGACTCGATCTGAATCGTGACCTTAAAACCGTGACTCGATCTGAATCATGACCTTAAAACCGTGACTCGATCTGAATCATGACCTTAAACCATGACTCGATCTGAATCGTGACCTTAAAACCGTGACTCGATCTGAACCGTGACTCGATCTGAATCGTGACCTTAAAACCGTGACTCGATCTGAATCGTGACCTTAAAACCGTGACTCGATCTGAATCGTGACCTTAAAACCGTGACTCGATCTGAATCGTGACTCGATCTGAATCGTGACCTTAAAACCGTGACTTGATCTGAATCGTGACTCGATCTGAATCGTGACCTTAAAACCGTGACTCGATCTGAATCGTGACTCGATCTGAATCGTGACTCGATCTGAATCGTGACCTTAAAACCGTGACTTGATCTGAATCGTGACTCGATCTGAATCGTGACCTTAAAACCGTGACTCGATCTGAATCGTGACCTTAAAACCGTGACTCGATCTGAATCGTGACTCGATCTGAATCGTGACTCGATCTGAATCGTGACCTTAAAACCGTGACTCGATCTGAACCGTGACCTTAAAACTGTGACTCGATCTGAACCGTGAGAGGTGTGATCTGTCACATCCCCTTTGACTACATTACCCATAATGCTCCAAGAATCCATCAAGGCATTTAGGTTCATAGTTAACCAAAGTTGAACATTTGATGGATTTTATGTACCACAGAAAATCAGAACACATGCTTAAGGTGGACTTAAATTTAAGGTGGACTGTATGGAGAGAAAATAGTCTCACCCTGATTTGTGTGTGTGTGTGTGTAATTCTTGATTCATAACTCATACAATAAATTATATACAGTATAATACAATTTACACAAGTGACTAACAACAATAACAACAGCTGTAAACCACACCCACAAACCACATTTCCACACATCTGATGTGAGAATCTTCAAGTCTCAGATTTGTCCTGAAGTGATGTGTTTAAATGCTGCTGGAATGCTGGGTCAGCAGAGTTTTCTCATCAGCTGCTTTGAACTTAGATTGTGTTGCCCACAAATCCAGAATTACACACAAACTGGGTGAGTCTATTTTCTCTCCATATCCTGACATGTTATTGAACAAAACTCAAGGACATTAAAGGGTCACCAAACCCTAAACTAATTTCAAAATGTCTCGGAGGAAAAAGGGAGTAAGTTATTGGAACATCTGGTTTAATAAGATTATATGTCATCATTTCAGGAAATCCAGAAATGTTCATCTCGTTGACGTCATGAAATGGGCGGCAACCACAAGGAGCAGAAGGCGGAGCCTCAGAGAACGACTCGATTTACTTCTATCTATGAAAGGAGTTCTAGAAATAACTCATGTTTCATAAATAATTATCTCCAAAGGTAATAAAGGATCATTTATATGGATATCGTTCACATCCTGTTTGGTTCAGAGTATAAAGGACAGAGATGATGCTTTTATTCTGAAAGGGGTTAAATTGATTAACTCGTTTCTATTTTAAACAATATTCTCTTTAGGAATATGTTTATTTATTTACATTTATCCTGATTGAGTCTTATTTTTCTACAGTCAGACTTTCATTTTGGGTCGGTGAGAAATGGGTTCATCCCTAACAGGGTTTTTAGGCTCCTCCCCTTTGACCTGACATAGTTCAGAGAGGGGGAGGAGCTTCAGGACTGACGGACGCCGTCCGTGCGGCTCCACTCACCTGGCAGGGAGGAGATGAACTCGTAGACGTCCTCCATGTTCCACTGGCCCGGGTCGCTGGGTAAGAAGGCGTGAGGCAGCTCGGAGCCCAGCGCCGCGCCGACCCGCTGGGCCGGGGGCGACTGAGGTACCCTGTAGCCGGACAGCTCCGAACACTGACTGGACTCTCCCTGAGCGGGCTGGACTGACGGGGCGGTGGACGGAGGCGGGGGTTTGTGCAGGGGAGGAGCCGCCTGGCGAGAAGCGAAGACCGTCATCATCAGCGGCTCTGATGGATCCAGGTCCGGTTCTGATCCGAAGCCTCACCGACAGACGAATCTGCCGGCTCGCTCACCTTCTTCTTGGAGTCCATGTGGGCGTTCCTGGCGCCTCCGTTCAGAACCCGCTGCTGCTTCTTCAGGTTCTCCAGAGTGGACTTGCGGTTGGGAAACAAACCCATCCTCTTGGTGCAGCCCACATTGTAGCTGCGGAAACAGGATTGGTACGTTTACGAGAGCCGTGAGAACGTTAGAGAGCATCCACACAAACTTCAGTCACTCTTTCTGCATGTCTGCCTCAACATGTTCAGCTAATATTTTGTTTTTAGGGTATTCTGGGAAATAATGAGGTTTTTCAGGCTCATTCTGAGCTAAGCTAGCATTTTAGCATCGTGTTAGCTTTTTTTTTTTTTTTAGCAATGTGCTAGCTGTTCTAGATCATTTGACATTACTGAGGCTTTGAGCTCATTTTTACGACAGAGTATTAGGGTCACCGAAAAAAAAAAAAAAGTAATATTACAAGTTTTAATCTCGTAGATTTACGACTTTTTTCTCACAACTTTATTAAAGTCGAGGGGAGTCTACATTCCAGCGAATTTATGCCGTGAACTGAAGCAGACCGACCAAACTGTGAAAAGCGTCTTGGATTTCATCAGGTAAACTGAATGTTTAAAATATTCCAAATATTTGGAAGTTCCTTTATTTGATTTACAGTTTATTAATGTTTTATTGGTTGATGCTGCTTGCAGGATCTCTGCAGATCCCGTTTATGAAGCGGTCCATATCCTCCAGCTGTCCACTTCAGTCATTTCTTCCTCTGACAGACCAGATCTCCTCCAACTCTGTGATGCTTCCGTCTGAAGAGGACGAGTTTTTGGAATTTTCAATGTTCTTGTGCTAACGTTGTCATTTCTCAATGTTGTTTTGTGTCGAGACGGGACGTTTCATTTGGAGAAGGAGGCGTCCGGAGCTCTGTTTACATTCTCTTTTGGTTTCTGAGCATGACAGAGACATGATGTAAGGTGGAGAAAGGAAATGAAAGATGTAATAAAGTGACGATCCTGATGAACGTGTATCTCTGAGCTCTTTATTTTACATATGAAACTCCGCACTGTTGTGTATTGAAGTTAGCTGTTTAAGAACTGCATTACCCAGAAGGCCAAGCGACTGGTCACATGTTCGGTGCACGGCAAGTGGTAAGCTAGCAGATGAGCGCTAGTCATGCACAGTGCAGCAGTAAGAAGAGACTGTTAATAAAAAGTCTGTTTAACACAATAATAGCTCCTCTTTTGCTTACTTGAAGATACGCAAGACAACACACGCACTACCAAACCCGGAAATAATTTGATTTTGAATCACCAAAAGGTTCAGAATTTCTTTGTTTTTAACACCGATCTGGACATAATCTACACCAGATTCTCCACGTCTTTCATCTTCAAGCACGGCTCTGATAAACAGACAACTTTGGTTCTTTTCTCACTAAATTACGACTTTAAATCCCGTAGATTTACACGTTTTTTTCTCATAAATTTACGACTTTAAAAGTTGTAAATTTAACCTATGACTTTTAAAGTCATAAATATACGACTTTATTCTCATAATTTAGCGGTTATGACTTTTTTCTCGTAAATTTACGAGATTTAAAGTCGTATATCTACGAGAAAAAAACTTGTAACATTACTTTTTTTTTTTTTTCGGTGACCCTAATACTCCGTCGTACATTTTAACTTCATACCTTTCATGTATTTTTTTATTTTTATCAATATTTCAAATAAAATCTTTAACTTATTTGCGTTTACTCTGTAATTTCTGCAACCGGCATAATCCAGATAGCTTTAGCATCTTTAGCAGATCCCCTGTGAACATGTGACCGTAAACGTGTCCGGCTGAGCGTGACCTCACTGTCTTACCGTTTAGCGCACACGGTGGAACAGAACCTTTTGGACCGTTTGAAGGTGTAGGCGAAGTCCGCCCTGCCGCACAGCTCGCAGGTCAGCATGGGCTCCTGCTTGGCCTTGATCTCTGACGGACACAGCAGCACAGAGGTCAGATCGGAGACACTCTCCTGGAGTCCGGCTGTTCCACTCGTCACCACGAGGGGCGCCGCTGGTCCAAAACACCATCCGTGGTTTAGGAAACGAATGTCAACCGTTTAACCCCGTTTAACCTTTTGCTCTTTGATTTAACGGTTTAAGCGCCACCAGCAACGCCTCAGCTGGGTTACAAGGAGAACTTCATCTGCATGATTCACTGGACCAGCCCTGAAGATCTGAACCAACCGCTGGATCTCCAGCATCTGCAGAGATCTGCTGGACTCAGAGAAGCAAACGTGAAGGACGAGGCTTCACCTTTGGACAGGAGGCCATCGATCTTGGAGTCAGCCGCGCTCCTCCTCAGGCTCTCGATGGAGAAAGACGGACGCTCCACCTGGAGAGAGGGAGAAGGTCAACTACAGAGGGAACGCCATGAAGACCCCTCCTCCACTGGACGTCTGAGGATGAGCAGCTGCTGACCAACTCCAGTCGGAGCAAAAAGGAAGTCCTCACTCCCGAAGCGGATCGGCTAAAGTGTTCTGCTGGTTACAGGGACACAGGTCAGAACCTCTGAGATGTTTGGTCAAAATCATCCACCTGAAGGGTGAGTCCCAACAGGACAATGATCCCGACACGCATCAGACATGAGAATGAAATAGTTCAATCAGGCTTGAAATGAGGTTTTAATGTTACATGTGGAAGGCTGAAGGACAAAGTCCATGTTGGAATCCAGCAGATAAAACTGAAATGAAACGTACGGAGAGAAAATAGACTCACTCTGGTCTATGCGTGAGTAATTTAGGATCCGAGTTTAAAACGGTCAAAGTGTTGACATTTTAATTTATTCATCTGTAAATTGTATTTTTTTATTTCATAATTATTGTACTTATGCTCATAATGTATTTTAGGAGTTATAAATCAAGAAGTATGCACACAGAGTGATACTTGTTTCTCTCCATAGAATGACCAAAGGACATGTAACCAAATATTGATAGATTTATATTTCTGACCCATCAGAATTGGTCACTTCATCAGTCGACCCATAAAAAAGTCATAAAAACAAACGTCATGATTGTTTTGTGTGACATAGACGTGTATGTTCCCATCTCTGAGATAATAACTGGAAACTCAAGACAGCGTGACATCACGATCTCGAGGACGTGAACTTCTGACCTCAGCTGTAGATGAACGCCTTAAAGGATTATTTTAATCTTCGACAGATCACAGATTAGTTTTTCTGATTAATCAGCTGATAGTTGAAGCACAGCTGTAGATAACATAAGATAACATCTGATAGCTGTGCAGTACTCACAGGGAAAGGCTCCGCCCCCTCCTGGATCACAAAGCCCTCGATCAGGTGAGTGAGGATGTGGGACTTGTCTATGTTCTGGACAGGTTTGCTGTCTCCGTTGTGATGGCTGCTGTTGCTGGTCCCATTCCCAGAGGTCATTCTGGAGCGCCGGCCGGCAGCAGCTCACCTGTCAACACAGCAGCAGGTAGACTCAAGGAGGAGGGGCCACACCACAGGCCGGATGATGCTGACCAACCGACACGCAGCTGAGTTCAGACGACACTATTACAGCTCGTTAGTGCAGCTCGTTAGTGCAGCTCGTTAGTGCAGCTGAAGCTGAAACTATACAGACTGAAGCTGAACTATAGACTGAAGCTGAACTATACAGACTGAAGCTGAACTATAGACTGAAGCTGAACTATAGACTGAAGCTGAACTATAGACTGAAGATGAACTATAGACTGAAGCTGAACTATACAGACTGAAGCTGAACTATAGACTGAAGCTGAAACTATAGACTGAAGCTAAACTATACAGACTGAAGCTGAACTATATAGACTGAAGCTGAAACTATAGACTGAAGCTAAACTATACAGACTGAAGCTGAACTATAGACTGAAGCTGAACTATACAGACTGAAGCTGAAACTATAGACTGAAGCTAAACTATACAGACTGAAGCTGAACTATAGACTGAAGCTGAACTATACAGACTGAAGCTGAACTATAGACTGAAGCTGAACTATACAGACTGAAGCTGAAACTATAGACTGAAGCTAAACTATACAGACTGAAGCTGAACTATAGACTGAAGCTGAACTATACAGACTGAAGCTAAACTATACAGACTGAAGCTGAACTATAGACTGAAGCTGAACTATACAGACTGAAGCTGAACTATACAGACTGAAGCTGAACTATAGACTGAAGCTGAACTACAGACTGAAGCTGAACTATACAGACTGAAGCTGAACTATACAGACTGAAGCTGAACTATACAGGCTGAAGCTGAACTATACAGACTGAAGCTGAAACTATACAGAATGAAGCTGAACTATACAGACTGAAGCTGAACTATACAGACTGAAGCTGAACTATAGACTGAAGCTGAACTATACAGACTGAAGCTGAACTATACAGACTGAAGCTAAACTATACAGACTGAAGCTGAACTAAACAGACTGAAGCTGAAACTATAGACTGAAGCTGAACTATACAGACTGAAGCTGAACTATACAGACTGAAGCTAAACTATACAGACTGAAGCTAAACTATAGACTGAAGCTGAACTATAGACTGAAGCTGAACTATACAGACTGAAGCTGAACTATAGACTGAAGCTAAACTATACAGTACTGAAGCTGAAGTATAGACTGAAGCTGAACTATACAGACTGAAGCTGAACTATAGACTGAAGCTGAACTATACAGACTGAAGCTGAAACTATAGACTGAAGCTAAACTATACAGACTGAAGCTGAACTATAGACTGAAGCTAAACTATACAGACTGAAGCTGAACTATAGACTGAAGCTGAACTATACAGACTGAAGCTGAACTATAGACTGAAGCTGAACTATATAGACTGAAGCTGAACTATAGACTGAAGCTGAACTATACAGACTGAAGCTGAAACTATAGACTGAAGCTAAACTATACAGACTGAAGCTGAACTATAGACTGAAGCTGAACTATACAGACTCAAGCTGAACTATAGACTGAAGCTGAACTATACAGACTGAAGCTAAACTATACAGACTGAAGCTGAACTATAGACTGAAGCTGAACTATAGACTGAAGCTGAACTATACAGACTGAAGCTGAACTATAGACTGAAGCTGAACTATAGACTGAAGCTGAACTATACAGACTGAAGCTGAACTATACAGACTGAAGCTGAACTATAGACTGAAGCTGAACTATAGACTGAAGCTGAACTATACAGACTGAAGCTGAACTATACAGGCTGAAGCTGAACTATACAGGCTGAAGCTGAACTATACAGACTGAAGCTGAACTATACAGACTGAAGCTGAAACTATACAGACTGAAGCTGAACTATACAGACTGAAGCTGAACTATAGACTGAAGCTGAAATATACAGACTGAAGCTAAACTATACAGACTGAAGCTGAACTATAGACTGAAGCTGAACTATACAGACTGAAGCTGAACTATAGACTGAAGCTGAACTATACAGACTGAAGCTAAACTATACAGACTGAAGCTGAACTATACAGACTGAAGCTGAACTATAGACTGAAGCTGAACTATACAGACTGAAGCTGAACTATACAGACTGAAGCTGAACTATACAGACTGAAGCTGAACTATAGACTGAAGCTGAACTATACAGACTGAAGCTGAACTATACAGACTGAAGCTGAACTATACAGACTGAAGCTGAACTATAGACTGAAGCTGAACTATACAGACTGAAGCTGAACTATACAGACTGAAGCTGAACTATACAGACTGAAGCTGAACTATAGACTGAAGCTGAACTATACAGACTGAAGCTGAAACTATAGACTGAAGCTAAACTATACAGACTGAAGCTAAACTATACAGACTGAAGCTGAACTATACAGACTGAAGCTGAACTATAGACTGAAGCTGAACTATACAGACTGAAGCTGAACTATAGACTGAAGCTGAACTATATAGACTGAAGCTGAACTATAGACTGAAGCTGAACTATACAGACTGAAGCTGAAACTATAGACTGAAGCTAAACTATACAGACTGAAGCTGAACTATAGACTGAAGCTGAACTATACAGACTCAAGCTGAACTATAGACTGAAGCTGAACTATACAGACTGAAGCTGAAACTATAGACTGAAGCTAAACTATACAGACTGAAGCTGAACTATAGACTGAAGCTGAACTATACAGACTGAAGCTAAACTATACAGACTGAAGCTGAACTATAGACTGAAGCTGAACTATACAGACTGAAGCTGAACTATAGACTGAAGCTGAACTATAGACTGAAGCTGAACTATACAGACTGAAGCTGAACTATAGACTGAAGCTGAACTATACAGACTGAAGCTGAACTATACAGACTCAAGCTGAACTATAGACTGAAGCTGAACTATACAGACTGAAGCTGAACTATAGACTGAAGCTGAACTATAGACTGAAGCTGAACTATACAGACTGAAGCTGAACTATAGACTGAAGCTGAACTATAGACTGAAGCTGAACTATACAGACTGAAGCTGAACTATAGACTGAAGCTGAACTATACAGACTGAAGCTGAACTATACAGGCTGAAGCTGAACTATACAGGCTGAAGCTGAACTATACAGACTGAAGCTGAACTATACAGACTGAAGCTGAAACTATACAGACTGAAGCTGAACTATACAGACTGAAGCTGAACTATAGACTGAAGCTGAAATATACAGACTGAAGCTGAACTATACAGACTGAAGCTGAACTATACAGACTGAAGCTGAACTATAGACTGAAGCTGAACTATAGACTGAAGCTGAACTATACAGACTGAAGCTGAAATATAGACTGAAGCTGAACTATACAGACTGAAGCTAAACTATACAGACTGAAGCTGAACTATACAGACTGAAGCTGAACTATACAGACTGAAGCTGAACTATAGACTGAAGCTGAACTATACAGACTGAAGCTGAACTATACAGACTGAAGCTAAACTATACAGACTGAAGCTGAACTATACAGACTGAAGCTGAACTATACAGACTGAAGCTGAACTATAGACTGAAGCTGAACTATACAGACTGAAGCTGAACTATACAGACTGAAGCTGAACTATAGACTGAAGCTGAACTATACAGACTGAAGCTGAACTATACAGACTGAAGCTGAACTATACAGACTGAAGCTGAAACTATAGACTGAAGCTAAACTATACAGACTGAAGCTGAACTATAGACTGAAGCTGAACTATACAGACTGAAGCTGAACTATACAGACTCAAGCTGAACTATAGACTGAAGCTGAACTATACAGACTGAAGCTAAACTATACAGACTGAAGCTGAACTATACAGACTGAAGCTGAACTATACAGACTGAAGCTGAACTATACAGACTGAAGCTGAACTATAGACTGAAGCTGAACTATAGACTGAAGCTGAACTATACAGACTGAAGCTGAACTATACAGACTGAAGCTGAACTAAACAGACTGAAGCTGAACTATAGACTGAAGCTGAACTATACAGACTGAAGCTGAACTATACAGACTGAAGCTGAACTATACAGACTGAAGCTGAACTATAGACTGAAGCTAAACTATACAGACTGAAGCTGAACTATACAGACTGAAGCTGAACTATACAGACTGAAGCTGAACTATAGACTGAAGCTGAACTATAGACTGAAGCTGAACTATACAGACTGAAGCTGAACTATACAGACTGAAGCTGAACTATACAGACTGAAGCTGAACTATAGACTGAAGCTAAACTATACAGACTGAAGCTGAACTATACAGACTGAAGCTGAACTATACAGACTGAAGCTGAACTATAGACTGAAGCTGAACTATAGACTGAAGCTGAACTATACAGACTGAAGCTGAACTATACAGACTGAAGCTGAACTATACAGACTGAAGCTGAACTATAGACTGAAGCTAAACTATACAGACTGAAGCTGAACTATACAGACTGAAGCTGAACTATACAGACTGAAGCTGAACTATAGACTGAAGCTGAACTATAGACTGAAGCTGAACTATAGACTGAAGCTAAACTATACAGACTGAAGCTGAACTATAGACTGAAGCTGAACTATACAGACTGAAGCTGAAACTATAGACTGAAGCTAAACTATACAGACTGAAGCTGAACTATAGACTGAAGCTGAACTATACAGACTGAAGCTGAACTATAGACTGAAGCTGAACTATACAGACTGAAGCTGAAACTATAGACTGAAGCTAAACTATACAGACTGAAGCTGAACTATAGACTGAAGCTGAACTATACAGACTGAAGCTAAACTATACAGACTGAAGCTGAACTATAGACTGAAGCTGAACTATACAGACTGAAGCTGAACTATACAGACTGAAGCTGAACTATAGACTGAAGCTGAACTACAGACTGAAGCTGAACTATACAGACTGAAGCTGAACTATACAGACTGAAGCTGAACTATACAGGCTGAAGCTGAACTATACAGACTGAAGCTGAAACTATACAGAATGAAGCTGAACTTATACAGACTGAAGCTGAACTATACAGACTGAAGCTGAACTATAGACTGAAGCTGAACTATACAGACTGAAGCTGAACTATACAGACTGAAGCTAAACTATACAGACTGAAGCTGAACTAAACAGACTGAAGCTGAAACTATAGACTGAAGCTGAACTATACAGACTGAAGCTGAACTATACAGACTGAAGCTAAACTATACAGACTGAAGCTAAACTATAGACTGAAGCTGAACTATAGACTGAAGCTGAACTATACAGACTGAAGCTGAAACTATAGACTGAAGCTAAACTATACAGACTGAAGCTGAAGTATAGACTGAAGCTGAACTATACAGACTGAAGCTGAACTATAGACTGAAGCTGAACTATACAGACTGAAGCTGAAACTATAGACTGAAGCTAAACTATACAGACTGAAGCTGAACTATAGACTGAAGCTAAACTATACAGACTGAAGCTGAACTATAGACTGAAGCTGAACTATACAGACTGAAGCTGAACTATAGACTGAAGCTGAACTATATAGACTGAAGCTGAACTATAGACTGAAGCTGAACTATACAGACTGAAGCTGAAACTATAGACTGAAGCTAAACTATACAGACTGAAGCTGAACTATAGACTGAAGCTGAACTATACAGACTCAAGCTGAACTATAGACTGAAGCTGAACTATACAGACTGAAGCTAAACTATACAGACTGAAGCTGAACTATAGACTGAAGCTGAACTATAGACTGAAGCTGAAACTATACAGACTGAAGCTGAACTATAGACTGAAGCTGAACTATAGACTGAAGCTGAACTATACAGACTGAAGCTGAACTATACAGACTGAAGCTGAACTATAGACTGAAGCTGAACTATAGACTGAAGCTGAACTATACAGACTGAAGCTGAACTATACAGGCTGAAGCTGAACTATACAGGCTGAAGCTGAACTATACAGACTGAAGCTGAACTATACAGACTGAAGCTGAAACTATACAGACTGAAGCTGAACTATACAGACTGAAGCTGAACTATAGACTGAAGCTGAAATATACAGACTGAAGCTAAACTATACAGACTGAAGCTGAACTATAGACTGAAGCTGAACTATACAGACTGAAGCTGAACTATAGACTGAAGCTGAACTATACAGACTGAAGCTAAACTATACAGACTGAAGCTGAACTATACAGACTGAAGCTGAACTATAGACTGAAGCTGAACTATACAGACTGAAGCTGAACTATACAGACTGAAGCTGAACTATACAGACTGAAGCTGAACTATAGACTGAAGCTGAACTATACAGACTGAAGCTGAACTATACAGACTGAAGCTGAACTATACAGACTGAAGCTGAACTATAGACTGAAGCTGAACTTATACAGACTGAAGCTGAACTATACAGACTGAAGCTGAACTATACAGACTGAAGCTGAACTATAGACTGAAGCTGAACTATACAGACTGAAGCTGAAACTATAGACTGAAGCTAAACTATACAGACTGAAGCTAAACTATACAGACTGAAGCTGAACTATACAGACTGAAGCTGAACTATAGACTGAAGCTGAACTATACAGACTGAAGCTGAACTATAGACTGAAGCTGAACTATATAGACTGAAGCTGAACTATAGACTGAAGCTGAACTATACAGACTGAAGCTGAAACTATAGACTGAAGCTAAACTATACAGACTGAAGCTGAACTATAGACTGAAGCTGAACTATACAGACTCAAGCTGAACTATAGACTGAAGCTGAACTATACAGACTGAAGCTGAAACTATAGACTGAAGCTAAACTATACAGACTGAAGCTGAACTATAGACTGAAGCTGAACTATACAGACTGAAGCTAAACTATACAGACTGAAGCTGAACTATAGACTGAAGCTGAACTATACAGACTGAAGCTGAACTATAGACTGAAGCTGAACTATAGACTGAAGCTGAACTATACAGACTGAAGCTGAACTATAGACTGAAGCTGAACTATACAGACTGAAGCTGAACTATACAGACTCAAGCTGAACTATAGACTGAAGCTGAACTATACAGACTGAAGCTGAACTATAGACTGAAGCTGAACTATAGACTGAAGCTGAACTATACAGACTGAAGCTGAACTATAGACTGAAGCTGAACTATAGACTGAAGCTGAACTATACAGACTGAAGCTGAACTATAGACTGAAGCTGAACTATACAGACTGAAGCTGAACTATACAGGCTGAAGCTGAACTATACAGGCTGAAGCTGAACTATACAGACTGAAGCTGAACTATACAGACTGAAGCTGAAACTATACAGACTGAAGCTGAACTATACAGACTGAAGCTGAACTATAGACTGAAGCTGAAATATACAGACTGAAGCTGAACTATACAGACTGAAGCTGAACTATACAGACTGAAGCTGAACTATAGACTGAAGCTGAACTATAGACTGAAGCTGAACTATACAGACTGAAGCTGAAATATAGACTGAAGCTGAACTATACAGACTGAAGCTAAACTATACAGACTGAAGCTGAACTATACAGACTGAAGCTGAACTATACAGACTGAAGCTGAACTATAGACTGAAGCTGAACTATACAGACTGAAGCTGAACTATACAGACTGAAGCTAAACTATACAGACTGAAGCTGAACTATACAGACTGAAGCTGAACTATACAGACTGAAGCTGAACTATAGACTGAAGCTGAACTATACAGACTGAAGCTGAACTATACAGACTGAAGCTGAACTATAGACTGAAGCTGAACTATACAGACTGAAGCTGAACTATACAGACTGAAGCTGAACTATACAGACTGAAGCTGAAACTATAGACTGAAGCTAAACTATACAGACTGAAGCTGAACTATAGACTGAAGCTGAACTATACAGACTGAAGCTGAACTATACAGACTCAAGCTGAACTATAGACTGAAGCTGAACTATACAGACTGAAGCTAAACTATACAGACTGAAGCTGAACTATACAGACTGAAGCTGAACTATACAGACTGAAGCTGAACTATACAGACTGAAGCTGAACTATAGACTGAAGCTGAACTATAGACTGAAGCTGAACTATACAGACTGAAGCTGAACTATACAGACTGAAGCTGAACTAAACAGACTGAAGCTGAACTATAGACTGAAGCTGAACTATACAGACTGAAGCTGAACTATACAGACTGAAGCTGAACTATACAGACTGAAGCTGAACTATAGACTGAAGCTAAACTATACAGACTGAAGCTGAACTATACAGACTGAAGCTGAACTATACAGACTGAAGCTGAACTATAGACTGAAGCTGAACTATAGACTGAAGCTGAACTATAGACTGAAGCTGAACTATACAGACTGAAGCTGAACTATACAGACTGAAGCTGAACTATACAGACTGAAGCTGAACTATAGACTGAAGCTAAACTATACAGACTGAAGCTGAACTATACAGACTGAAGCTGAACTATACAGACTGAAGCTGAACTATAGACTGAAGCTGAACTATAGACTGAAGCTGAACTATACAGACTGAAGCTGAACTATACAGACTGAAGCTGAACTATACAGACTGAAGCTGAACTATAGACTGAAGCTAAACTATACAGACTGAAGCTGAACTATACAGACTGAAGCTGAACTATACAGACTGAAGCTGAACTATAGACTGAAGCTGAACTATAGACTGAAGCTGAACTATACAGACTGAAGCTGAACTATACAGACTGAAGCTGAACTATACAGACTGAAGCTGAACTATACAGACTGAAGCTGAACTATAGACTGAAGCTGAACTATAGACTGAAGCTGAACTATAGACTGAAGCTAAACTATACAGACTGAAGCTTAACTATAGGGACTGACCTTTAGGGGAAAGTATCCATAAATCATAAACGGGGGATTAAACAATCTGCTCATCAGATCTGGCAACAAGTCATCGGTGAGTGACTGCTAGTTACCCGTTAGCTCATAACCGAGTTGAGAAACTTTGATAACTTTCACTTGTTTTCATCTACAGATGTTTTCTTGCGTTAAAGTTTCTGCTTCGACTCTTAAAAACTTGGTTTAAGTGAACTTTCATGTGTAGAACATCCAGGATTTCTGGGAACTTCAGCGGAGCGAAATCGACACAGAACCCCCGAAAATCAAAGGTTCTGTTAATTAAAGTTCAAACGGAACCGTCTGAAAGCTTCTGGACCGGATGGGAAAAGTTCCGGAGCGGTTCGTTAGTTCCTCCACCCGTCCGAACCGCCTCCGTGACTTCCAGCGCTCCTCTCGCTAACAATGAAGAGGGAAGAACAGCCCTTTGTTCCGCGGCTCCAAACCAAACTGCCCTCCCGGTACTTACCCCCCCTCCGCCGGGACGGCGAGCAGCCCGCGCGCCACCGAACGCTCGAGGGAGAAGCGGAGCGGAGCGCCGCCGTTCAGCTGAACTGCTCGGTGAGAAACCGAGTCAGCGGCTCTTCTCTCCCCGTCCCGAGCCGCTCTGAGTCCGACTCCGTCTCCGCTGCGAGTCAGAGCCACGTGATCAAGCGGCGCGGCGGGATGGAGGCTGCATCCGGCTGGACCTTCAAAATAAAAGCTGATGGCGGAAACTACAGAACGGCCGCCATGTTTAGGAGCTTTGGTCTGGGTCAGTTCAGGTCAGGTCAGGTCAGGGGTCTGCAACCTTTAACCCCTGTGCTATCCTAGAAATGTTTACATTAGAAGTGGGTTCATGTGAAGAAAGCACGCGGCAGTAAAAGACTCATTTATATATATTTATGCTTTTTTTGGCAACAAGCATTTACTTATAAATGTTTTTTTTAATATAGCAATAATTGAGTCACAACAGTATCTACATGTTTCTTAACAGTTTTAACTTATTTTATTGTTGACAGCAGCGCATTCCTTTCAAAATAAAACCCAGTCTGCACTGAGGCCACATTTCATTTCAGTCTGCTGCAGATTTACTTCAACAAAAAATACAAGACAGTCAAGCATTAGGTTTTTATCTTTACGATTTTGGTTTGTTTCTTTTAATCTAAAACATGAACAATATGTTAGTAGAATCTATTAATTTAAAAAAAAACTCAAAGCATGGAGAATAACCTGAGTTTTTATTGAAAACACAAAACTAAATCATTATGAAACATTTTATACCACATTTGTTTTTAACCACTTTAGTATAATTTACCAAAATTTAAAAAAAACGTTTAGAGACTTTTATTAGACTAACTATAAATTAAAAGAACAAATTCAAAGAATGTTGCAATGAAAGGGCTGCATGGTGGTGTAGTGGTCAGCATTCTTGCCTGGTTCAAATCCCAGCTGGGGGGTTGGAAACAGAACCACCACTGGGGACCTCTCTGTGTGGAGATGCATGTTCTCCTTGTGCATGCATGGGTTTTCACTGGGACATCCAGGCTCCTCCCACCATCCAAACACGTGAGGCCCTGCAACAGACTGATGACCTGTCCAGGTGAACCCTGCCTTCAGCAGCCAGGTTAGGCTCCAGCACCCCCACAACCCCAAAAGGGTCAATGCAGCTAAGAAGATGAATGAATTTTTTACAGTAGATTAAACATTTTTTGCTTAGCTATTTGATGTGTTAAAAATCTAAACAAAAATGACAAAACCTAAATAACTAATCAATAATGTCTCCAATCAACAACATATTTCATTGAAGCTAAAGAGCCTCAATAACAGGATAAAAGAGCTGCAGACTCCTGACCAAGGTCTATAAATTATAACTATTAACAATGATGTTTAGACAAAAATGGAATGTCCCAAAAATGTTTAAAACAAAGAAAAGACGTAGAGTAAGAGAAATGTTATGAACTGGAATATGACTAAATGAAAAGAAACAGAGATCTACTGTAGTTTCCAGACTATAGAGTATAAGTTGCAGGAGCCAAAAAATGCAAAATAAAGAAGAAAAAGCATATAGTCGCACTTTTAAGGGAAAAGTCAAACATTTATGAACAAATTCATCAAGCCCGACGTAACATTTGACACTGAACGCCATTCATTCATCAAATTTGACTCTGTTGACTCTTTTGATGTGAATCAAATTTAACGTTTGTCCAACAATGTCTTCATAAACTAGACACTCCTGCTGCATGTGGAGAAGCTCTTGTATCCTCATTGCTTCTTCATTAAGACTTTGACTTGAAATACACAGAAGATATGGATGATACTGAAAGATGAAGTTATTTAATTGAAAGAGCTGCACAAAGCATCTATAATGTCTCCGTTCTGGGTTCAGGAGAGAAGGTTTTCTTTTCCTTACGGCGATGGATAGCCTGCAGGAGTTCAACTGAACGACTGTTTTTAGCTGCTCTTCTCTCCGCATGAGTCCAGGGAGAGAAAAATGAAAACAATAATAACAATGTCAAATAAGAAAACATCATAACATCTATGAGGAGAATGATTAGATTCTGAGCAACAGATCCCCCCAACAGCTGCAACACGTCTGCATGGGGGGATCTGTCTCCAGCACCCTCTGCTGCAGTGTGGGAGCACCACAGGGCACAGTGCTGTCTCCTCTTCTCTTCACGCCGTAAACGTCTGACTTCCACTACAACACCGCGACCTCATCAAAGGAGGAGAGGAGAGCGAGTGCAGGCGGCTGGTGGAGGACTTCGTGGTCTGGTGTAGGGAGAACCAGCTGCAGCTGAAGGTCCAGAAGACCAAAGAGATGGTTCTGGACTTCAGGAGGAAGGCTCCAACATCTCAGCCGGTGCCCAGCTCCACGGACAGAATGAAGAACTCTTTTGTTCCTCATTCCATCAGGCAATACATCCCACTGGCTGAACATCTGAGGAGCTTTTCATTATTGTAATGCATTCATTTTAAATCTATTGAATCCATTGATATTTAACATATTTATTCCTGTAAGTTTTTAAAATTTATTTTTTAATCCTTTAATTTTTTAACCCACCGACTCCTATTGTTTTGTTGTGTTTTATGTGTGTAATGTGTGTGTTTTTTGATTGTCAGCAGTATCTATCTATCTATCTATCTATCTATCTATCTATCTATCTATCTATCTATCTATCTATCTATCTATCTATCTATCTATCTATCTATCTATCTATCTATCTATCTATCTATCTATCTATCTATCTATCTATCTGTGCCCTCTAGTGGTTGTTAGGAGGAAACAACCGGAGAAAATAACGAATATTTTGAGCCGATTCATGTCTAAAATAATCACATGTCTCTCCTGAGTATAAGTCGGGCAATCTATAAGAAAAAACGTAACTTATAGTCTGGAAAACACAGTAATCTTCTGGTTCAGACGGCATTAATCATCAATCAAGACTCATTTCATTTAATGGCTGACCCCGTGTAAATGAAGTGTGTGCACTAACTGATTATGACTCTACATGAGTAAACCATTATAATCTACAAATTCATTAATTCATCTGGTAAATTCAGTCTGATTAGTTGTCAATTCTAAATCCAAAATGAACATATTAGGAATACACAGCTCACAAAAATGAAAGAAACACATTAGATCCATCAGATCTCAGTATGAAGTTGGATATCTATCCAAATAACAACAGGTCAGTGTCTGAGGAACAAAAGGATGTCAAGTCTTTTAATGAAATAAAAGTTTTCAGTCTACAGAAGCTCAATTGTGTAGACACCATCAAATCAGAGTGAAATGAAGATGTGGCAGGATAGTCCATTTTCTCCAAAACTTCATTTCTGCAACTCTAAATGCTTCTCAGTATCTTGTGTGCCCCCCACGAGCTTGTATGCATGCTTGACAACGTGACGTCCTCCTGGTCTTCTCCAGACTCTTTCACGTCTATCACAGGTGCTCAGGGTGAACCTGCTCTGGTCTGTGAAAAGTACAGGGCACCAGTGGAGGACTTGTCAATTCTGGTGTTCTTGAGCAAATGCCAGTGGAGCTCCACGGTGCTGGGCAGTGAGCACAGGCCCACTACAGACGTGGGGCCCTCAGGCCACCTTCATGAAGTCTGTTCCTGATTGTTTGGGTAGAGACATTCACACCAGTGGCCCTCTGGAGGTCATTCTGTAGGGCACGAGCAGTGCTCAGCCTGTTCCTCCTTGCACAAAGGAGCAGGTATGGGTCCTGCCTGAGGGGTTGAGGACCTTCTACGGCCCTGTCCAGCTCTCCCAGAACAACCAGCAGTCTCCTGAAATCTCCTCCATGTTCTGGAGATTGTGCTGGGAGACACATTCAACCTTCTTGGATGTTCCATCCTGGAGAAGTTGGACAACCTGTACAACTCTGTAGGGTTAAGGAATCTCCTCATACTGCCAGTAGAGAGAATTACACAAGAGTGGAAAAACCAGCCAAAAAACTTGAAATGACCTCCACATGGAACACCAGTCCTGTTTGGAGGGTTTTCTAATTGTTGCCACTGAAGTGCACCTGTTGTTAATTCATGAACACCAATACAGATGAAATTGATGAACGAGGCCGTCAGCTGCTGAACCAACCAGAACATCATCAGACAGGTTTACTTCAATTCATGACAGGACCAAGAAAAAAATCTTCCTTTCATTTTTGTGAGCAGTATCTGTGTATGTGTGGTATAAGGACAGAACTCTGTTTTCTGTCACTTTATTACTTTAGACGGTTGTGTCAGGAAGATCTGTCATTAGAATAATTCCTCATTCTTTTGACCTGGACAGTGACATTGTTGGTCAAAAAGAAGAAAAGATGCATGTTCATGAATAGAATTACAGTCATGTTTTGTCTCTTTCTCCAGTCGGTCACACCAGGTTACAGTTGCTAACGTCTTCATACTGAATCCACTCGGATCATCTTCTGTACAAGTCTTCTCAGTGATCTTTTAATCCTGATTATTCCATATGTACACAGACTGTAAACACCTGTGTCATTCCTTCTTCTAAAGAAAGAAGAAGGAATAAAATACATCAACTCTTCCAATTTAGGAGTAGACTTCAACCCTCATAGATGAATCACTCTGGACACTGACTCCACCAAATGTTCCAGTTCCAATCAGTACATGTTAAGATAAAATAAAACTATTGATCCCAACTGCACACTCTGCAAAGAACACCCAGAAACTATCAGTCACCTATTCTGGAACTGTAATATTACCAAAAGATTTTGGAAAGACTGTTCACGATTTATAAATTCCAAAATTGACTCTAATTTTCAGTTGAAATTTGAACATATTATTTTTGGCCTACTTGAAAAGAACACTCCATTAAATGTTAAATTAACAATTAATCTATTAATTATATTTGGTAAGTTTCATATTCACAAAGCAAAATTTTCCTTAACACAACTTTTTTTCCCTGTGCTAATAAAAGAATTGGAATCTTATTTACTTACCATATCTGAAAGTGTAAACAAAAAAGCTACACGTATTTTTGAAAGCTGTCTGTATGGGGTGCCGTTTGTAAATCAGAGACGTAGAATTTTTACATAAATGTTTTCAGATATTTAACATGTTTTAGGAGAAAAAAAACAGGTTTTGTTTTTCAAATGCATATTCTCACCCTTTAAATTAATATATTCATAAATGTTACATTTAATAACTAAATATTTAGTTAACCAACTAAATATTTAATTTTAAGCTAAATATTTAGCCTACAAACTAAATATTTAAGTTTTGCAATTAAATATTTAGTTTGCTCATTAAATATTTAAATCTAACCTAAATATTTCTTTTTTCAAACTAAATATATAAGTTTTGCAGCTGAATATATAGTTAGGATACAATACATTTAACTCAAATCTAAATATATAAATCTTACTATATATTTAACTCAAATCTAAATATATAAATCTTAACTATATATTTAACTGAAATCTAAAATTTAAATCCTAACTATATATTTAGCTGCAAAACTTAAATATTTAGTTTGTAGGCTAAATATTTAGCTTAAAATCAAATATTTAGTTGGTTAACTAAATATTTAGTTATTAAATGTAACATATATAAATAGTAATTTAAAGGGTGAGAATATGCATTTGAAAAACAAAACCTTTTTTTTTTTTCCTAAAACATGTTAAATGTCTGAAAAAATTGATGTAAAAATTTTACATCTCTGATGTACAAACGGCACCCCATATGTCTGTCTTTAAATATATTCAACTTGTCTTAAATTATTGTTCTGTAATGTATGCTTTGTATTGTTTGTTTTATATTTGTTTTGTAATGTTTGTTTTGTAATGTATATGCCGTCCCCTGGCATTCTCATCTTATCATACAGTGCTGTTCTGTATTCTTGTATTTTGGACAATAAAAGAAAAAAAAATGTTCCAGTTCCGGTGAGTCTGATCTGTTATATTCATAGAAACACTTCAACCGTGCAGACAGAATGTAAACAATAACGAGCAGAAAATGAGTTTCTATCTTCTGCAAACAAACAAGAATTCTGTCTCTGTTCTCTTCTGTTTACCTGGATGATCTCACCTGTTGGAGCTGGTTACCTGTGTTAAAGACACCTGTCCACACCGTTAAACAAGCTTCACAATGGCCTTGACCAAAGAGCTATCGAAGGACACAGGAGACTGGAGATTGGGCCGCCTGCGGTGACGTCACACATGCTCGCTCGCCCGCGCGCGCGGCGCTCGTCCTTCTGGCTCCGTGCAGGTGGAGGCAGCACGCGGCAGCACCTGACCGCTGAACCCGATGAAGGCGCAGCGCCTCCCGGCCGGGACGGCAGCCTCTGCCTCCCTGAAGAGGAGGAGGAGGAGGAGGAGGAAGGTGGCTCCGTCCCCGCAGGAGGCTGAGGACGACTGTGACCTGTGCAGGTACGTGGAGTTTCCTTCTGATGAGAAGGTCCAGGAGATTCAACAGCAGGATTCGCTGAGCTCCAGCTGACGTGTCTGCTCTGAAGTTTGACGTCAGAAGTTGGTGCTCAGATCTCAGGATGAGGTTCTGACCTTCAGGTTGGAGCGTTCCTGCACTAACATCCCATGGAGGTCATAAACCGAACCTCTCCACCACTTTAGGAAGGAGGCTTCTGCCAAACACTCTGGATCTCTGAAATCCTGTTTTCATTAATAAAAATGTCTTCAATCGAATGTTTTCATCTGGAAGATGCTGTTGAAGCCGCGAGATGAGGATTGGAGATGTTTCTATAGATAGACCTCCATCATAAGTCGTTTCTTTACTCTGCTCTTCTGAGTTAAAGTTTTACTTTCTTCATCAGAGTTAAAGAGAATTTATTTGAAATGTATCATAGAAAATTCAAGTTTAGAAGTGATTCAGTGAAATTCTTTCAAAAACTACAGTTTATCTTTGAGAATATCTCAAAGTTTGTGTGCAACTTTGTTCTTCATCAGGCGGTAACCATGACGACCTGAATCAAAGTCCAGACTTCTAAATGTGATTGCTGACTCCAGGATCCACAGCAGAACTTCAACACAGAAGTCTGGGATCAAAGAGACTCAGCATTCACTCTTAGAGTCTGATGTTTGAAGAACTTTCACTGAGAACTCTGATTTAGTCTTTGCTGCTCCTGGAGGAACAACGTTCAGAGATACGGAGCATCAGGTTCCTTTAAGCATCATCTGGATCCAGAGTGTCTGTGGGCGTGTCTGTGAGTGTCTGTGGGCGTGTCTGTGAGTGTCTGTGGGCGTGTCTGTGAGTGTTTGTGGGCGTGTCTGTGGAGTATCTGTGGGAGTTTCTGTGAGTGTTTGTGGGAGTTTCTGTGACTGTTTGTGGGCGTGTCTGTGGGCGTGTCTGTGGAGTATCTGTGGGAGTTTCTGTGGGTGTGTCTGTGAGTGTTTGTGGGCGTGTCTGTGAGTGTGTGGGAGTTTCTGTGAGTGTTTGTGGGCGTGTCTGTGGGCGTGTCTGTGGGAGTATATGTGGGCGTGTTTGTGGGCGTGTCTGTGGGAGTATCTGTGGGCGCGTCTGTGGGCATGTCTGTGGGAATGTCTGTGGGTGTGTCTGTGTGTGTGTGTCTGTGTCTGTGGGCGTGTCTGTGAGTGTTTGTGGTAGTTTCTGTGAGTGTTTGTGGGCGTGTCTGTGGGCGTGTCTGTGAGAGTATATGTGGGCGTGTCTGTGGGCGTGTCTGTGGAGTATCTGTGGGAGTATATGTGGGTGTGTCTGTGAGTGTTTGTGGGCGTGTCTGTGAGTGTTTGTGGGCGTGTCTGTGAGTGTTTGTGGGAGTTTCTGTGAGTGTTTGTGGGCATTATGTGGGCGTGTCTTTGGGAGTATATGTGGGCGTGTTTGTGGGCGTGTCTGTGGGAGTATCTGTGGGCGCGTCTGTGGGTATGTCTGTGGGAATGTCTGTGGGTGTTTGTAGGTGTGTCTGTGAGTGTTTGTGGGCGTGTCTGTGGGAGTTTCTGTTGGCGTGTCTGTGAGTGTTTGTGGGCGTGTCTGTGGGAATATCTGTGGGTGTGTCTGTGAGTGTTTGTGGGTGTGTCTGTGAGTGTTTGTGGGCGTGTCTGTGAGTGTTTGTGGGCATGTCTGTGGGAATATATGTGGGCGTGTCTGTGGGAGTATATGTGGGCGTGTCTGTGGGCATGTCTGTGGGGTATATGTGGGCGTGTCTGTGGGCGTGTCTGTGAGTGTTTGTGGGCGTGTCTGTGGGAATATCTGTGGGCGTGTCTGTTTGTGTGTGTGTCTGTGTGTGTTTGTGGGCGTGTCTGTAGGCGTGTCTGAGCTCATGTCGCTGGTTTCCTGTTTCAGATGCTCCGCCTTCTCTCGGTCCGGCAGCAGTCGGACGGTCCAGCGCATCCTGACGGCGTGCCTGCTGTCCTCGCTGGCGTTACTCGGTTCCGTCTCCACAGACCTCGGCTCCAGCTTCAGTTTGCTGCGCGGCACGGAGGCGGCTTACGACGAGCTGACCTCCTGCAGGACAAGAGCGCTTCTACATCTCGTCACGAGGCTTCAAAAGATGAGACACCTGTTTGCTCAAGACGTGACCAAGCGGACGCCGGAGGAAAGTCTGAAACCGTTTGAGCGTCTCTGCGAGGAAATGGCGGCTCAGCGGGACGGCCACGGCCGCGCCTGCAGGCCCGAGTCGACTGGATCCTGCCAGGAAATGAGCAGAAGGACTGAAGAGTTTCTCAAAGAGTCGTTTGAAACAGACAGTTCAGGTGAAAAGAGAAGCTCCGCCTTCACTCTGGCCATCCACAGACTCCTGGCCGTCTGGGAAAGCGAGGAACTCTCCATCGTGAAGGTCCGACAGAACTTCGACTGGAGATTCGTTCTGTCTGCCAGGCTTTTGGTGACGTTCTTGGAGCTCAACCACCAGCTGATGCTTTCCCGCCACACGACCCCCGGCGGCGGCCTTCATCGCAGCTGGAGCCGCACCTTGAGTTACCTGAGCTTCACCAGAGTCCTGACAGAACCGCTCAACCGCTGCTGGCTAGAACACATGGACCTGAGTAGAAACTCAAGCTCGGATGTTGATGGTTCTTCTGACTTTGACGCCAGTCTGTGGCAGATTTCTGGAGCTGAGGTTCTGTCTGGGTCCGTCAGAGGAGTCCAGGCCCTGAGGAACGCCCAGGAGTGCCTGTTCGACCGAGCAGCGTCAGACCTCAGGAGGACGTCCCGGTCCTCATCGTCAGCCCTCAGCATGAGGATCTGCCTGCTGGTCATAGCGTGTCTCATCTACCCCGTGGTGATGGTCTCCTTCAAGCAGATGACCGACTGGATCCAGAACTACGCACGCACTCTGAAAGAGAAGACCGAGGACTTGAAGCACCAGAGGCAGCTGGCCGAGGACCTCCTGCACCAAATGCTGCCCAAGTCGGTGGCCAAGCAGCTCCGCAGGCAGAAACACGTGGAGGCAGAGAGCTATGAAAGGGTAGGTCAGGGGTGTCAAACTCAATTGCACAAGGGGCAGAATCCAAAACACACCTTAGGTCGCGGGCCGAACAGGATAAACATTTATTGAATATTAAAACTACATTTTAAAACTTTAAAACCGTAACTTTTAAATATAATTATGAACTAGATATATAGCATTGCCTGCGGTAAAATGTTGAACTGAAAATGTTGCTGAAGATGCTAAAATTGATAGCTACAAACACTACAGCTGATAGCCTGCTAAAATGTTAGCTAAATGCCAAATTAGCCTAAAAAACTAAAAAAACAAAACAAAAGCTAGCATGTAAATATTAGCCTAACTCCAAAACAGCCTAAAAAAACATCTCAAAAAGCTCTAATTACCCAGAACATATTAGCTAAACACCAAAATGGACAAAAAAACTTTAACAAAAAAGCTTAAATTAGCCAGAACAGCTAGCATGTAGCTGAATTTTTAGCTGAACAGCCAAAAAATCTTAGTAAATGCCAAAATAGTCCAAAAAAGGTGGCGGAATGCCAATTTTTAAAACTTTAAAACGTAACTTTTTAACATAACCATGAATAATAAAAAGGCAGGAATATTATATTATTCCAGAATAAATCAACTTAAACCTTAAATAACTTTCAATATTTTACTCTCCATAAAAATATCTTTTGTCAAAACTATACAAGTTAGAAATAAGCGCAAGATAACATTGGGTCATTAATAACAATAAAATAAAAAAAGTCTGGAGGGCCGGATAGAATCACCTGGAGGGCCGGATCCGGCCCCCGGGCCTTGACTTTGACACATGTGGGGTAGGTGGACGGAGGAAGACCAGCCGCTGGAAGACACCAAACCTGGCGAAACCTGGCTTTCTCCTCATGTTTCATTTTGTTTTTAAGCACAAAGAAGAAATAAATGTGAGGAAAAAGGAGTGATGAGAAGAAAATGTTAGTAATACCCCCATCAATCTATATCTACATATTAAATATATAGAAATTATTCACACTAAAGAATTAAAGAAAAAAAGTAGCATCAAGTTACCAAAACCTCATTCTCTCATTAATTATATAAAACTTTGAAGTTCAGACAAACTGTCATGATTGGAGGACGCCGCATCAGCTGGAAGCTGAGCCGTCAGTAAAGGTAAAATTTAAACCTAATCCATCTGGATCACGTGATCCTGCCAGGTTTACGTCTATCGGCCCCGCGCGCGTTTGCCGCCTTTGTTGCTTTTGTTGGCGTAATTACAGATAATTGTCCTGTTCCATATTCATCAGAGATAAAACGAGCTGTTTGTGGTCAGATTGCATCTGGAGCATTGGAGAGGTTTGAAGCAGCGGGGGGTGGGGGGTGGGGGTGGTGGTGGTGATGGTGGGGGGCTGAAGTAAATCTGATCCAATCCTCAAATCTTCATTCAACACTTTACATTTATGACAAAATGCTTCAAACCCAAAGAAATGACAGAAAAACTAGAACCCAGGAGGCACCACATGATCCACCGAGGCATCTGATTGGTCAGTTAGTGATTTGAATAATCTGTTATAAAAACTATAGAATTCTGTATGTTTTATGGATCAGAGAAAGAAGGATGAGTCGACCAATAGAACGACAGAGTTCATCTGACAGTTGTGTATCTCTCTATAGAGATTTATGGGATTTGCGCTTCTTGGAGCCAGCAGGTACTTCCTGTTTGGATCGCTGGGGGGAGGGGTCACTCAGTCCAGTTTCTATATACAGTCGATGGTGAGGAAACATAAAACTAAAGAATATTAAACATGAATGAATGAGAATCCAATGTAATATCATAAAACAAAAAGGAAGTAAAAGAATAAATGCAAAATTAAGATATAATATAATTGACTAAAAGTCAGATTTAGATTAAATTAGAAACAATTTATTTCAAGCGACCAAAAAAAATTAAAATCTGTACAAAACAATCCATCATCAGAAGTTTATATCTATAAAAACGTGTCAAACACGACATAACTAAACATAAAGAGATCGCCTTAAAGGGAGAAATTTACAGTATCAGCCCCCCACCCAAAAGGGTTTCTGGTTGACACCATGTAAGAGATTCTGTATGAAACTGTATTTTGATCATCTTCCATCAGATGCAATAACCCAGACGTGCAGGAACATCGACTCTTCTCTAATCTTCTGTGAGGACTTGTCTTTAAAGTGGAAGCAGAGCCGAGTCTCTCATGGAGTTGTTTTCCTCTGCTTTGTTCCAGGTGACCATATTCTTCTCAGACATTGTAGGGTTCACCTCCATCTCTGCATCCTGCACGCCTTTGCAAGTGGTGGAGATGCTCAACAACCTGTACATGTGCTTTGACACACGCATCGAGTCGTATGACGTCTATAAGGTGAGAGAAACGCTCCGTCTGATCTCCTGTTTCAGCTGCGCCTTAAAGTCTCATCTGCTGCATCGACTGTATATAGAGAAGTGGACTGACCCCTCCTCCCCTCAAACAGGAAGTGCCCGCTGGCTCCAAGAAGCCAAAATCCCCAAACTTTTTTATGAACATGTTCTTCTGAAGTTTTTTATGTCATTTTTCTTTAACTCAAGTTATAAATGGACCAATCAGAGACCTCAGTAAAAGCACGTGGCGCCCGCTGGCCCCGCCCCGAAGGTTTGATTGACAGATTCTCCCGAGCCGCTTTCAGTGAAGGGGCGGGGACTTCCAACAAGCTGGCTCCTGATTGGTGGCCGTCGTTTCCTCATACACGTGACTCGGACCAATCACGGTCGTCTGGCTCCGACATGTCAGTGAAATGGAGACAGAAATAGTCGAGATGTAAGAAATGAGAAGCTTGAAGACGGTTGAGCTCTCATCCGAGCGGCTTCTCCCGTTCTGTCCGGCTGCTGTTGGACTGGAGATAGTCCGAACGTGAGGTGACGGATGACTCCGGTCCTCTGAGGCGGCTCCTAGTCCAGAAGGAACCCCGTGAGCAGCAGCTGGGACAGGCTCCAGCAACCCTGTGACCCTGAAATGACTGAATTCTAGTCACTAAACATGTTCTCGACCTAAAAGATGATTTAGCATTTCTTGTTGAGTCTCTTCACTTTCTTACGATTGAGTTTTCATCGCTGACGCCGTGATCAAAGACGATCCTTAAACTCTCCGGGCCTCAGGAAAACGGACAGACTTCTGGTTCGAATCCCGACCCCTCACCTCATGTTTGACCTGAACCGACCCTTCCAACAGGTGGAGACCATCGGGGACGCGTACATGGTGGTGAGCGGCCTGCCCGAGAGAAACGGAGACAAACACGCAGACGAGATCGCCAAGATGGCGCTGGATCTGGTGGCCGCCGTGAGACAGGTGTCCATCCCGCACATGCCCAAAGAGAGGCTGCAGCTGCGGGCGGGGATTCACACAGGTGAGAGGGAGGAGCCGTCTGCACACCTGGACTCGTTTCAGGGAATCTGTTTCCTGCTGACAAAATGAAGTCAGAATTTCTAATCTGAGCTGATGATGCAGCTGCTGCATCTCATCTTCACTGATCGATGATTTTTGATTGCTGACTGGCTGCTGGTTGTCAATGTGACGACTGGATGTTTACTGACTGGATGTTTACTGACTGTTTGTGACCCCCCCCCCCCCCCAGGCCCTTGTGTGGCAGGAATTGTGGGTCACAAGATGCCAAGATACTGTCTGTTTGGAGACACAGTCAACACGGCCTCCAGGATGGAGTCCACCAGCCTGCGTAAGAGCACGACCACGCGCGCGCACGTGCACGCACGCACGTGCACACACACAAGCCTGCCCTGCTTTGCATTGACCTTTTATTGACCCCGTAGAGCCCCTCATCTGTGGGGTCAGATCAGGATCGGCTTAACGTGAACGAAAAAACAGATTCAAACTTGAAAAATAGACATTGGAACTGACTTTTTTATGTGTTGAAATTTGAAAACAATATGTTGTAAATATGAAAAAAGAAAATAAGAGTTTTGAAAATTTGAGGAAAATATGAAAATGTTATATCTTGAAAATTTGAAAAAATACTGAAAAATTGAACAAAAAACTATAAATGTAAATGTTCCATAAGAGCTGCTGTTTTGAATTTTCAGCTTTATTTAACTATCATTATTATTTATTTTTTGCTTTTCTAAACCTTCACTTTCCGTTCTTAGTTTTAGTTTTCAATTCTGCTTCTCCAGTTTTAGCCACTAAGCCTAATTTGACATGGGGCGGGGCTTTGAGCTCATTGGCTACCCAATAATGCATTTTTATTCAAATTTTCAGAATTTATTTTTTTCAAATTTTAAAGATTCATTTCAAGTTTTGTGGGGTTTTTTTTTCTTTTTCTAGGTTTATTTCAAGTTTTCAGGGTTTTCAAAACATTTTTTTTTCAAATTTACCAAAAAGAATTTCCGTTACAATGAGTATTTTTCAAGTTTTCAATCAGATTTTAAGCTGACCCTGATTTGACCCCAGACTACTGACTTGATTAATAGATCAGAGGTTAGCCTTCAGCTTGTTGACATGAACAGTCATGCGGTTGCTTGTTTGAGATGTTGGAATGTTTGGTGTAGAAGCGTTGCAGCTTTTAGATGTTTGGATGTTCAGAGAACTCAGCAGTTTTTATGTCTTTTCTGACTGAGGTGCAAATTGAAGCGGGGCAGAAAGGTCGCCATGGAAACAAGGACATGTTGATGTTTTGTTTGTCAGCGCGTGTCTTGTAGACTCAGCATCAGAAAGCGGACCTTTTCCTGACGGCGTTCTGTTTTTGGTTCCAGCTCAGAAAATCCACACCAGCTCGGAGACGTATCTGGCTCTAATCAAAGACAATGCCTACGAGCTGCAGCTGCGTGGAGAGATCGAGGTTAAGGTACAGATTCGACACGCGTCCATGAGGACTTCCTCTTGGACTTTCCAAAGAAGCATTTCAGCGTCTGCTGTCTTCAGACTGAACACTGCTCCATCCGTGTTTTTGTGGAATGAATTCAGAAAGTGATGTTGTCATTCTGCTGAGCTAATGAGGAGCAGAGAACATCTCTAGATCTTAGACCAGCTCACTCCAGCATTCTGGATCCCACATTTCTATTGTAACCTGTCACCAACTCAAATCTTCTGTTTTCTCTAACGTCCTGCATCATCCAGATGTTCCTGGCAGATCGACTGCTTGTTGTGTCTTTGCTCCTGCAGGGTAAAGGTAAAATGAACACCTACTGGCTGGTGGGCCACAAGAACTACAGCGTGCAGAACGACAGCCTGGTGTGTCACTGGAACCCCAGCATGGCTCGGAAGAAGAGGCCGGCGGCGGCGGCGGCGGGCAGCCTGGTCTCTGTGGGAAACGTGAGGCTAACCTTCGTTTACACCTTCGTTCCTCTGCAGATGTTGAAACGATTTGACCTTCACGTTTAACTGTTTGAATGTGAAAAAATCATGCAGGTTTACCTTTTCTCGTACAAGAATCAGAGAAAACCTCTCAGAATGACAAGACAAGCATTAGAGTCATGAAGAGAAAGAGAATATATAGTAAACACAAACGTTCATGCTGTTTCTTGAGGAGAAATGATACCTTGTAATCAATCCGACCATCTTTTCGTCTTTTGTTAAAGCGTTAATCCTCTTTTATTATAATTTTATTAGACTAAATCAATGAATCTGTGTCATTCTAGGACATAGTTTCTGCAGAGCGGCAGGAGTTCATAAGTAATTCACCTCAAAGTGATGGGCAGCATTGTTGATGCAGGGTAACCCCGCCCCCACTTCCCGTCACTTATCTGTTTAGACGTTGTCCCACTAGCTTACAGCCCCTCACTGCCCCATTCTACCATTTGTGGCACAGAATCGGTGATCAACATGGTTTCCATCCAGCCGTCCGGTTCTGATCCAGATTCCAGCTCAGACCAGGAAAACAAAGACGTTCATGGAGATGTTTAGATGCATTTTTCCTGCTCCGGATTCAGGACGAGGATAAAGAAATGCAATTTTAAGCTTAACTTTCTCTATAAATGTCCTCCATCAACAGAAAAATGCCACAAGAACATGTTCAAAAACCAGAACAGCATGAGTGGGTCTTTCAAAGAAACACACCAGAATCTGGATCACATCCTTCCTTCATAGAGTCTACAGTAAAACTAGACCTGATGTGGTTCTGCTCTTAAAAACTAAATCCTATTTCAAAATCTGCGGTGCGTTCACGTTCTACTGATATTGAACTATTCAAGCTGTAGGACAAACATCTACAACCTGCAGGTCTGTTAGCCCCCTCCTCATCAGGTCATGTTTGTCCTCCAGAATACTCAGATTACAAATACTAGAACAAACTTTGGTAAAAACTCTGATCTTTTCTGATTTTATGACTTTAAAGTTCATTTTATCTTATTCTGCGTAACAATGGTTGGTAGAGATTCAGAGGAGAGGGGCTAAAATATAGAAATTAGTGTATTATTCATACATTTTACTATTGGATCATAAACCAATCATGTTTCATGTTTATGGTAATTAGGAAAAAGGAAGTAAAGCTAAAGTAAAATAAAAGAAAATGTCGTTTTTGTCTGGTGATGTTTAGGAACACAATAGCTTCACTTGAATGTTCCTGTTTGGGACAGGAAGTCTTTTATTTTGAAAGAAAGTCACATGAGCTTTTGTCAAAAGTAAAAACAACTTAACACTTTGAGAAAATTCCACTTTATTTGATTTTTCATGTGTTTATCTGCACCCAAAAGTGAATATGATTCATATTTATTCTAAAAATGAGATTGTAATGATGTAAAGTATCAGACGTCCCTGAAGAGCCCTGCTGTAGGAGAAGCTTTAAACATGCATGTCTCGGTCTGTTCCTCCTCTCTGGTCCCAGTCTTCTGTCACGGTGCAGAGCCTCGGGGACAACAGCGCCACCCCGCTCTCCCCCTCCTCCTCCACCCTGACCCGGACTCCGCGGGTGGACCGGCCGGGCCTCGGCGTCGCGGCTCAGATGGAGACGTACGGCGGCAGCTACGGCACGCTGGGCTCCATGACCGGGGGGCTGCAGGGCGGGGACGAAAGCCCCCGCGGAGGCGGACTCAAACCCGACCTGCTGCCTGGTTCCAACCAGCTGCTGTGAGCGGCAGGAGACCCTGGAGGTCCACGAATGATCCGAGCTGTTCATTGAACTCCTTGTTTTAAGTAGGACCTGCATCGCTGCAGTTGAAGGTTTTTGTTTTGGTGACTGGATGGAATGAAGAAACTCCAGACGGATTTACTGAGGTCCACCTGCATCAGAGGTCACTGACAGGTGAAGAACTTCACAGTAACCAGTCAGGTAGATCCGTGGATGACCCGGAGGACCAGAACCAGCAGTCCAGTGAAGAGTGTTCACATGAAGACAGACGTTCTGATGCATCCACAGCAGATCTGAGGGATCCAACCTGCATCCACTGCAGATCTGAAGGATTCAGCCTGATCCGCAGCAGATCTGAAGGATCCAGCCTGATCCACAGCAGATCTGAGGGGAAGTTCTTTAAGATGTTTGGAGCCAATAGATCCAGTTATTAGATAGATCTAAGATAGCTAAAGTCTTTAGTAGAGTTTCAGTAACAGAACAACTGAGTGGGGAGAGGGTTGGAACAGGTGGAGGAAGGTTTCAGGTGTGATGTGTGACTAAAGAGAGTATGAAGAGGAAAGGTGTAGTAACCTGTAGTGATAGACTGATAGAGATGAAGATGCTGAGGTTCTCTGACCAGGATGGATCAGGAACCACAGGAATTGAGTAAAGGATCCTGAGGTTGGAGCTTCCAGGAGAGATGTCTGAAGACCAAAGAGGAGGTTCATGGATGTAGAGAGGAAGAACGTGAGGATGAGGAGTGAGTCAGGAGGAAGCAGGGGAGGGGCTTAGAAAAGGCAGAAGATTCATTGTAGTGACGACTAAAAGAATCACCTGGAAGACACAAAACAGCAGGTGACATCACATTTACCTGCTCCAGTTCTCATTTACAGCCAACAGTCACACCAGCTTCAGGTTTAAGGTCTTCACATCAGCTTTCTGTTCATTTGAGGCTGTGGTTTCTGATCCTTGTTGACTCTTGGATTTAAAAAAAGATTGTTTTCAGTTTTATTTAATAAATGAATTTCTGTTTCCTGCCAGTTTCTTCAGACTCCTGCATGTGGGAACGCTGACAGTCACATTTCATCAAGCTTTAGACAGTGAAACTGTAAATGATGAATACTTGTACGGCGGGTTTAGCGCTGGTTTGCTCTCAGCGAGTCCTCGAGTCATCTCCAGGTCACTCTTCTCAGCCTTTTTATACATTTATACCAACAAGACAACATCAAGTTACAACAGCTTTTCTGCTTCATCCGAATGCAGGAAAGCTGTAAAGTTAACTCTGGAATGACTCGTGCAGAGTATTAACTCTGCAGAAATGTAATGTCATCACTGTCAACAGGAATCACATCAGTGTGAATATTCTACAGTTATCCAGATGTTGTAGAGAAGCCGGACTTGCACCTTTGACCCCTCCTTTGGCGGTGTGGGGTGAACTCCCCGCTCTCTTTCCAGATTCCTTCTTGTAGTCCTTAAAGAATTTTATTTTAAAATTTTAAATGACATAGATGGACATCTTCCCAGTTATCTGTTTGTTTTTGTGGTGAGTTAAAAATATTGGACCGAGGATATAAAAGCTTCCATGAAGCTCACAGAAGACCAGAGGCATGAAGTGACTTTAATGTTCTGTATAGGAACCGTCTGACACGAGGAACATGTCAACGAGATTGGACCAGACCAGTCTAAGAACTCCAGAGGTTGTCAGGTAATGGACTAATCCGGTTTAAAATATTTGGCCTCCCTGTAAACAGCTTTTATTTATGCAGATCAGGGGATTAAAATGATCCCAACGGATTAAAGATAGGCTGAGAAAGGGCAGAACCAGAACCATAGGAGTTCTCCACCAGTGGATTTGACTGAACATGTGTTATGAGCTGCAGGATGAATTTGATATTTTTAAGGAAAGATCTGTTTCTCTGGTGAGGATGTGATGGAGGACATTTACAGGTCATTTATTTACAGTGTTAGTTTTGATGAGCATGTTGAAGAGAAGTTGAGATAAAGACATGTTCCAGGTGTGGTTCTGGAGGTCTTCTTCACTCCATTGTTGCTGCTCCACGTCAGTTTGAGTTGAGTGGATGTTCACCGTGAGGAGCAGCAGAGGAGCGAAGGACGGATTTCTGGAGGTTCTGCTCACTTTCCAGACTTCTGGGTCCGGTCAACTTCCTCCAGAGTTCCCGGGGAACTTTCTGCGTCCGGGCTGGAGCGCGTTTCTGAGCGCTAGCGTGCGCGTCCAGCTGCGTGCGGAGTTTCCTGTATGAATTGTGAACGCAAACCACGTGGTGTGAAGGCAGACTGCAGCTTCTTTTGTTCAAATCAATCAAACGGGAGACGGACAGAGAGCTGCCGAATCAGGAAATCACCGCTTTATGATTTATTTCAGGCGCAAACTAAAACCAAGGTCAGTGTGAGAAAAGCCCGCAGAAAACCTTCCGAGCGCCGCAGACCCGCCGCGTTCTGCGGGGGTTCGGAAAAGTTGTGTCCGCAGCAGCATCGTTTAGAACGTCTTTATTTAGAGTTAGCATACAGCAGCGCGCGCGGTAACGCTAGCTTCTTAACGAGCGCCGCCGCGCGCCCGTTTCCTACATTTCCGCCTCTCGTCTTTCTAAAGACGGTTTCCCGGTAGCGGACGGCATCCAAACTTTCCCGGTACGTTTGTCTGCCCGCTAACACGCCGAGTCTCCGCGCGGGACGGTGGTTTTTCACGGCGGCTAGCTTACCGCCCGACCAGCACCGAACAAAGAGCGCGCGCGAGCTTAGCCTGAGGAAGCTAGCAGCAGCCGCCGCTCACGGACGGACGGACGGAGGGACGCCGGCGGACGAAGCCGCCCTCCTCCCGGACTCTGGAGCCGTCCTCCAGCCGGGACCGGCGGAGAGACGCCAGCAGACGGGGTTCCGGACGCCGGGGCGCCGCTAAACGGAGCGTTTCAAACTTTTGTCCGTTCACGTCTCGGTCCGGTTAGCCTCCACCGACACGGCGGCTCGGTAACTCGCCGTGTGGGTTCGGATCCGCTCGTGTTCTGAGGACTTTATCGAGCTGACCTCGTGGCGAACTTTCACATATCCTTGGATCGATTTAATTAAAAAAAAAAAAAAGTTTTGAAGAACTTTCAAAGTTTGTGTTTGGACTAGAAACATCGATAAATGTGCTGGAGTTGGTTCTGACAGCAGAGGAAGTTCTGCTGAACATACAAGTCTTCTCTGGGCTCTGAGCCAAACTGCTGGTTCCGTGGACTCCCGAACCACAGCCGAGACTCATCCGTGTTTAGTTCTGATCCAATCTGCACACAGCAGTCGACCTGAAACCCTCAGAACCCGTCAGGGTCCAGAACAAGCAGGATAAAGTAGAGAAGTTCTGAGTGAGTTTAGTCCTGACGGAACATGGAGTCTGATGACGTCACGTCTTCTCTCTTTCAGCTTTGGAGTGAAAAATGCCGCCAAAGAAGACTGAAGTCTCCGGGAACGGTGGCGTGAAGAGGAAGCGGGCCAGCGGCAAACGGAAAGACCGGGACTTCAGCAGCGACGACGACTTCGACTTCGAGCAGGAGAACAACAAGAAGGGCGGGAAGCTGGCCGCCAAGTCCGGCCTCCAGCCGGTCACCGTGGCCGATGACGTCAAGGAGAAAATCGTGGGTTTCGTTCCATCTCTGTTCTGTCCCGGTTCTGGTCGTGTAAATGCATTTAGGGAAGAAAGACGTGAGCCTGTGCGGGGGCCTTAAACTGGCGGCCCGCGGGCCGAAGTTATGAAAGTTCAATGTCTACTAATCGATATGTCTTTGATGACAGCTTTATGTTCTCTGTGATGTTTCAGCTTCATGCTTGAGACTTTGCTTTCACGTTTGTTGGATCTGACGTCACAAAAGTCCTTAGCAACAGTTGCTAGCGGCGTTAGCTCCTTTCAACATGCAGAAGATATTTGTTAGCAGTACACAGACATGAACAAACGTTCATTAAACCCGTTCAGTAAACGTAAACAATAGATTGAACCAGTTGAACTCCAGACGGCCCATCTTCAGCCTGACTCCGCCCTCAGAGGTCCTGAGGTCCGTGGAGTTGGAGACCCCGCTCTAACGTGACGGTCTTCCCGTTCAGCAGGCGCTGGATCATCAGAGCAGCAAGTTCATCAGCTGCACAGCCTGACCCTGACTTCAGCTCGGTCTTTATCTGCCTCCATAAAAGAAACATCTCAGCAGTTTTGTTGTTTCAGGGTTAAAGAAGTCCAGAGAAGGTCCTCTCTGAGGAGTGAGGCGACACTAACGGTGACGGGACGGGGTTACCCAACAGTGTTTGAGCAGGCTTTCTCTGTCGTCCGCTGCAGAAACTGGACTGCCCAAAGGTGAAAGGTCAGCTGCTCATCTTTGGAGCCACCAACTGGGATCTGATTGGAAGAAAGGAAGTGCCCAAACAACAAGGTAGCATACCTTCAAAGCTCCTCCTTGCTTCTGTCACCTCATTTCACGTCTCAAAGACAAAGCTTCCATGCAGTGACTCACCTTTGACCTCCTGGAGATGTTCGGCCTTCAGCAGGTTCAGCCGTCCCGTCTTCATATTTACTTTTTGGTTTGGTCTAATTGTTGTCATTTTAGCGACAGTTTGCCCAAAGCCTCACAGCTTTGCATCACATGTAAAGCCCAGAGAATGTTTTGTGACGGTAATTTGGTCCAAATACATTTTTCCGTTTGTTCCTGAAGGTACCAGCACCACTATCCATCTGAACTTACACCTGCTTGACCCAAAAATGGCATGTTTAGTGTTCTTTTCCCTCAGCTTTTGTAGATTTAGTCTCCGGACATGTAAATATAATCCCAAACTATACAATTTTACATTTTTCTTTGTGTTTAAAGATGTGTATGTTTATGCTCTGAAGTATTTTATATGTTTTAAAGCTTTTCAAAAAAGGAATTTTAGAATTTTATTTTCTTGTTTTTTTACTGTGAGTTTCGTGATATCTTACACCCCTAAAACTGTCACACGCTCTCATCTTAAAAAGGCTCGTGTGAAATAGATCTGCCACGATGAGTCGACTAATCTGATAAATTAATCTGGGATTAGTCGATTATTGAAACAATCGTTTGTGTGAGCACTATTGTGAAATGTCAACGCGGCTCCAGACTTTCTTCCTCAGCTCTATTCTGATATGTGAAAGACTTCATGTCATAGAATTGTGGCTGGGCTCAAACCACGACTGTTAATGTCTCCTTCACGATCAATTTTCAAATGGTTTTGTGTTTTGAAAAGGACATGGCCCACCCGTACATCTCTACCAAGTCCGAGTTCCTGTTGGGTCAGCTGATTTAACTCTCAATGGCAACAGGGTTTAGTATGTAGAGGCCAAAACAGACTTAAAACAGAGTTTACATAGACTGACATTCAGTCTGCTGTAGTGATGCATATGGTGTGGGTGATAGAACGGTCTCTATCGTTTTTATTTCTATTACTCAGCTTTTGTTCAAACATTTGTTGTCCTACTAAGAAACTTGACATTTCTGTGCACTTAACAAAGTCATTGTGACAAGTCAGTCACAAGTTACTTAAAAGATAAGTCAGATATAAGTAAGTAATGACATTTTTTCCAGAGAATAACGTAAATGATACTTAATTGTAGTATATTGTGATATATATTGGTATTTTGATATCAAGTCATTTCTATTGTGATACATGATTTTTTTTCTTCCATATCTTCAAGAACTAATGTGGTGTGAAGACTCCTGTCTTCTGTCTGTCCAACCTTCTAGTCTAGTGAAGTAGTGTGGTACTTTTAATGGTTTATTTTTGTTCAAGTATTCTCCAGAAGCTTCACGGTGCACAGTGGACTTTAAACTTGTTCTTCTGTGAAACTATCCAGACCATCAGAGGTCCAGCACCTGCATTCAGGATTGATGTTCTCTCTGTGTCTGTAGTCTCACACTTTACTGTCTCTCTTGCTTTTTAACTGAATAGTGCACTGTGCTGTGCAACCTGATTGGCCGTAGACCTTGTCAGTCAGTCTCCTCTGTGCCGGATCTCCTGTACAGAAAGTGTTCAGGTTGCCATGGTTACATATTTGCTTTGGTTCTCTAAACCTGGACTGATTTTTCTATGAATCTTTGAGATTTTCAACCAGAGAGAAAAGTTTGAAGCTCTTCCTGTCTGTCTGAGGAAGGTGTGCAGTGAGGAGTTGAACCTCATCGTCGTCCATAAACGAGGAACCTGCTGGAGGCAGAAGTTGTTGGAAGGCGAGCCTCACGGGCTGGACAGAAACGATGCAGACGCTGATGGTGAACAAAGAGACGTCTGCGCCCGCTCCGGCGCTCTGTGTGCGTTTGTCTTTGTCTGCTGGTGAAGCCCAAGACGTTTGGATAATTGATTGTGACAGCAATGTGCATTGATATGCATGTATGCTTTTTGTTGTTCCTCCATGGCGCGGGGCGGCTCATGCCTGGGGGGGACACCGGTTCATGCTGATAAACCTGCTTTGTTGAACTGGGTGGGGGGTGGAGGCGTGCTGAAGCAGCAGCTGCATGGACAAAGATCTTCTCCAGACGGATGAGATGTTGTGCCAGCAAGAGCACAAACACCCCCCACCCCCACCCACGCATTTAAATGCCCTGACGTGAAGATTTTTCTATTAAAATCAGTTCATTGTTTTTATTCAAGAGCTTTAAGAGAGTTTGTTGATCTGAATGCAGACAGACCTGAGATCACCTCACATCAACCCTCATTCATGAAGATCTAACAAATCCCTCATCTGTGGTTAAGCTCCAGCAGGTCAAAGGTCACGGCTGCCCTTCAAACATCAGGAACATGAACTCCAGTGATCTGATTTCCTCTGAAGAGTTGTTTGACTTTAGAGTCTGTGTGTCTCTAAAGGGAGAAACGATGCATTCAAATGTTGAAGTACTTCACAGCCTTTAAAGTTGCTCGAGTCTTAATGTTATTGTTGAATCTTTATTTTTAGAAATCTGGTGAATTTCAGCTAATTTCTGAGAAGTGTCATAACAGGAAGTTCTCTGCAGATGCTAAAGTTTCTCCAACACTTGTGTGAGGAACTGAGATCTTTTGCTCATAAATGGAGCAGCTTGTGTTTTAAAGATGGTCTGCGTGTGTTTTCAGCTGCCTTCCGTAACCTGGGCCAGAACCTGTGGGGTCCTCACCATTACGGCTGCCTGAATGACGTCCAGGTGAGCGGCGTGGTGTCTGGACCCTGTGCTGCCCACAGCCTCCTCATGACCACCGACGGCAAGCTCTGGAGCTGGGGTGAGTTGCTCATGAGCACTCACGCCACCGCAGGTGTTAGCTGAGCACCTCCCCGCGGCACGGGGAGAACCCAGCCGGGATTTCAACCAGCAACCTCCTCTCTGTTAAGAGACAGTGATGACTGCTGAACAGAAAGCTAAAAACAAGATTGTTTTTTTTTTTTTTATTTCAATATGTAGGTTCATTTTTGAAGAAAGCTAAGCAATTGTTTATTTTGATTAGGATTGTCAAATGATCATGTTAATGTTTTTTTTTTTTTAATTGCATTAATCTCATTTTTAATCTTTAACTATAGTTGTATTCTTAAATCCAAATCAAACCTCCAACTGTTCACTTGCATGAATGTTTGTCTGAACTCTGCAGAAACGAGTCTTCTGTTGCTCTCAGCTCGTCTGTGTCGCTGCTGTGACATCATCAATGTGCGACTTTGTAGTTCTTAACAGAACTAACCCAAACCAAAGCCACGGCTGTTAAGACATAAAGCCAGAGGAAGTGTTCATTATCATAAATTAACGGGGATGACTGATGGTATCAGAAGCTAAACTGTAGAATAAGTTATGTTAACATAAATATTAGAGTATTAATAAGTAGTTTGTGTTTTTGTATTGCTCAGAAAATTATTCCTTCTGTTTTTAACGTTTTAAATTAAAACACTCTTGTTTGTTTTTTTTATTTTTTATGATCAATATTTCTTTCTTTATTTTACTTTTAAGCAGAGAAGTCCTCTTGAGATTAAAATCTCTTTTTCAAAGGAGCACTGGGGTGAAGGAGGAGTCATTCATAGACTTATACACCAATCAACAATAATCTCTGTGGATCAGGATGTTTGCAGACGACACTGTGATCTATAGTGAGAGGGGTTTTCAACCAGGTTGGAACAGGTGGTAGAAGGTTCCAGGTGTGATGTGACTGTCATCAAGAAGGAAAGGAAAGACGTAGCAGACTGGTGAGAGCAGAAGATCAGATCGTGGTCGACGCTCTGGAGATAAATGCAGAGAAGCAGATGGAGAGAGGAGGAGCTGTGATGATGCTGAGGATGGAGATACAGAGAAGAGGTTTGGAGGAAGATCAAAGAGGAGATTCATGGATGTGAGGAGGATAGAGGGTAAAGAGTGAGATGATGGTAGATGATTTGTTGTCGTGACCACCAAGAGAATCGGCTAATGAGCAAATATGATCTTCTTCTTGAATCTTGAATCCAGTTTTTCCAGGTTTCAGTGAGATCTCATCTGTTCTTCTGCAGGTCGTAACGACAAAGGTCAGCTGGGTCACGGAGACACGAAACGCATCGAGGCTCCAAAGTTGATCGAGGCTCTGGCGGAACACGTGATCGTGTCTGCCGCCTGTGGACGCAATCACACGCTGGTTCTAACAGGTGGGCTCACACAGCTTCAGTCTGAAAGTATTCAACCATGCAGGATGGACTGTCGTTTAACACAGCAGACGTTTCTCAAAGGACTTTTGGGCTTTGAAGCTTTAATTTCTGCTAAAGTGTTAACACTGGTTCACCTTTCACAGTCTCAATGTTTCATCCTTTTCTTAAACAATGCACTGTTCTGCATCCTGATTGGTTGTTGACCCATGTCTGTCATACAAATGTACTTTTATCTTTCATCCTAATCAAATCTTTGTTTTCATTCTATAATCCTGGAGTTTTAACAAGTCTGAAAACATTCCTGTGTGTCTGAAGTTTGTAGAGAGGACAGCATGAAAACATCTATAATCACTGTGAAAATAGAAAGAACTACTTCAGATGTCTTCAATCATGACTCAGCTTTAGAACGTAACTCCAACGATAAATGAAGGAACCGTGAATACTAAGAGTTTATATGTGATCTGCAGTAAATCCTGGTTGACTTTAAACTAAATATGTTAGCATCAACCTGTCAGCACAATCTCTGCTAAAGTAGAGCGTGTAGCTGCTGGTTTGTGTCATTGCATGTATATAGAGAACTGGACTGAGTGACCCCTTCATGTTCCAAACAGGAAGTACCTGCTGGCTTATAGAGAAATAAACAACTTTTACTCAGACATTCTGTTTGTCAATAAAACATTTTTGATCAGATACATTTTTCTAAACTTGTTTTTGATCATTTTTATTTTTCCTTTATCACAAGTTATAAACCAATCAGACGCCTCAGTAAAAGCACGTGGTGCCCACTAGCCCCTCCTCAAACGTTTGACAGATTCCCCTGAGCTGCTTTCACTGGAAGGGGTGTGGCCTTCAAACCAGCTCACTGGTTGCCATAGAAACGTTGATTTAGACCGACTTGGCTTCATCTCATTGGAGCCAAAGTAAGACATTTTCTATGGGGGACGTCGCACATGCTCTGTCCAGTTCTATATATACAGTCAGTGGGTTGTTCTCTGTGATTTAAACAGATTAGAAGTTCCAGACAAATGAAGTGAAGCCGTGTGCATTCTGGGAAGTTCTGGGTTTAAACGTACAATTTCTCCAAGTCCTCAGATTGTCTGTTCTAGTCTGTTCTGTGCTATAGATCAGATTGATAACCTGTATCAGTTTATGACGTGGGATGTTTGGGGTAAACGGGTTCACTGGGACCTGAAGACAGACGGATGAGGACTTGAACTCTGAACGACTGAAGGTGCATTTATCAAAGCATGAATGCAGGACTGAGGTTCAGACGTGACGGCAGAGGTCATGTGACGCCGTCAGCTGACCGTGTGGAATCTAACCTCAGAAGGCGTATGGCGCGCGCCCCCCCCCCATTAAAGTGACTGACTTCTGTCAAAAGAAGCGTTTTCTCTTCATGGTGACACGCCAGAGATGATGCTGGACGACTGTTAACACTTTGGTTTGTGATTAACTGCATGATTATTGCGGACAGCTGCTTCTGATTTGAAGTTGTTTTTTTAAGAGAGGGCAGTCTAGTTTAGAATCTGAACTCAACAGTTTTTTAGAGGTTTAATCATCAATTGAGTTTATTCAGTAACAGAGACCTACAAATGTTTGTGTTTCAGTTCATGTTCAGTCAGAAGAAATCACAGCTCTGGTTTTCTTAACATTCAAACAATAAAATCAGTTTGATGTATTAATGGAGAATATTCCGGTTTGGTGTTGGAGATCAAACCAAACTACAACGTCTGGAGCTCCATCTCTGTGACAGAGAGCTGGACTCTGAAGATGATGATTTCAGCTCCTCTGAGGATTCAGACACAATACACAGAAATGCTCATGAGGATTATCTGTTCATTAATGTGTTAACATACTCCAGCCCAAACAGACGGTGAAACCTTCATAGAAATGTTCTCTCCAGAACCTCAGACTGCAGTCATCATGGACCCAGTTTTCGTTTTTCTCCTCTTGAATCATTAATGATCTCATGGATGAAGACTGGTTCATTTACTAGGGGTGTAACGGATCACAAAACCCACGGTTCGGATCGTGTCACGGTTTTAGGGTCACGGTTCGGATCATTTTTCGGATCAGTAAAAAAATTTAAAAAATAAAAAAAAAAAACGAAAAAAAAAAACCAACAATATCAAACCTAATTTAATTTTTGGAAACAGTTTAACTCATAAATTCAATAAGCATTTAAAATACCTCACACACACAATATTTACATATGCAACAACAAAACATCTGCTCATTGAAGCCTATTTATTAAAACAAAACATATTTATACTTTGAACACAAACAAAATACTAAAACATGTAGTTTCTGATGACATTTACATGTTTTTAGACCAAATCTACAAAAACTAAGAGAAAAGAATGATTAAAAATAGTGTTGAAAATACCAAATCCATTTGGATTATCCTTTAAAATTAAGTCATAAATAAAACAGTTACAATATTTTTTTGGGTATGAATTGCTTTATTGAAACTAACTGTGGGAACATTTAAATGTTTTAAATGATAATTTTCTGTAAAACGTGGCACTTCTGCGTCAGCTTTTCCTGCTCAATTTTGACATCTCTGGCTTGCCGTACAAATGTTCCGCGATTCCACCGGAAAGCCCGTAACGGAGCTTCCATTCGATGCGAACGGACAATTGGTTTAAATTATGCTAGCGCGAGGTGTCCGCGTATGGGGGGTGGGTGTTCGAGCGGTCCGCGGTACACACGTGTCCCGAACCGTGGCCTCTGATCCGTACGGACCACGGATTTTCCGTGATCCGTTGCACCCCTATCATTTACCTTCAGAAACCCTGAATGTAAGCTCTGCTTCTCGTCTCCTCAGAGGACGGGACGGCTTACTCTTTTGGTGAGAACAAGCTGGGCCAGCTGGGTCAGGGGAATCAGACCGATGCCGTCCTGAGTCCAGCACCGGTGAGCCGTGGTCCTCTCCCCCCCCCCTCCCCCGTCTGTGGGACGGATGGTTTGAAGGTCTGCTTGTCTCTGCTCAGATCTCCTACAACGGTCAGCCTCTGGTGAAGGTGTCCTGCGGGGCAGAGTTCTCCATGGTGGTGGACTGCAAAGGGAACCTGTACTCGTTCGGATGTCCCGAGTACGGACAGCTGGGTAGGTGGTGGCACATGCAGAGTTCTGAAAGGCTTCTGTGCTGGTTTGGACTCATTTGACCTCCTGTGCATCACGGCAGGCCACAACAGCGACGGGAAGTTCATCGCTCGAGCGCAGCGGATCGAGTTCGACTGCGAGCTGATCCCTCGACGCGTCGCCATCTTCATCGAGAAGTCCAAGGACGGCCAGATCATGCCGGTGCCCAACGTGGTGGTGCGGGACGTGGCGTGCGGGGGCAACCACACGGTGAGGGGCGTTCTGCGCTCGGCGTGGCGTGGCGTGGCGGTCCGGGTCTGACGGCGGTGCTGCCTCTGTTCCGTGCAGCTGGTGCTGGACTCCCAGAAGAGGGTCTTCAGCTGGGGCTTCGGAGGGTACGGCCGTCTGGGCCACACGGAGCAGAAGGACGAGATGGTTCCTCGGCTCGTCAAGCTGTTCGACTTCCCCGGACGCGGCGCCGCTCAGATCTACGCCGGATACCAGTGTTCCTTCGCCGTCAACGAGATGGGTACGAGCGGGCGCCCATGTCCGACGACTTTACACGTCCTGTGGACTGACGGCGTGTGTTTGCAGGGGGGCTGTTTTTCTGGGGTGTGACGAACACCTCCAGAGAGTCCACCATGTACCCCAAAGCGGTGCAGGACCTGTGCGGATGGAAGATCCGCAGCCTGGCCTGTGGGTGAGTGCTGCTTTCATCCCGTCTGATCAGGATTTGGGGTAGAAATGTGTCTGCGCTGGTTTAACCCCCCCAGTCTGATAAACAGGAAGGCGGTGGGGGGGTAAATAAACACATTACCACTGTTTGAGAATACCCATAGTGCTTCACTCTCACTCTGCTGACCAACACTGGCATCATCCCTTCTGATCAGAGGTCGACCGCTCCACCTCAGCCAGCATCCGTATACACCCCCCACCCCCACCCCGAATACCTGAGCTTTATTGAAGCTTTTCAGCTGCTCAGTCACAAACCATCAGAAGATCATGAGCAAAACAGCTGAACTCTGAAGGAAAGCAGTTCTGGTTCCGTATGGTCCGATGATGACATACTTCCTCCTCTTTATTCTATTAAACGTGTTTCACTTGGATCAGTTTAAATAAAACATGTGATCCACGTGTGCTGAGCCCAGAGCTGCTCGCTTCTCTACAGAAATCCTGACCATTGACTGTAGAAGAGAACCGGACTGAGGGAGTGTGACATCACCCACAGTAAAAAGTTTTCCTCCAACCAAATCAAGTCAGTTCAATCGCTACTTTTTCCCTGATATGGAGGCTGCCATGTTGGAACCAGGAGCCCGAGTCAGCCATTCTCACCAATCAGGAGTGAGCTTACAGGAAGGCCACGCCCCCTATCACTTGAACGCGGGCTTGGGAGAATCTGTCAAACGTTCCATGTGAGACCAGCTATGAGGTCAAATGAAGGTCAGCTTAAAGCAGAAGTAGATGAGAAAAAAGTACAAATAAACGTCATTTTGAGTGGTAACACTTTTAGGTTACTTTTCTACGGAGCCCCTAAAGGGACATCGAACAAAAAAAATAATAATAATAAGTTAAAAAAAAAATTAAAGTAAAAAAAACAATTTCTATCTCGTGGCCACGACTTACGGATATGATACGCAGTTGCAGCCCATTCAAAACAACAGGAGCGGCTTTTAGGTTCATTTTGATCACGTGGTCGGATGTTTAGGTTTTTCCGGATCACGTGACTGATCACGTGACTTTTGAGTTTCTGCCGATTTCTGTCTGACAGCGGCTAACAATATGGCGGTAGATCCACTACTTTTTTGGTGTAAAATCCCTCAGAATAAAAATATTTTGTGGACTAATCTTTATTTTGGTAATATTTCTAGCGAGAAATGTACCCGTTACTATCACGACATGCATTTATTTTGGACATACAGTTCGTAGTTTGTCTGTTTTGTTTGACTTTTCGGGCTCAAAAAATCGTTAAAAGCAACGTCTGGGGTGCACGGAACAATCACGGAACCGGGCGATCAGCAGGATTTGGGACCCGACCCGCATCGGTACCGGGTCAACGTTAGGGTTAGGGTAGGTTCGGAGAAACCGCCTGAAACCTTTTTAAATCGGCCCGAATGACTTCTGTAAAGCTAGAACGTGTTCAGTCTGACCACTTCCGGTCCAGGAGACGGTCAAACGTGATCCCGAAACGAAAGATTATCAAGCATCAATAATGTTTCTTTAATTTCTGCCTCATAAACAAACACAAATGTCGGTTTTTTTAAGTGACAATAACGAGGGAGGCTTTCAGACAAAATGAAGAAAGATAAACACATAAAGTCACGTGATCAGTCACGTGATCCGGAGAAACCTAAACATCCGACCACGTCATCAAAACGAAACCTAAAAGCCGCTCCTGTTGTTTGAATGGGCTGCAACTGCGTATCATATCCATAAGTCGTGGCCACGAGTTAGAATTGTTTTTTTTTTTTTTTCGATGTCCCTTTAGGGGCTCCGTACTTTTCAGGTTTCAAATTTACTTTTAATGTTCAATTCTATATTTTCTCCATTTTTTTTTTTAACAATTCCTTTATGTATTTTGAGTTTAAAACTACTTTCAAATGTTCCATCTTGTTTTTGATTCACTTTAAGCTGATCCTGATTTGACTCTATAACCACGACTTATATGGAAAAAAAACATGAACATGTAAAAAACAAAAGCAGGTACTTCCTGTTTGGAACATCAGGGGGTGGAGCCACTCAGTCCAGTTCTCTTTATACAGTAGGGGTGTAACGATTAATCAGTGGATCAAATCAAACCAGATCGATCCGTCTGAATCAGAATTGAATAGAATCGACCTATAACCTCTGGATCTCTGGGATCGAGCCGTATCCCAGTCACACCGGTGGAAGCTGAAGATGTTCTGATCCAGTTTAGGTTCGCTGAACATGAACCAAATCAAAAGGGAATCGTACCATCATCCACAAACCCTGACAGGAATGGAATCATTCCACCTCTGATATACAGTCATTGGTCCAAATGTGCCCCTGCAGACGCTCATCCACAGCAGCCGGTCTTCTGTCAACTGCATGTCTGGTGTTTTACAGGAAGAGCAGCATCATCATCGCTGCTGACGAGAGCACAATCAGCTGGGGCCCCTCCCCCACCTTTGGGGAGCTGGTAAGGAGCTGTCCTGATGATGGGTGGGCGGAGTCAGTCACATCCACGCTGACCATCTGGTGTGTTTCCTTCAGGGATACGGAGACAACAAACCCAAGTCCTCCACGACCGCACAGGAGGTGAAAACCCTGGACGGCATTTACATTGAGCAGGTACCTGAGCAGGTGTCTCACCTCCTGATACCACCACGGAGCAGAAGGTCTGTGTCTGTCAGGAGAATGAGAAGTTTCAGGTCTAAGAGTGGAGTCTGTTCATTTGAGGTTCTGGAGACAGAAGAACGGTGGTGAGTTCAGGGAGGAAACACCTCCAGGTGATTCTGGAGGTTCAGAGTCTGCTGCAGAACCGAGCTGAAGGATCCTGTTAGAGAGATGCTGACATGCAGGAGCAGAGCAGAACCTGAGAAGAACCTGCAGCTCAGGAACAGATCAGAACCTGCAGTTCAGGAACAGATCAGAACCTGAGCAGAACCTGAGCAGAACCTGCAGCTCTGGAACAGAGCAGAACCTGAGCAGAACCTGCAGCTCAGGTGCAGAGTAGAACCTGCAGTTCAGGAACAGAGCAGAACCTGATCAGAACCTGCAGCTCTGGAACAGAGCAGAACCTGATCAGAACCTGCAGCTCAGGAGCAGAGTAGAACCTGCAGTTCAGGAACAGAGCAGAACCTGAGCAGAACCTGCAGCTCAGGTGCAGAGTAGAACCTGCAGTTCAGGAACAGAGCAGAACCTGATCAGAACCTGCAGCTCAGGAACAGAGCAGAACCTGATCAGAACCTGCAGCTCAGGAACAGAGCAGAACCTGATCAGAACCTGCAGCTCAGGAACAGAGCAGAACCTGCAGTTCAGGAACAGATCAGAACCTGAGCAGAACCTTATCAGAACCTGCAGCTAAGGAACAGAGCAGAACCTGAGCAGAACCTGATCAGAACCTGCAGCTCAGGAACAGATCAGACCTGCAGTTCAGGAACAGATCAGAACCTTATCAGAACCTGCAGCTCAGGAGCAGAGTAGAACCTGATCAGAACCTGCAGCTAAGGAACAGAGCAGAACCTGAGCAGAACCTGATCAGAACCTGCAGCTCAGGAACAGATCAGAACCTGCAGTTCAGGAACAGATCAGAACCTTATCAGAACCTGCAGCTCAGGAGCAGAGTAGAACCTGATCAGAACCTGCAGCTAAGGAACAGAGCAGAACCTGCAGTTCAGGAACAGATCAGAACTGAGCAGAACCTATCAGAACCTGGCAGCTCAGGAGCAGAGTAGAACCTGATCAGAACCTGCAGCTAAGGAACAGAGCAGAACCTGCAGTTCAGGAACAGATCAGAACCTGAGCAGAACCTGCAGCTCAGGAGCAGAGTAGAACCTGATCAGAACCTGCAGCTAAGGAACAGAGCAGAACCTGCAGCTCAGGAACAGATCAGAACCTGAGCAGAACCTTATCAGAACCTGCAGCTCAGGAGCAGAGTAGAACCTGATCAGAACCTGCAGCTAAGGAACAGATCAGAACCTGCAGTTCAGGAACAGATCAGAACCTGAGCAGAACCTTATCAGAACCTGCAGCTCAGGAGCAGAGTAGAACCTGAGCAGAACCTGATCAGAACCTGCAGCTCAGGAGCAGAGTAGAACCTGAGCAGAACCTTATCAGAACCTGCAGCTCAGGTTACCTGAGAACACACCTGTCTGCCTTCAGTTCATTAAAACTCTCAGATCAAAGGGATTCCAGGACAGCAGCTGTGACCCGTAGAGTGAGACGGGTCGGGGTCCTGTCTACAGCCAGACTGACGACGGCGCCGCTGTCCCTGCAGGTGGTGATGGGTTACTCTCACACGCTGGCCATCGCCCGGCAGGACACCCCGCAGGAGCAGGAGAGGCTGAAGAAGCTGCCCGAGTACAACCCCCGAACGCTCTGAGGCCGCTCCGCCCGTCCCGTCTGCGGGGCGGCGAGCTCGGGGGAGGGGAGGGGCGCACAGACACATCTCAACTACCAGCAAACGCGGCTCCACGCCGATTGGGACGAGAAGATCCGGGCCGTGGAGGGACGCGCGGCCTGAGCGGAGGTCCGACCCGACCCCCCAGAACCGGTTTCTGTCTAACGTTCCGGTCCGCACGGTTCCGACGTGTTCTGGTGCTACCGCGGCGCCCTCAGACACCGACACTCCTGTGCCTTCTCTCCGTTCACCGTGGGTCACGGAGGAGTTTGAGGATGTGGGCGGGGCCTGCGGCGGGGCTCTCCACCTGATGTTACATTCCTTTGTTCTTCCTTCACTTCTGCATCCTGGATGCTCACCTCAGTCCTTCCAGACCTGACCTTCTGACCTTCTGACCCTCTGTCTGATTGAACTATTCCAGCGCTCTAAGCGGTCTCGCGGGCCAGTCAGAACAGCAGAACCCGGCGCGGGCCGGGTCCAGTCGTCCTTCTGTCTGCTTTGCATTTTTTACGTACATTCTTTGTTACATTGTGTTGTTTTCATTGCAATGAATAAAACGTTGATGTAAACTCGGCTGGACTGATGACAAACAGAAGCTTCTGTACGCCAAACTACATTTAATGTACAAAAAAGACAAGAATGACACTTTAATCTTCATCCTCCTCCTCCTCTTCATCCTGGTTGATCTGGAAGTAGCGCAGTTCGTAGCTCTCCTTGGTGTTGGCGACCACGCGCAGCCAGTCACGGAGGTTGTTCTTCTTCAGGTACTTCTTGGTCAGATACTTGAGGTACCTGCAGACAAGCAGCCAGGTCAGGTCAGGTCAGACCGCGTGACACGTGCACACGCGTGTTCAGCTCAAACTGAGCACATAAACGGGTTTGAGTCTGGAGCTGGTTTTACTGAGACACCTGTGCAGGTGTTCTTAGATGTTCATGAATCAAACGTCTGCATGTGGCTCTTCTACCTCTCACACTGACTCTCTGCTTAAAGAATAATCAATGATTTTTTCAAAGTTAAGGTCAATCAGTTAACATCGATTTAATTTATTGTAGTTTATGGCTGAGGTGAACCTAGAAGATAAACTGATGGTTTAAATCTCTCTTCTGACAGAACATTTGCTTCACTTGAATCTTCCTGTTTGAGACAGGAAGTCTTTTATTTTGAAAGACAGTCAAATAAAAAATGACTTAACATTGAGAAAATTGCAGTTTATCATAATTCTAATTCATATTTCTTATAAATAATGACAAAGTAATGATGCAGAGTAATGAGATACTCTCCTGAAATGGTAAAAGTCTCATTAGGTTTGGATCAGTACCAAACGGACCCAAACTGGTCTTTTACAGGTAAAGTTTGTAGAACCCTGACTCCAGGATCTGTTCTACACACAATGAAGATGAACCCGATTCATGTGAAGGATTTCCCTTTAAAGGAAAGAAACTTTAATCAGAAACTCCTCAAATGTTTCTGCTTTCCAGCAGAACAATCTCTGTATTTACATCCACTGGTTTGAACAAAGTCTTTGAAAGACTTTCAGAATAAAATAATTCATAAATACTTTTTAGTTTTCTGCTTGTTTAGCATTTGGAGAACGACCCTGTCCTGAAACCAGAATATCTCCAAATACTGACCTCAGGGGTGTAACGGATCACTAAACTCACAACGGGTCAAAACACACGTGAGGTCGCGGGACAAACGTTTATTAAACACTCTAAAACGACATTTTTTAAACTAACTTATTAACATAATTCTGAAGAATAATGTTATTCCAGAATAAATCAACTTGGGTGGGTGGGGGGGGGGGTTATTGATAATTTCCAGAAATGATTCGATTCATAAAAGTCTGGATCAATTCCATTCAGATTTTTTCCAATTCTTTTGATTCTTTAATTCAATTTTGAGTTTAAAACGATTTTAGAACAAATGTTTTCTTTCAAATCTCTTAACTGACAGAGTTTGGAAAATCCATGTCTTTAGTTTATAAAGGAGTTCATTCAGTCCAGACCAGAGGTCTTCAACCTGCGGCTCCGGAGCCACATGTGGCTCTTTTATCTCCATAGTGGCTCTCTGGATGAAGAAAAATAAAATAATAGTTTTAAAAAATTGGAGATTAGCTTTTGTTTAAGCAACATACAAACGTTTTTGGCAAATTTGTTTTCTAGTGGGGTTTTTAGGCTAATTTAGCGTCTTAGCTTCTATTTTAGCAACATGCTAACGTTTTTGACTAAGTTAGTTTACTGAAGAATTTTAGGCTATTTTGGAGTTCAGTTAGTAATTAAGCAACAAGTGAGATTTTTTGGCAGATTTGGCCTCTAATTATTTTTTATGCTAATTTGAAGTTTAGCTAATATTTTAGCAACATGCTAACATTTTTAGCTAATTTGTTATCTACTGGGGGTTCAAGGCTAATTTTGAGTTTAGCTTTTATTTCAGCAACATGTTAAGGTTTCCAGCTGATTGTTATGAATATTATGCTCATTTGAAGTTCAGCTAGTAATTAAGCAGCAAACTTGCTTTTTTAAAGTTAAAAATGTAAAAATAAAAATCTCTTTCTGAGATTTGCTACTTTCTTTTATGTTTTTTTTTTTTGCTTTTGTTTGTTCCAAAAAAATAAAATAAGGTCATGAATGCAAATCCAAATTCCTTAAAGGCTAACTCAAGTCTATGCGGCTCCTTCTAGGTTTGGATCAGTAGAGAACAAGCCCAAATGGATCTTTTACTGTTGAAGGTTGCTGACCTCTTGGACCTTCGATGGAAAGTAGAAAGCATTTGTACAGCGTCTTCTACCTTCCATTGAAGGTCCAAAGCTCTTCACAGTCACATTCACTCATTCACACACTGGTGGTGGCTCCGCTGCCGAACACTGGTGCCAACCTCCCACCAGAGGTAACTTAGGGTTCAGTGTCTTGCCCAAGGACACTTCCACACATGGGCGGGGCAAGGAATCAAACCCACTATCTGCCGATCATGAGACGACTGCCCTACCACTGCACCACAGCCGCACCAATCATGAATATTCTTAGACGTAGAAATACCAAAGATGTTCCTAAAAACACAATCCATCATTAGACACGATATGTTCAAATAAACGGGAGGATTTCTGCAACAATCAGAACAGAGAAAGAGAGTCTGGAGCAGCAGTTCATGCTCTGTCTGATGTCACCTGAACGCTAATGCTAACACCTCCTCCTGAACGCTAATGCTAACACCTCCTCCTGAACGCTAATGCTAACACCTCCACCTGAACGCTAATGCTAACACCTCCTCCTGAACGCTAGCGCTAACACCTCCTCCTGAACGCTAGCGCTAACACCTCCTCCTGAACGCTAATGCTAACAACTCCTCCTGAACGCTAATGCTAACACCTCCACCTGAACGCTAATGCTAACAACTCCTCCTGAACGCTAATGCTAACAACTCCTCCTGAACGCTAATGCTAACAACTCCTCCTGAACGCTAATGCTAACAACTCTACCTGAACGCTAGCGCTAACAACTCCTCCTGAACGCTAATGCTAACAACTCCTCCTGAACGCTAATGCTAACAACTCCTCCTGAACGCTAATGCTAACAACTCCTCCTGAACGCTAGCGCTAACACCTCCTCCTGAACGCTAGCGCTAACACCTCCTCCTGAACGCTAATGCTAACACTTCCACCTGAACGCTAATGCTAACAACTCCTCCTGAACGCTAATGCTAACAACTCCTCCTGAACGCTAATGCTAACAACTCCTCCTGAACGCTAGCGCTAACACCTCCTCCTGAACGCTAGCGCTAACACCTCCTCCTGACTGCTAGCACTCCCACCTCCTCCTGACCGTCAGCCCTCCCACCTCCTCCTCACAGCACGCGCCTCCCGTCCTCAGACAGACCGCTCACCTCTTGGAGAAGGGCACCTCGGAGGACACTGTGATCTTGCTCTTGCTCCTCTCTATGGACACGACTCCTCCTCCCAGGTTACCAGCTTTCCCGTTCACCTTGATGCGCTCCTGCAGGAACTGCTCCTGCGGGGAACGCGGAGGAGGAGGAGCTTCAATGAGGGAGTCTATTTGTGACTGATACATTACATCATGTATGTAAATACACAGTACAAGTTACACACACGGTTAAATTACACAGAAATGTTTCAAACAGAACAGAACCACATTTACTCTCAACTCTGACCAGAGACTCTTCATGTCTCTCAGATTCATCTGTAAATGATGCGTTTAAATGCTGCTAGAATGCTGGGTCATCAGAGTTACCTCACCAGCCGCTGAGAGTTTAGATTAGAATAATATCAGATGAAACTCCACATTCTCACTTTCTTAATAATGAGAAAACTGATGACATAAACTGGTCTGATGCTCATTTCCCTCCATATGATTGGTGCATACTTAAGATCAGTGAGTGTAGTTAGAGTTAAGCTGCTGTCATTTGAAGTAGTTCATGAAGAAATTGTAGTTTTTTTAATTTCATATGTTACAAATCCAGATAAATGGGGTGGGTCCACTTCCTCTCCATGTCTGTGTTCACCACCAGGTCTGACTGAATCAGATCCTCCAGGAGATCTGCTCCTGCAGATGCTGAGAGCTTCTGAGGAACCAGATTCAGGTGTGGTGCCCAGGTAAGCTCCCCGCCAGAATGTGTATCATGTGTGGTTTCATAACACTCATATTTGTCCCACAAAGTGTTAAAAATAAGGAGAATGATGACAGACTTCATTCTTGAGCTGTTGTGAATTTACTGCAATGTTTGATTCTTTTAAAACCGAATTATGCAGGTAAAACAGGGGGGGGTTCTGTCAGGCCGCCCTGACCCCCCCCCCCCCCCCCCCCCCCCCTAATGCAATAGAAACAACACATATTTAATAATTGTCTGTTGTTAACTACCTTTCTAACAGTCACCTTCAATCGTGTTTATCCTAAATTTGTCAGTTTTTAAGCTGTTGCTGTTCAACATGGAATATTTCGGTCAGAAAAGTGTGTTGTGATCCTCCATCCTCAAACCAACGACGCCTGAGAGGGACACACATTCTGGCAGGGGCTGACCTGGGCGCCACACCTGCATCTCGGTCTCCAGCTGGTCTGGACGGACACTTACGAAGTTGGCGGCGTCCATGATGCCGTCCTCCACGGGATGGGTGCAGTCCAGAGTGAACTTCAGGACCTGCTTCTTCTTCTTCCCCCCTTTGCCGGTGTTCTGCTTCTTCTTCTGCTGCAGAGACACCAACCGCTCATGTTACCACAGCAGAACCGGAACCGGACGTCCCGTTCACCACGCGCTCCGTCGGAGCCCCGTGGTGCCCGGACGTCCCGCTCAGCCCGCGGCCGCGTCACCGACACCCTCAGCGGCGTGGTGAGCTGCGAGCGGCGGCGGGAGCTAGCAGGCCCCGAACCCCTCCGGACCGCTCCAGAACCAGCGGGACCCCCGCCGTCCTCCCCCCGAACCCCCAGAACCCGCGGCTCTGACCGCGCCTGCTCCTGGAGCGGGGTGTCCCCCGAAAGTCCCCCTTTTCGTGGTTTTGTTGTGACGCGGTGGTACTTACAATAGGCGCCATGACGGAGAAGCTCGCGGAAAGGAAGAAGCGGCTCTGCGCATGCGTCAAAGTCGAACCCCGAACCACCGATCGATCCGGAAATCTGCTATCGATTCGTTTGTGTTATTGACACTCGTCAGAAAAAAGGATCCCAAACTTCTCACGTGACTTGAACACAGCTGATGTTTGTGGTGGGACCGGAAGCAGATGATGTCCTGATGATGAATCAAACCTCAGAGATCCTCCCAGAACCTGGAGTGAAGGGAGAAGTTCCCGGTTCAAATCCTTCTGGGACCTGAGTGTCCAGATTCCTCCTGCAGTCTCAGAACATGCTTCAGGAGTTCATTGGGGACTCTCCTCTGGTCCTGTGGGGCCCTCACCTGTTCAGGGCCCACAGTAGCTGGGATAGGCTCCAGCAACCCCATGATTGAGTACGGACGGTGTCGTTATCAAACATGGCGTTTACATCCAACAGCAGAGGTGGAAAAGGACATTCTCCACACATCTGTGGACTGAAAGAAGGAAAGAACGGACACTAAATTGAGAAACCAGGTTCTAGATATTTACTTTAAATACTGCCCTCCATATAGCTGAGACCCCACCGCCATGGCGAGAGGCCGCTGAGACCCCACCGCCATGGCGAGAGGCCGCTGAGACCCCACCGCCATGGCGAGAGGCCGCTGAGACCCCACCGCCACGGCGAGAGGCCGCTGAGATCCCACCGCCATGGCGAGAGGCCGCTGAGACCCCACCGCCATGGCGAGAGGCCGCTGAGACCCCACCGCCACGGCGAGAGGCCGCTGAGATCCCACCGCCACGGCGAGAGGCCGCTGAGACCCCACCGCCATGGCGAGAGGCCGCTGAGATCCCACCGCCATGGCGAGAGGCCGCTGAGACCCCACCGCCATGGCGAGAGGCCGCTGAGACCCCACCGCCATGGCGAGAGGCCGCTGAGACCCACCGCCATGGCGAGAAGTCGCTGAGACCCCACCGCCATGGCGAGAGGCCGCTGAGACCCCACCGCCATGGCGAGAGGCCGCTGAGATCCCACCGCCATGGCGAGAGGCCGCTGAGACCCCCCGCCATGGCGAGAGGCCGCTGAGACCCCACCGCCATGGCGAGAGGCCGCTGAGATCCCACCGCCACGGCGAGAGGCCGCTGAGACCCCACCGCCACGGCGAGAGGCCGCTGAGATCCCACCGCCATGGCGAGAGGCCGCTGAGACCCCACCGCCATGGCGAGAGGCCGCTGAGATCCCACCGCCATGGCGAGAGGCCGCTGAGATCCCACCGCCATGGCGAGAGGCCGCTGAGACCCCACCGCCATGGCGAGAGGTCGCTGAGACCCCACCGCCATGGCGAGAGGCCGCTGAGACCCCACCGCCATGGCGAGAGGCCGCTGAGATCCCACCGCCATGGCGAGAGGCCGCTGAGACCCCCCCGCCATGGCGAGAGGCCGCTGAGACCCCACCGTCACGGCGAGAGGCCGCTGAGACCCCCCCATGGCGAGAGGCCGCTGAGACCCCACCCTCATGGAGAGGCCGCTGAGACCCCACCGCCACGGCGAGAGGCCGCTGAGATCCCACCGCCATGGCGAGAGGCCGCTGAGACCCACCGCCATGGCGAGAGGTCGCTGAGACCCCAGCGCCATGGCGAGAGGCCGCTGAGACCCCACCGCCATGGCGAGAGGCCGCTGAGATCCCACCGCCATGGCGAGAGGCCGCTGAGACCCCCCCGCCATGGCGAGAGGCCGCTGAGACCCCACCGTCACGGCGAGAGGCCGCTGAGACCCCCCCGCCATGGCGAGAGGGCCGCTGAGACCCCACCCTCATGGAGAGGCCGCTGAGACCCCGCCACGGCGAGAGGCCGCTGAGACCCCACCGTCACGGCGAGAGGCCGCTGAGATCCCACCGCCATGGCGAGAGGCCGCTGAGATCCCACCGCCATGGCGAGAGGCCGCTGAGATCCCACCGTCATGGCGAGAGGCCGCTGAGACCCCACCGCCATGGCGAGAGGCCGCTGAGATCCCACCGTCATGGCGAGAGGCCGCTGAGATCCCACCGTCATGGCGAGAGGCCGCTGAGACCCCACCGTCATGGCGAGAGGCCGCTGAGACCCCACCGTCATGGCGAGTGGCCGCTGAGACCCCACCGTCATGGCGAGAGGCCGCTGAGATCCCACCGTCACGGCGAGAGGCCGCCGCGTGTAGTGTACTCTTCATTCTGCTTTGAGTTTACCTGCCTGAGGTGATCTACAGATCAAAGAGAGTTCAACCAACAACCACAGAGACAACATACATGTGTGTGCTGCACATGTCAGGGCTGTATGACCTTTAACATGTGGAGCCTTCAGGTCGAAATGTTCCTGAACACATCAGAGCCCCAACGTCTGAAATAGAATGTAGAACATTTATGTTATTATACTATCATAATTATATTAATTATTTATAAATATTTTTGACATCATTAAATGTTTTCCATTTTTATAGATTCATCCCTTTTGACAAACATTCACATGACTTCCTTTCAAAATAAAAGACTAAGAGGTGACTCCAGCAGAAGGCAGTGAGATGTCTGAGAGTTTATTGGTGGATCTCTACCACATCTGGAACTCTAACTCAAATGAAACCAGAGAGAAGTAAGTGAACCTTGGATGTTTTTGGACCATTTGACACATTTCAAATCCTTGAATTTGACTGAATAAAAGACAGTCCACCTTAAATGCAGGTGCACCTTAAATGACTTCTGCTTGTTGTTTCTGTGGAACACAAACATCTGTCAGAATGTTGTCTGACTACATGTACTGTATAGTTGGACTAAAATGAAAAATGTGATGTGATGCTGCAAGGTGCAGACTCCTGGTATACTGTCAATGGTTCCATGAGGAGGGGAGTTCTGTTACTGTAAAGTCCTCAGGTGGGGTTCTGGCAGCTCAGGTTTTGAGTTGTAAGTGATTTCAAGTGGATCTCTTTTCTGGATCCATTTGAATCAGTAATCTGTGTTCAGTTTGACATTAGATTGATCTCTGGACTGAACACGTGAGCGCTCGGTCCATCACTCACTTCAGAACATGGAGACGTATAAACATTGACCTCCACGTTCTCTGGAACGGAACATTACCTGTCCAGCGAGCTCCTGACAGGATCAGATGCAGAGATCCGGTTCTAGATCCGGATCAGAAACAACATGAAGAAGCTTCAGTCGGGCCGGATGCAGAGAAGGTCCAAAGAGCGTCCCGAGGAACCGGTCAGGATGAGGCTCAGCTGCAGGATCTCATATGAACATCAGATCTGTCGGGATGATGCAGGTAAAAGCACACGCGTGTGCGTTTCTCATGGACGGCGTCTCCATGGCGATCTGGTCTTCAGCCAGAAAAACCCCAGAGGCAGATGTAAACAAGGCGGGGCTGTTTATTGTTGACAGAGTGAATACTCTACAAGGTGAACGCAAGCCCCGCCCACATACCTACAGCTCTGCTACATGTGACTGTGTAAACCAGGAACCGCTCACAGTCGCTCAGTCATGAGGAACGGGGGTCACCATGGAAACGGGGGGGCAGTGGGATTCTGGACCCGTTCTAGTCTTTACCGCCTTTCACGGGTCGACGGGGGAAACGGAAATGTTTGGGAGGTGCTGGACCTGAACCGGACCCGAACCGGACCCGAACCGGACCTGAACCGGACCTGTACCGGACCTGAACCAGACCTGAACCGGACCCGAACCAGACCTGAACCGGACCCGAACCGGACCTAAACCGGACCTGTACCGGACCTGAACCAGACCTGAACCGGACCCGAACCGGACCTAAACCGGACCTGAACCAGACCTGAACCGGACCCGAACCAGACCTGAACCGGACCAGAACCGGACCTGTCGGATTCTTTCTGTACTTTAGTTCTTTGCAGCAGAGTCCAGACCTGCAGGAATGATGCTGACCCACATGGTTGCAGACTCTGAAGACTTGGAGGATGGAAAGTTCTGATCCACACTCAGACCAGCAGCTGCACGGACACGGATCATCCATCCATCATCCATCATCCATCCATCCATCCATCCATCCATCATCCATCCATCATCCATCCATCCATCCATCATCCATCCATCATCCATCCATCCATCCATCCATCCATCATCCATCCATCATCCATCATCCATCCATCCATCCATCCATCCATCATCCATCCATCCATCCATCATCCATCCATCATCCATCCATCCATCCATCCATCATCCATCCATCCATCATCCATCCATCCATCCATCATCCATCCATCCATCATCCATCCATCCATCCATCCATCCATCATCCATCCATCATCCATCCATCCATCATCCATCCATCCATCCATCCATCATCCATCCATCCATCATCCATCCATCATCTGTCCATCATCCATCCATCCATCCATCATCCATCATCTGTCCATCATCCATCCATCCATCATCCATCCATCATCCATCCATCCATCATCCGTCCATCATCCATCCATCCATCCATCCATCATCCATCCATCCATCATCCATCCATCATCCATCCATCATCCATCCATCCATCCATCATCCATCCATCATCCATCCATCCATCATCCATCTATCATCTGTCCATCATCTGTCCATCATCCGTCCATCATCCATCATCCATCCATCCATCATCCGTCCATCATCCATCCATCCATCATCCATCCATCCATCATCCATCCATCCATCCATCATCCATCCATCATCCATCCATCATCCATCATCCGTCCATCATCCATCATCCGTCCATCCATCATCCATCCATCCATCATCCATCCATCCATCATCCATCCATCCATCCATCCATCATCCATCATCCATCCATCATCCATCCATCATCCATCCATCATCCATCATCATCCATCATCCATCATCCGTCCACAGAGCCGTGATAGGACGACCAGCAGAGGTGTGGGCGTGTCCTCCTTCCCTCAGAGGTGCAGTAAAGTCCCGCTCCGCTGCACAGACTTTGGGAAGGGAAAGGGCCGGCTCCTGTGTGCTACTCTGGGGACAGGAAATGATGTCACACCAGACCGTGATGAGGGAATGGAGAACGGCGTGAGCCGACAGACGGGCGATCAGCACGCGGTGACGCTGACCGCCCGTCTGCAGGACGGTGGTTCCAGACCTCCTGGTGCATGCTGGTTAACGGTGATGGTCAGAGTCTCACTTCCTGTTGAAGGTTTGATAGTTTTCTGTTTTCCTGCAGATGGAGGAGCAGCTGAGATGAACCTGCAGCTCCTTCCAGACGGGAATCGAACCATTTCTGCAGGACTAGAGGAACGTCCAGACCGCGCGGTGTCCCAGAGGCCCGTGCGGCGTCAGGTGTTAGCGAGGCCACAGAGCATGCAGACAGGAACAGGTGAGGGGGTTCTAACACGTACGGCAGAAGTTCTTTGAGGTGAGTAGAGGAGCTGCAGCCGGGCCGCTCGCCGCCGCCGCCGTGACGCCGCCCAGACGGCTGCAGCGCTTTGCCTTTGGAGAGTAGCTGGCGCTGCGGTCCAGACGGACCAGCTCTGACCCGCTTTGGTGCTCAGTTGACCCGGATGCCGGAGATGAAGGGCAGGCCGGTGGGAACCCGCTTCTTATACGCCACGTAGTCCTCAGCAAAGAAGTGGATGAGCGAGAGCTCCTCCTCCTCGATCCGCTCCCGGAAGAACCGCCAGCTGGCCACGGTGTAGCCCACGATGCACACCGGGTTACACAGCATGACCTGCAGACAGGGGGAGGAGCTACGTCACGGGCAGGTGAGCACAGGTGAAGCTGGCACGTTTGTGGGGTTTCATTAGAATTAGAGACTTCCTCCTCGTCCAGCTGAGAAACTGGAGAAGATCAAACGTTTCAAACTTTAAAAGTTTAGAATAGAGACTTCCACTAGAAACAGGATCTAATGATTCTATTCAGTGACTCTTTCAGTTTAAAGTTCTCATTTCACACAGGATGTTTTATTTTGAAAGGAACGTGTATGACTCCTCCTCCTGAGTGAGTGCAGGACCTCACGAGTCGTCGGGACGTCCCACCTGCGTCCCGATGCTCCAGTAGAACCAGCCCACGTAGGACGGGTGTCTGAAGTAGGCGTACACGCCGCTGGTCACCAGCACGTGGCTCTGGGCCTTCTCGTTCTGCACGATGTGGTTGAAGTTGGAGCCCGCCGTCAGCATGGCGGCCTTCCGCAGGCCCTCGCCGCACAGCACCATGATCAGCCCCGCCACGCTCAGCCACTTCAGCTGCTTGAGCTCTGCGGGGACAGGCAGAGGTCAGAGGTCACGGGGCGACGCTCTGGACCCCATCTGGATCTGGGTCGGACCCACCTGGAACCGCCAGCTTCTCCAGGGTGAACTCCAGCCACGAGGACGCCGCCGCCAGCGTGTACTCCACGCTGTGGTTGAGCAGGAAGGAGTCCAGCGACAGGCTGCGCGGGTTGATGATGGCCGTCACCAGGTACTCCGAGTAGTGGAAGAAGGACAGGGAGCACATGTACCTGCAGAGCACACGGACGCATGGGGTTCTGGTTCTGACCCGGATCGGGCTCTGGGACGAGCGACGTACCAGCCGAAGTGCGTCCAGGAGGTCTCGGAGAAGCTCAGGATCAGGCCGCAGCCGAAGGTGACTCCCAGGAAGCAGGCTCTCAGAGCCACCTGTGAAGGCAGGAAGCTGACTGGACCGGGTTCTGACCCACTTTCAGCAGGCAGAACCCTCCTGATCCCAGCTTCTATCTTTGGGCTTCATCAGCTTCTCTCTAATAGGATTACATCCCAGGATTAGCAGCTCCTGTCTGCTGCTCGGAAAACTGCGGCTGGGTTCCGGTTCTCCTCCGAACCGAGCTCTTCCACAGCCGAACCGGGACCGTGGAGGAGCCCGGCTGAGCTTACCTTGTAGAGAGGACCTCTGTAGATGAGCAGCAGCAGGCCGTTGATGACTGCTATGTGGACGCAGATCACGACCTTCCCGGAAGTTTCCGTCAGATAATCAAAGACCCAGTCCAGATGACCCAAGCTGGTTCTGATCAGCGGAACCACGAGCACGCTGAGGCCCAGGAGAAAGCTCTTCACACTAACTCTACCTTCCAGCACCAACTTGCTGCCTGCCATGATGGAAGTTCCGGGATTTGACAGAGCAACTCTCGCGATACTATAGACGCTCTCACGAGAGGAGACAGAGACGGAATCAGCTGAGGAGAATATCTGATCACATGATCGATCCATGTGAACAAAACAATTAGAAGAGTCTGATAATCGAACACTAAGACGAATATTAAATCTAAACTTATAAACTATAACAATAATAATATTAATTAAATATGAACAATAATAATAACTAGAAAAGTTTCCTGCAATAATCCTTTTGGCTGAATTCACTGAAAATGCTAAAGAAATTGACTTTAATTGCAGAACATTTTGATATCAAGCTTTCATCTTTTCAAACTGCATTTAGAAAATGAAGAAAAATGTTTAAAATGTGTGAATAGCAGAAATAAAAGCATGAACGTCCTGAAAGTTAACAATGAATTTGAAGAATTCCTTGAAAAATCGTAAAAGTTGCAGAAAAAAAAAATCTCAAAAATCGTGTCAAATCTTAAATATCTTAAAATAGATAATTAGAAGTACATCTGATCATCTGGTCTTCATAATAATCTGTAGTTCACACACGTGCAGCGATGGAAGGCCTCAGAAATGAACCCGTTTGGTTCTGAAACGTTTCTCAGGATGTTTGTTGTAAATAGATCCTCTGAGATCAGAAAATCTCCAGAAAATGGAGAAGTTTCTCACAGAAGAACTGTGAGTGGTTCTGACAGACGTGGTGAGTCCAGAACTTCATGGTCGGAGGTTCGGTTCTGGTGTCGTTTCCTGCAGTGTGACATGTTATCCAGCAGAGGGCAGCACATGAATCTGAACTGATGATGTAGAAAATATCAAAGAAAGATTAAAATGCTGTAAAACACTCAGCAGATCATTTAGTTATAAATACGTTTCAACAAATCTTAGACGGTAACTGATCTGCAAACCGGACAGTAAAATACTGTGTAGCTTCTGGACAGTGTTTTACTGTGAACACCAAAGGATTGTGGGAATTCTAGAGGTGAATTCTGGAGGGTAACCTTGGATTCTGGCTCCAGGCCTCAGACTCTCTCCATCCTGGAGAAACGTTCTCCTGAACCTTTAATCTTCTTTCTTTCTTTCCATCAAAATGAAATAGTAAAGCTGCTAAAAGCTTTAATGTCTTTAAACAATTGAATCTTTTTCTGTCTGAAGTTCATCAAACGTTCATGCTGGACTTCCTCTTGTCTGGACATCCTGTTAGCACACAGTAACTAAACTGTTATTATTTATTTACAACCGTTTTTAAATGAACTGGAAGTGGTTTGTTTCTTATCCTTCAGATTCTTTAATGTCAGTGAGACTTCCTGTTAAATAAAGGTTCATAACATAAAGAATAATAACAGAAACCATAATGCTAACGTGTAAACTTCATTTAAATAAACTGATGTCAGCGTGACACAAGGGTTCAAACAGGATTCTTACAGGTTTCTTAAAGTGAAATTAAACCATATTCTGGTGGATTTACCATCAGGTCCAAATGATCCAACTAAAAACATTGTTTATCTCTATTGTGAAATCCCATTTGTACGTGTCACAGAAACACACGATAGTTTGTGTCACAGGAAACCAGAACATGAACAGAATGTTTCAGACTGATCTACTTCAGACATTTAGATGTTCTGTTGTGATGAAAAATGATGCAATATTTAGAAAAATACTTTGAAAGGAAAGTGAGAGTACGAGTTTAGAGTCATCTAAGTTTAGTCTCCAACCCTAACAGAAATAGTTTAGTATTTAGACAAAGATAAAGATCAGAATCTAAACTGGACAGACAAATCAGTCATGAAGACATTTAGATCTAAATCATCAAAGTAACATTTCTGTATGTAAATGAATAAACTGTTGACTTCTGAATGACTTTATGTGATTATTGGACAAAATATTTAAATTACTTTGATGGTCAATCAGGGCCTGATCCCCTTTGCTTGCTTCTCATTGGAGGAGGACGTTCTCATGAATGTAGCTACAGATCTGAAGTTCTCCAGCTCAGATCTCATTTGATGTTTTTCTTTCTGTCCCGTCATGATAACGCCTGCTTGAGTTCATGTTGTGACCCGAACAACAATAAAGGAGATAAATGAAGTTCTTCTACTGTGGAGCTTCAGCCTTTAATGCTGACTCTGCTGCTCTGTGGTGTTACTCCAGAGGCTCAAATCCACTCAACATTTATTCAACAGCATAAAACCACATTTTCAAACTTTAAAACTGTAACTTTTTATCATAATTCTGAATAATAAAAGGCAGGAATATTATTCCAGAATAAATCAACTTAAACCTTAAATAACTTTCAATATTTTACTCTCCATAAAAGTATATTTTGTTAAAATGATACAAGTTAGAAATGAGCTCAAGATAACATCGGGTCATTGATAACAATAAAATGATCTGGAGGGCCGGATAGAATTACCCCGAGGGCCGGATCCGGCCCCCGGGCCGTGACTCTGGCACATGTGAGAGGAAGGGTGGAGTAAAAAGTCAATGTGGGTCTCCATCATGTGGCCAAATTAGAAAAAAAATGTGAGACTTTGATATTGTTGGGGGGCCGGATCCAGCCCCTGGGCCGTAGGTTGGGGACCCCTGCTTTAGACCACAAATAATTACTTAAAAATGTTGTAAACTTCCAATAAAGAAGTTCATGTTGTCATCGACGTATGTTTAGGTCGACCGAGCGTTAGCCTTCCTATGGGAAATTCTATTGTACGTTAGCATCAAGCTAGTGGATTCTCCACTATTATGGGTCAGTTATTGATCTATTCAGCTGAGATGGAATCAGATGGATTCTTCTGCAGTCAGGTCCAGCAGTAAAACCAAAACATAGGAGACGTCAGCATTTAATACAAGAACAAACATGTCGGACACGAGCTTCATGCATTCAAATCTACAGTTCTGTTTCAAATCCATGACCAGAACATCCTCACATGTCTGTCTGGAAACACCTTCATCCTTCTGTTCAAATCTAAAATCATTTGGTTTTTATTACATCAAGTTAAAACATCCAGACCTGAAGTCTGAATAGTTCTGGAATCTTCAGTCTGGTTCTCAGAGGAGCTGATGGTCCTGAAACCTGATCTCCAGCTGCTCCCAGGAGTCCAGCTCAAGCTGCAGACATGATAGTTCTGTTCATCCGTTCCATGTCGGAGCATTTCAGAACTTTCATTTCTTCTGGGTTTCTGTGAAAAAACTGGAGATCTTGCTCTGGGTCTTCGGGGAGGCTAAACAGAAGAAGAAGAAGAAGGAGGTTACAGGAATCTGCCCTCCTCGTGAGGAGGAGGAGTCTGAGGACCTCACCTGAACTCTGCTCCGGTTCTCCTCTGGATGACACCTCCTCACCCAACAGGCCGTCCAGCAGCTCTTTGAACTTCTGCTTATGGTGAGGACGAATGAACAGGTTGAACCCTGAGGGGGGAGAAGGAGGTTCAGAGGAGGAGGAGGAGGAGAAGAAGGAGGTTCAGAGGACTCACTGATGAGCAGCTGGAGGTTCTGGTCTCTCTCCGTCAACAGGCTCACGGCCGTGGTCAGCAGCTTCTCGTAGTCGTCCGTCTTCTTGTAGCTGCTGATGGCCTGAAGGAGGAGAGCGCAGGCTTCTGCTCCCAGAGCTTTCTTCACATCAGCCACAAAGGAGGAGCGGTTCTGGTTCTGGTTCTGGTTCTTATCTGAGGAACCTGCAGACAGATCCTGTTAGGAGATCTTCATGTTCTTCATTCCTGATGCTTCTGTTTGACTCTCTCTCCTCTGCAGCTGATTGGTTTATATGTTACGGAACTAACACGACGGCGCGGAGCGGGGGGGAAGACTACCAGTGATCACCTGATCCGCACCAGTGATCGCCTGATCCGCACCAGTGATCGCCTGATCCGCACCAGTGATCGCCTGATCCGTACCAGTGATCGCCTGATCCGTACCAGTGATCGCCTGGTCCGTACCAGTGATCGCCTGGTCCGTACCAGTGATCGCCTGATCCGTACCAGTGATCGCCTGATCCGTACCAGTGATCGCCTGATCCGTACCAGTGATCGCCTGATCCGTACCATTGATCGCCTGATCCGTACCAGTGATCGCCTGATCCGTACCAGTGATCGCCTGATCCGTACCAGTGATCGCCTGATCCGTACCATTGATCGCCTGATCCGTACCAGTGATCGCCTGATCCGTACCAGTGATCGCCTGATCCGTACCAGTGATCGCCTGATCCGTACCAGTGATCGCCTGATCCGTACCAGTGATCGCCTGATCCGTACCAGTGATCGCCTGATCCGTACCAGTGATCGCCTGATCCGTACCAGTGATCGCCTGATCCGTACCAGTGATCGCCTGATCCGTACCAGTGATCGCCTGATCCGTACCAGTGATCGCCTGATCCGTACCAGTGATCGCCTGATCCGTACCATTGATCACCTGATCCGTACCAGTGATCACCTGATCCGTACCAGTGATCACCTGATCCGTACCAGTGATCGCCTGATCCGTACCAGTGATCGCCTGATCCGTACCAGTGATCGCCTGATCCGTACCAGTGATCGCCTGATCCGTACCAGTGATCGCCTGATCCGTACCAGTGATCACCTGATCCATACCAGTGATCACCTGATCCGTACTAGTGATCACCTGATCCATACCAGTGATCACCTGATCCGTACTAGTGATCGCCTGATCCGTACTAGTGATCACCTGATCCATACCAGTGATCACCTGATCCGTACCAGTGATCACCTGATCCGTACCAGTGATCGCCTGATCCGTACCATTGATCACCTGATCCGTACCAGTGATCACCTGATCCTTACCAGTGATCACCTGATCCGTACTAGTGATCGCCTGATCCGTACTAGTGATCACCTGATCCATACCAGTGATCACCTGATCCGTACCAGTGATCACCTGATCCGTACCATTGATCACCTGATCCGTACCATTGATCACCTGATCCGTACCAGTGATCACCTGATCCGTACTAGTGATCGCCTGATCCGTACTAGTGATCACCTGATCCATACCAGTGATCACCTGATCCATACCAGTGATCACCTGATCCGTACTAGTGATCACCTGATCCATACCAGTGATCACCTGATCCGTACCAGTGATCACCTGATCCGTACCATTGATCACCTGATCCGTACCATTGATCACCTGATCCATACCAGTGATCACCTGATCCGTACCAGTGATCGCCTGATCCGTACCAGTGATCACCTGATCCATACCAGTGATCACCTGATCCGTACTAGTGATCACCTGATCCATACCAGTGATCACCTGATCCGTACTAGTGATCGCCTGATCCGTACTAGTGATCACCTGATCCATACCAGTGATCACCTGATCCGTACTAGTGATCGCCTGATCCGTACTAGTGATCACCTGATCCATACCAGTGATCACCTGATCCGTACCAGTGATCACCTGATCCGTACCAGTGATCGCCTGATCCGTACCATTGATCACCTGATCCGTACCAGTGATCACCTGATCCTTACCAGTGATCACCTGATCCGTACTAGTGATCGCCTGATCCGTACTAGTGATCACCTGATCCATACCAGTGATCACCTGATCCGTACCAGTGATCACCTGATCCGTACCATTGATCACCTGATCCGTACCATTGATCACCTGATCCGTACCAGTGATCACCTGATCCGTACTAGTGATCGCCTGATCCGTACTAGTGATCACCTGATCCATACCAGTGATCACCTGATCCATACCAGTGATCACCTGATCCGTACTAGTGATCACCTGATCCATACCAGTGATCACCTGATCCGTACCAGTGATCACCTGATCCGTACCATTGATCACCTGATCCGTACCATTGATCACCTGATCCATACCAGTGATCACCTGATCCGTACCAGTGATCGCCTGATCCGTACCAGTGATCACCTGATCCATACCAGTGATCACCTGATCCGTACTAGTGATCACCTGATCCATACCAGTGATCACCTGATCCGTACTAGTGATCGCCTGATCCGTACTAGTGATCACCTGATCCATACCAGTGATCACCTGATCCGTACCAGTGATCACCTGATCCATACCATTGATCACCTGATCCGTACCATTGATCACCTGATCCGTACCAGTGATCACCTGATCCGTACCAGTGATCCACTGCCCCCCCACAGAGAGCAGAAAGCTCTCTTCTGATTGGGTCTCGTCTCCTCACCTGCCTGCGGCTCCTTTAAGCCCCGCTGACTCAGGTGGCGTCCTCCTCCGTTGAGCTGCTGAGTGTCCATCTGGCTGCGGGGGGACGAGCTGGCCCCGCCCCCGGTGGGCGGCCTCTCTGCAGCTGAAACACAGCCCGGCTTCAGCTGCTTCTTCTGCTCAGGTGAAGAGGAGGAACCAGCCGTGGTACCGCTCTGCAGCAGGACGGCCTTCTTCTGGTCCTTGGACAGCGAGTGCTCCGGTTTGTACCCGCAGCCCTGTCCCGTCAGCGCCTCGCACCTCTCATCAAACCTCTGTTTGTGGTGCGGACGGACAAACTGGTAGAACCCTGCAGCAGAACCCAGACGTGATCCAAACGGCAGGAACAGGAGTAGAGGGGGAGGGCGGGCGGACAGACCCACCCCGGAACAAGCGGTGAGTGTTGGCGTCTTCAGTCAGGACGGCCGTCCGGGTCAGCAGAGCGTCCAGCTCGTCCGTCTTCTTGTAGGTCTGCAGGGCCTGGACCACGCGGTCAAAGGTCACCTTGCTGAGGGACTTCTTCATGTCTGCCAGGAACAGCTTGGCCCTGACGGTTTTGTCCTCCTCCGACAGATCCTCCGACCGGCTCTGCTCCTGCACACACAGGTGTAGAAACCAAACGACCCTCTGAGCTGACATCAGCTGGACCATCGAGGATTACTCCTCTCTGACAGTTAGATGACGGTTACAGGAACGCCACCGAATGCTGCTGGTTTGATTATGAAGTCATTTAGAGTTTCTTCTTCTATTGAATGCTAATGCTAACGCTAGCTTTCCATGACAGGGATGAGATCTGAGAAGATCTCTCCTGTCCAGAATGTTTCAACGACAGTAAAGAAAAGCTAAAAACTGCCGTTATTTTCTGACTGAACTCCTCATCACACGTCTGATCCCTGCAGGAGAATTAAGGAAAACAAGGAGAAAAACTTCTCAAACAGAAACTTGTGTGTGAAGAACCCTCTTATGTACACACATCCAGGGCTGAGGGTTTGTCTTGAGCGCTCTTATTTTGAAAGCTGAAAATACGTGGCTTCATAGCAGCACTTAAAATATTCTATACTTGGTAAACATTCTCATATTTTTACAGTTACCCCATAAACCATCAAATACCTCCAGCCTTTGGGTTAACAAACAGCCATGTGCATCTCAGCTGCTTTTCTTAACTGTGGCCAACATGAAGTTCTGTCAGTTTCTGAGCTGACCGCTCTTAAAAACACGGTAGAATAACATCTGCTCAGATGAAAGGTCGATATTTGCATTATTCACATTTGTGTTTAGATTTATGAACGATCTAAGACAGGAGATAAAGATGCAGCAGGACATTCATCAAATCAATATTGTATCTTCTGTTGAAATTGGTGAAGCAACCTTTGATTATTGGTTTAAAATAGTTAGTTTTACCGTTCTAAATCTGTAAACTGGAAGTTCCACATAATCAGAGGAGTTCTCTCAGAGAAACCTGCTTCATCCAGAGTCTATTGATCCTTTTTTCTTTAGTTAATTAACAATTGATTCCTGCAGTTTCTCCTGTCATCTGACCAGCATCAGATGTATAAACGTCCAAACGTCTAAACCGTCTCCAGCTCACGGAGCTTTCCTCCTCTCTGGTTGGTTGAGGAACTCACCTGATGCTGGATCAACTTGATTTTCCGTTTTCCTCCTCGCAGCTCGTCCTCCATCCTCTTGTCGTGCTGAAGCGAGCGCGTGGACAGCCGGCTCGTCTTTGGACGCATAAATCCGTCATTCTCTCAGACTCCCGATGACCTCCGGCTTCGGTAAACCCACCTTCTCCTGAGCCGCGGCCCCGTCGTCTCCGCGGCAACCGTCCTCTCGCTCCAGAGCGTCCAGCAGGCTGGCCGGCCTCCTCGGACCCTCCCGTACCTCGCGCTCATAGTCCAGGCAGATCCGGGCCATCCCACCACCTCCGCTCTGTTCACCTGATCCCAGAGCAGAAGAAGACCTCAGAGCTTCAGCTCACCAGAGGAGAACTACAACGGCATTATGAAGGAGTCAAAATGAAGACATTCCTCTGCTAAACTAAAAAGAAGGGGCGGGACTTAGAGCTAGAATTGTCTGATGATCTTTCCTCAGGTGTACTCAGTGTTGACTGAGCCGACTAACATGAACCTGATCTTCCCTGATATCTTCAGATTCCAGAACCTCCATGGAGAACGGAGCTTCACCGTGTCCAGGAAGACTCACAGAGTTTCCTCCTCTTCAGGCTGGGCAGGTGAGCGTCCAGCGCCTTGGCTTTCTGCGCGCAGGAGCTCTGAGAAGACGAGCAGGAGGGGGTTTGTGGCGCCCACGCCGGCGCTGTGCAGCTCTCTCCTGCGCCGGTCTTCTGGACCACCGGCCTCTGGAACAAACGACGACGCTCAGCTCTGCTGGCTGGACATCCAGCAGCTGACCCACACCAACCCACCAGTTTCTGCGCCACCCTGAAGAACTGAGACACATCCCGAACCACGTTCCCGAAGTTGTCATAGATGCGCACGTGAGGCTTGACCCACGAGGGGAGGCTGGCCCGGGCGTCAGCGTTTCTGAACCTGAGAGGAACATGGAAGTCACGCGTGTGAGAATCGGGGTTAGATGTTCCCGTGATGCTGCAGCAGTTCCACCTCTGGTCACACAGGAAGATGGCTCCGTAGTCCTCTTTGTGGCGGATGACTCTGCCGATGGCCTGGTTCACGGCCCGGAAGGCCTGCTGCCGGTACCACTCCTGCCCTAGCAGGTACTGACCCGCACAGCCAGAGGGACGACAAACACGTTTGACCCAACGGAGCAGGAACCCCGCCGCCCCGCCCCGCCTCCACCGTCCTCACCCTCACTCCCGGAGCTTTGGCTCGGCTCATCTCGTCCAAAAACTGCATCTTCAAGATGACGCGAGGATCCATTTTGGGAGGGAAAGGAAGGCCGGTGATGATGACGCCACGGCTGAAGGCGTCGGCAAAATCCAAGCCTTCACTCGCCTGAAACAGAACGCATCAGTGTTTGTTTGGATGAAGACCGGCTCCAGGCTCCACCCACTTCCTGCTGGAAACCTTCTGATTTGTCAATTATTTATGCTTCATATGTTTTAAAGCTTTCCAAAAAACTGCTTTCCTTTATTCATTTAGTACTTTTTACTGATTTGAAAGTAGGGCTGCCACGATTAGTCGACTAATCGACTATTAAAATAGTCGACAACTAATTTCATAGTCGATTAGTCGTTACTTTATAATATATAGAGTCAGACTGTAGTAAAGTTGAAAGTTTATAATGACATTCTGCAGCTTTTTAGACTATTTTGGCATTTATTAAGGGTTTTCAGGCTATTTTGGAGTTTAGCTAATATTTTAGCTTCATGCTAGCTATTTTGGCTAATTTAGGCTTTTTCAGTTTTTTAGGCTAATTTGGAATAAGATAATATTTCAGCTACATATTAGCTCTTTTGGCTAATTTAGGATTTTTTCAGTTTTTAGGCTAATTTGGAGTTTAGCTAATATTTCATTTACATGTTAGCTAGCTAATTCTAAATGTTTACAGTTTTTTAGGCTAATTTGGAGTTTAGCTAATATTTCAGCTATATGTTAGCTATTTTGGCTAATTTGGAATTTTTACAGTTTTTTAGGCTAATTTGGAGTTTAGCTAATATTTCAGCTACATGCTAGCTATTTTGGCTAATTTGGAATTTTTACAGTTTTTTAGGCTAATTTGGAGTTTAGCTAATATTTCAGCTATATGTTAGCTATTTTGGCTAATTTGGAATTTTTACAGTTTTTTAGGCTAATTTGGAGTTTAGCTAATATTTCAGCTATATGTTAGCTATTTTGGCTAATTTGGGATTTTTACAGTTTTTTAGGCTAATTTGGAGTTTAGCTAATATTTTAGCTTCATGCTAGCTATTTTGGCTAATTTAGGCTTTTTCAGTTTTTTAGGCTAATTTGGAATTAAGATAATATTTCAGCTACATATTAGCTCTTTTGGCTAATTTAGGATTTTTTCAGTTTTGTAGGCAAAATTGGAGTTTAGCTAATATTTCATTTACATGTTAGCTAGCTAATTCTAAATGTTTACAGTTTTTTAGGCTAATTTGGAGTTTTGCTATTTCTTCAGCTACATGCTAGCTATTTTGGCTAATTTGGAATTTTTACAGTTTTTTAGACTAATTTTGAGTTTAGCTAATACTTCAGCTACATGCTAGCTATTTTGGCTAATTTGGAATTTTTACAGTTTTTTAGACTAATTTGGAGTTTAGCTAATATTTCAGCTATATGCTAGCGATTTTAGCTTATTTAGGATTTTTTTGTTTTAAAGCTAATCATATTTCAGATTTTCTTTACATCCACTTTGTCCATGATCCGATTAGTCGACTAATCGGAAAAATTAATCGATGATTAGTCGACTATTAAAATAATCGTTTGTGGCAGCCTTATTTGAAAGTGATCCGAACCGTGACAGGATGTGACCCGTTACCCCCTCGTCAGACCAGAACATTTATCTGTCCCGTCCTGGACGGATGGGCTGCTCTCACTGCACCTCTTACCCCCGATCCTCAGAAACTCATAAACCGGTGAAAACCCGTTTCTGATGCCGCATTAACGGATTTAAAGAGCAGAGGAGGCACAGGTGCGGCTCACCTTTCCCCTGCACACAGCAAAGAAGCTTCCTCCTTTGGACGCGGGCTCGTTGACCTTGTTGTAGTATCCGTCGATGACCTGCCAGACGAGCGGGACACGGAGGATGACGCATCCACAGACGGCTGCAGGGACCGACTCGCACGGCTCACCTCGCTGAAGGAACCCGAGCCTTTGGGCTCCACGAACATGGGCTTGACGCTCTGGATGCGGTCCGCGTGTCCGTGAGCCTGGCGGGCCAAAGAGAGGCGCTCTCACAGCTGCGTGGAAACGACTGAAACGTGCCGAGTCAGCTCACCTTCCAGAAATCCAGAGTCTTTTCCATTAAAGGAAAAGACGGGAAAAACGCCAAGAGCCCATGAGGAACCACTCTGCTGATGTTGGCTGAGGAGAACAGAACATCAGGATGGACAGAGGGGGAGAAGGCCACGCCTCTTCAAAGCATCCAATCAGAGACAGAGGAGCTGTCGGAGCTTACCGACGGTGTTTCCTAAGGAAGACATGTTTTCTGGGAGGAACCTGTGAGGACGGGAAGAATCATCTGAGAGGTTCTGAGGAGCAGAGAGGTTACAGGACAGGACGACTCACCGCCGGTCAAACGCCGAGCTCAGCAGGACGCCGTCGGGGCCTCGAGGCACCACGCTGACGAAGATCTGGTCCCGCTCGATCACATGACCGTTCTCCAGAGAAACGGGGAACGGTCTGCAGCAAACAAACCAAACTTCTGCAGCGATCTGCTACTTCAAACTCACTCCAATGAACGGATTCTCATGACAGATTTAGGACTAAAACTGAGTTTGGGAGAATTTCTTAATTTAAATTGCACTGGCTTGAAAATGCTCAGACTGATGACGCAGGAACTGAAATGGGCGGGGCCAAAGTCTGGCGTTTCTGCCTCGTTCTGGTGGCAGACAACTCTTTTCTGTTTCAGACAATAGATCCATGAACGTCTTTGTTTTCCTGGTCTGAGCCGGATAACTCACATGTTGTGTTGGTCTGCTATGCTAATGTTAGCTTGGAGCTGTGAGAGAGTGTAAACAAAGGCATGCTGGGATATGAATGGAGCCAACAGCCCACTCACAACACAGACTTGTATTTCTAATGAAAACATGTCTTAAACATTAAACAAGGCTTCTGATTATAAAAATTTAAGACCTCAGGGAACGATTTAACAATAGAAAATATTTAGTTGGATCTGGAATTTAAAGAGTTTCACTGAAACTCAACAACATGAGAAACTGGAGAGTGAATTGACACAAAAGCAGCTCTTAGTATGTGGCATGAACATGTTGGTGTTTTTAACATGTTCTTGGAGCATTTTTCTCATGACGGAGGACATATTTAAAGGAAATGAAGCTGAATCTTGTATTTCTGACCTTCTCCTTCTTCAAACTGTTGTGAACCAGGAGCAGATGAAAAAGATTGTATTTGTGACATAGAAAATACAGTGGGCGGGTCTTAAGGTTCCAGCTCCGCCCCATTCTGATCCATCCACACCATGAACGTCTTTGTTTTCCTGGTCTGAGCCGGATTCTGGAGTATTAGGTTCCCCGTAAGGATAGAGAAATTCATTTATGAAAAAAGTTGTAGTTGGGATAGGCTCCAGGTACTGGATATTTCTGCTCCATGGATTCAGACTTTCCTGTAAATCTCCTGAACTGCTTTTGATCCAGAGTTTTTCTGAAGAACCATCAAAGCCGTCACAGGAACAGATTTAACTCAGATTGAAACCCTCTGTCTGCAGGAGGGAGCGCCGTGGCAGATCAGATGTTTGACCTCAGAGAACCAGATGCCTCATCATCTCATCTACTGTGTTTAGTGTAGGGCTGCCACAAACGATTATTTTAATAGTCGACTAATCACCGATTATTTTTTTCCGATTAGTCGACTAATCTGTTCATGGCCAAAGTGGATGTAGATGCTGAAGTTGATAACCAGCTAAAATATTAGTTAAATGCCAAATTAGCCAAAAAATAAAAAGAGCCAAAGTTAGCCTAAATAGCTAGCATGCTGCTGAAATATTAGCTAAATTCAAATTAGCCTTAAAAAACGGAAAAATCCTATATTAGCCAAAACAGCTAGCACATAGCTGAAATATAAGCTAAACTCAAAAATTGCCTAAAAAAACTTAAAAAAGCTAAAGTTAGCAGAAATAGCTAGCATGCTGCTGAAATATTAGCTAAACTCCAAATTAGCCTTAAAAAAATGGAAAAATACTATATTAGCCAAAACAGCTAGCATATAGCTGAAATATAAGCTAAACTCAAAAGTTGCCTAAAAAAACGTAAAAAAGCTAAAGTTAGCCGAAATAGCTAGCATGCTGCTGAAATATTAGCTAAACTCCAAATTAGCCTTAAAAAATGGAAAAATACTATATTAGCCAAAACAGCTAGCATATAGCTGAAAAATAAAGCTAAACTCAAAAATTGCCTAAAAAAACTTAAAAAAGCTAAAGTTAGCAGAAATAGCTAGCATGCTGCTGAAATATTAGCTAAACTCCAAATTAGCCTTAAAAAAATGGAAAAATACTATATTAGCCAAAACAGCTAGCATATAGCTGAAATATAAGCTAAACTCAAAAGTTGCCTAAAAAAACTTAAAAAAGCTAAAGTTAGCCTAAATAGCTAGCATGCTGCTGAAATATTAGCTAAATTCCACATTAGCCTTAAAAAATGGAAAAATACTATATTAGCCAAACAGCTAGCACATAGCTGAAATATAAGCTAAACTCAAAAATTGCCTAAAAAAACTTAAAAAAGCTTAAGTTAACCAAAATAGCTAGCATGCTGCTGAAATATTAGCTAAACTCCAAATTAGCCTTAAAAAAATGGAAAAATACTATATTAGCCAAAACAGCTAGCATATAGCTGAAATATAAGCTAAACTCAAAAGTTGCCTAAAAAAACGTAAAAAAGCTAAAGTTAGCCGAAATAGCTAGCATGCTGCTGAAATATTAGCTAAACTCCAAAATAGCCTAAAAAACCTTAATAAATGCCAAAATATTCCAAAAAGCTAGCAGAATGCTATTATAACTTTCAACTTTACTACAATCTGACTTCATACAATATAAAGTAATGATTAATCGACTATTAAATTAGTTGTCGATTATTTTAATAGTCAATTAGTCATCGATTAGTCGACTAATCGTGGCAGCCCTATTTTAGTGCTATTTCTTCTGTTCTCATCTGTTGGTTCTGATTTTTGAGCTGGAGTAAAGACATTTCCAATGAAGTCCTGAATCTATGTCAAACATTATCTCCATATTAAACCTGGAGATCAAAGAGGCGGAGTTTACATAAGTGACTGACGGGAGCGTCTCTGAACCCTCCCCCGTCAGCAGACATGAAGACAAACTCACATCCTCATCTCAGAGGTGAATGAGGACAGCGGGGAGAGGGTCCCGCTGGTCAGGATGATGCAGCGGACGTCCTGCTTCTTCAGGTCCAGCATGCTGAAGCCCGGAGAGAAGCACCAGTAACTCAGAATGTTTCCTGTAACACACAGAGAAAGAAACTTCAGCCTGAAATCATTAAATCAATCTGTTCTGTTCTCCAGAGCAGATCCAAAACATCTTCAGGAAAAACATCTGCTATCACCAAACCTGCACGTTGCGCTGCTTTCATTTGTCTTCAGGTTTGTCTCTGACTAGATGACCTAAAGTATCGTCTCACCTGCTTAGACTCAAATGAACTTTAGAGCCACCCATTTCTAACCCATAGAGTTGGATGTGATGCTGGTCCACCTTCTGCAGACCTTACATCTCCAACTCAGAAAGACTGAACCCTGATGTCTTCATCTAAACATCTGAAAGATTCTCCTGCATGCAGAGGTCAGACATACCCTGCTTCTTGGATGAAGACGATGTCCACGGATCAGAGCTCTGCTTCTTCTTGTTCCTGCTGGAATCCTGGTGGATGTGGACCTGAAGAACATCAAAAACATGTGGGATCTACAGCTTGTGGAGGTGCGTGACGCCCACATGATCCATCACATGTAGTGAGTGGATCCTGCCGGCACGCAGAGAACATGCTGGACGGACCTTGAAGTGAGCAGAGTTGGACTCCATCTGCTTCTGCTCGTCCTCCTGTGACGGTTCTCCGCTGAACACCAGCTGCAGGAGAGAAGAAGGTTTTCACAGAGTCTCACACATGAGCTGATCTTCAGACTCCAGCACACCTGGATGATGTCAGACAGTTTCTGCAGCCCGCTGGTGTTGAAGAAGATTCCTGGCTCTAGAGAGAAGGAGACACTCAGGACACCTGTGCTGATGAATCCAGGTGAAGCAAAGCCCAGACTGCACTCACGTCCTGACAGATACCCCATGATCTGGTCCAGAGCCTCCAGAACCGCCGCCTTGGTCCTGTAGGTGAGGTGGGCCCTCTCCAGCAGCTCGTATATGAAGCTGAGGCAGACGGGAAGAGACGTGTGAGCTCCTTCAGGTCTCAGGTGTCAAACACACCTGCCCTGAAGAAACATCTTCCTTGTTCAGATCCAGTTGACCTGAACGTGTCTTCTCATTCTAGCTTGTATTTGGATATCCAACCAGCTGATCTCCTGGAGTTCACAGACCTTACATCAAAAGCTGTAAACGTGTCTCCACTGGTGTTTCAGATGTTTCTCCTCAGATTCAGGTCAGAACTGTGACTGGAACACCTTCACGTTTCTGTCTACGTTTGTCGTTTTGGGTCATGTTCATGATGATTCTGGTTAAACTCTTCTCCGTCTCTGACTCCACATGAAGATCCGTCGGTGAAGAATCAAGCGTTTCATCAGAACACAAACACCACAACAGAGGAGAATTTACAGTTCAAACATGTGTTTGATTCAGTTTCAATGTCTAAAACATGATTGGTTTTCCTGCAGTAGTTCAGAAATGGATAAATAGATCAGTCTTTATTCTCCTTCTGTTCATCGTTAGTTTGGAGGTTTCACCAGAGAGCAGGAGTCGAGGAGGTTCTAGCATCTGAGAGTTTTTACAGTTTTAACACCATAGATCATTTAGAGCAGCTTGGATGGAAAAGAACTTTGAGATTTTCAATTAGCATCTGTGAGTAGGAATGACTCGACCAGAGACGAGTCCCTCCGAGCCTCACAGGCCTGAATCAGGTGTAACCAATCAGAACATGCCAGAGCAGAGTATGTTGAATCAAGACACCCCCCCCCCACGCTTTCCAACATAAAGTTAGACAGAGAGAGACGTCACAGATGATCTAAGATATTAAAAGTCTTCAGTCACATACTATCTATACCAGAGGTGTCAAACATACGGCCCGCGGGCCGTATCCGGCCCGCTAGATGATTTAATCCGGCCCAATTATGAAGAAAAAAATATATAAGAATTTTCAAAAAAGAAAGCAAGTTTCTAGCCCACTCCTGTGGCGAGTTATGGTTCTTTTAAGAAATGGATGCAATGCGCAATTTAACCACTAGGGGGAGAAATGAAACTCAAGCAAAGAAATCAAAGATCAGAATAACATCGGATTTATTTTGCTGTGGAAACCCTCCAAATATTTAACAAACTGTTTTTACAACATAAAATGATAGTTTTGGGTGTAATTTCATAAAAACCACTAAACTAAATTTAGTCAACAAACTAATCAACATATTTTTGACTGAAAATGCAAAAGACAATTTCAGGTGAAATTCCCAGGTTCCTCATTTGGGCCACAAATATGAAGAGTTTGTGTTGGTAGAGGAACATGACAGACCTCACAGCTCCATGATGTTTTTGTCCAAAAACTACAAATAAAGGCCATATTTTGACTTTAATTCAATAAAATATCAGTTCTAGAACATGAACTTTTATTTTATCAGGTTGATCTCACAGCTGCACAGCAGGACGTCTGAGGGCATCTGTCTGTTCCAGAGGGTTCATTTAGTTTGATTTTTCATTGATTAAAACATTTATATTTTTTCCCGTAGCCCCCTCTTTAGTTTACAATGGGGATTGGTTTAATGTTAGATGTAAAACATTCAGTCTGTAGAAAATTAAATAAACCTTTTTTTTTTTAGTGAAATCCATTTTATTTGAAATGCTTTGGACTCAGTAAATAAAAATGTAATAATAAGTGATTAGACTACTAGGTTGTTTGAAACAGTTTTTGCAACTAAGAAATAAACAAAACAAAAATAAATCTAAAAATAACACGTTGAACAAAGGTTATTTTGCTGTTATGTTTCTGGCCCGGCCCACTTGAGATCAGACGGGTTGAATGCGGCCCCCGAACCAAAATGAGTTTGACATCCCTGATCTATACGATCAAATAGGATCTTCCTTGAATTGATCAGACTGTAGTGAAAGCAGAATGAGACTGAGGAGCAGCAGGAAGCTGAAGTTCTGATGGTTGTTAACCTTCATGTGTCAGTAGAACTATTAGAGTCAGATGTGGATTTGACCGGTGTCACATGACCCGACCGGTGTCACATGACCCGTGCTCGCTCTGTAACCTCTTGTCACCTACATTCCAGGTTTGGTGAGGCCTCTGTCCGTGAGAAGGTCGTAGGCATCAATGGCGGCCTCCAGATCCAACAGAATCTCTGTTAAGGCGGGGCAGAGAGCAGACTCTGGAGCGTGGGAACAAAAGCATCTTCAGTCTGACGTCAAGGACTCACGTTTGATGTTTGCCAGATCTTTTACATCCAGTTTCAACCCTGAAACAGAATCAAAAGACCAGAATGAGTCTTTCTGAAGGACCAAACGTCTCTAAAACCCTGAAGGCCTTCATCTGTGAGAACGTCTGCGTGCGGCGGTCGGACCTGCGTTGAGGGATTCCACGTTCAGGTCTTCAGCAGAGAATTCTCCGCCGCCGGTCGGTTTGGCCTGCTCCACCAGCAGCCGGTCCACGGCGGTGATGGCGGACGCCACGTCGTACGGAGTCAGGTCAAACGAGGACGACTCCTCGCACGTTTTCTCCTGAACACAGACCACTGGGATCCATCATGCTGAGTGTGCAGCGGACAGCCGGCCTCTTCATGAAGACGTTCGAGAGCAAAGCTAGTCGTCAGACCAGTTTCCTCTACGCTAGCTCAGGTCCAGACCGGACTGGACCGGGCCGGACCGGGCTTTCGAGCATTTCCATTACAAATGGACCCGTTACGCAGGACCTGGTACCATTTCTGGTCCCCGTTGGTCGTAGGTCCATAGAAAAATGGAATGGACCCGTGAGGGCGGAGCTTCTGTCGTCCCAAAGGTTTTAAACGACAGGAAGCGTCCGACCTGTCCAGGTGTCATTCTTACCAGATTGTGAGCTTCATCAAAGATGACCACAGCCCCGCCCAGCTCGATGTTGTGCGCCCGGCGGCTCTGAGGAGACACAGATGTCCAGTTAAAAATGATCAGAAGAATCCCAACCCTGAAGAGCTACGGAGCTGCTGGTAGTACAACTATAGATACGAGAATTGTTATGAATATAAACTCATTCTATGAATCGTGACTCACTTTAATGTTGAACATGAGACTCGATCTGCTGTGAAACACAGAGGAACCAAATGTTCAGCACGTCTATTTCTACGGGAACGAACCAAACGACAGGTAGAAGGGAAGACTTAAACAAAATGTAAGGGGACGTAAAGGTCAAAGGTGAGACGCATGCACGTCCTATGGATCTATCAACCCCCCCTCCAAATCCTGCTGTCTGCATAAAGACCCACTGGTTCCTGTGCAGCCCGACTCCGAGTGTGGAGATGATAGAGTGTAGTTTGTGTGGGTGTCCTACAGGTATCCTACAGGTATCCTACAGGTATCCTACAGGTATCCTACAGGTGTCCTGCAGGTAGTTATGCAGGATCGATCAGTAAGGAGCCAGTACTGGCACTGTACTATTGAGTAGAAGGTCTAAGGACACTGTACAGTGTGTATACTGTTACTTTATCCTCACAAATACTTCTCCATACATTTACTACACAACATGGTATGTTCCGTTTCCATGAAGGTAGCCATGCGAGCCTCAATGGAACTGTGAGACTCACCTGGACCCCCCCTCCCTACTATTCTCCATGGACCCAGGTCCGCCCCCCCACAGGTGCATGTGATTAATAGACTGTCTCTGTGTTAATGAGATTATGGGATGTTTGTTGTTGTTTTCTACATTGTTGTGTATTTCCCTATATTAAAAAAGGGAATCATTGGATCAATTATCCAAAATACTGTAATACATTACATTTACAATGATTAGTTTTCATGAAATTAAAATATTTAGTTGATGGTTTACTTAACTTAAACAATAACTGATAAAAAACTAATATATATATATATATATTTTCTAACTTGTTCTGTCCAACAACTGAGCAAACAGATGTGTGCTGAACAACTAATATGTTTAAACATAATAAACTGCAGAGTTTTAGTTAATTGATCCAATGGTTGTTTTATACAGTGTATTCTGAAAGCTCTGATCGTTCCAACACCTTCATGGAGGAGAGTTTCTGTCATTCTCAACATCAACCATTGTTACAACAGGCAGTAAAATGAAAACAAAGGTCGCAGTTTTCAATCAGAACTAAATGAGGTTTTTGTCCTGATTCCATTTCTTTCTCTTATAAGGTGAATTAAAACACGACACACATCTGCTCCATCTGACCCCTCCTTTAAATTATAGAACCCTCTGTGGTCCACTAGTCAAACGCCAGGTGACCGAGTCTCACCTGCGAGTCCACTCACCTTCGGGTCCAGCAGGTAGTTGTAAGGCATGAAAATGAGGTCGGCCTGCTGCTTCAGGGAGCGACTGAGGTAATAGGGACAGACCCTGCAGACACGCAGACCGGACCGGTTCAGTCCAGAGAGTTCACGTCTCCTAGAGGACTCGGAGGACCAGAACTCACTTCTGTTTGGTTCCAAATTTGACCAAATCCTCCACATCCAGGATGGAGCTGGCCAAGTCTTTGTCGGTGCTGCTCTCTGAAAACCAAGATGATTTGGTTTCATTCCTCCTTCATCATCGTTTCCTCCAACAGAAACTCTCTTTACCTTCAACGTTGTTGTAGAAGTGGCAGGACCTGGTGGAGACCTTTCCTCTGCACATGTGAACCTGAGAAACCCAACAGTCATGTGAAGTCAGACCCTCCCTGCAGGACTCCGCCCTTCAGCCCTGGGGGGGTGGGTGGGGTGGGGGGGTGCTTTAACAGTATAAATCAGGAGCAAACAAACTTTTTCACTCGAAGGACCAAAATCTAAATGGGATCCCGGTCCGTAAGACAAATACAGTATTTTTTCCCATGAAATAAAAGTAGAAACTAAAGAATCTGGTTGAATACTTCTTATGATTCTGTATTTATGAAGGTAAAACACATTAGTGAGAATAAAAAGAAACATTTGTCTTTGGAACCTTTAACCACTTTGGGAACCCATGGTTTAAATGTGAAGAGAATTTTCTTAATGGAAATCCTCAAATAGATTAGATAGATAAACAGTAGAATAGAATAGATTAGAGAATACAGAATAGAATATAGAGAATACAGTAGAATAGAATAGAAGAATAGGATAGATAGATTAGAATAGAAATAGAATTAGAATAGGTTAGTAGAATAGAATAGAATAGAATACAATAGATTAGAATAGAATAGAATAGAATAGAATGGAATAGATTAGAATAGGTTAGAATAGAATAGAATAGAATACAGTAGAATAGAATAGAATAGAATAGAATAGAATACAGTAGAAATAGAATAGATTAGAATAGAATACAGTAGAATAGAATAGATTAGAATAGAATACAGTAGAATAGAATATAGTAGAATAGATTAGAATAGAATACAGTAGAATAGAATAGAATACAATGGAATAGATTAGAATAGAATAGAATACAATAGAATAGAATACAGTAGAATAGATTAGAATAGAATAGAATACAATAGAATAGAATACAGTAGAATAGAATACAGTAGAATAGAATACAATGGAATAGATTAGAATAGAATAGAATAGAATAGGTTAGAATAGAATACAATAGAATAGAATGGAATGCAGTAGAATAGATTAGAATAGAATAGAATACAGTAGAATAGAATAGAATAGAAGAATAGATATAGAAGAATAGAATAGAATAGAATAGAATAGGTTAGAATAGAATAGAATGCAGTAGAATAGAATACAGTAGAATAGAATACAGTAGAATAGAATAGAATACAATGGAATAGAGAATTTAGAATAGAATAGAATAGAATTAGAATACAGAAACAATAGAAATAGAATACAATAGAATGAATAGAATAGAATAGAATAGAATAGAATACAGTAGAATAGAATAGAATAGAATAGAATAGAATACAGTAGAATAGAATACAATGGAATAGATTAGAATAGAATAGATTAGAATAGGTTAGAATAGAATAGAATACAAGATAGATTAGAATAGAATAGAATAGAATACAATGGAATAGATTAGAATAGGTTAGAATAGAATAGAATAGATTAGAATAGAATAGAATGTCTTTATTTTTATACCACTTTTCCAAGAAAAAAATCATAAAGAGTTTTACTAAAAGAGCATAAAATCAAATCACAGAGGAAATAAAATTCAGTAAAAATAATTTTAAAAACAATTTTAAAACACAGTAAACTAAAATCAACTAAAAGCTCCCCTGAATAAAAGCATCTGGACCTGAGATTTAAAAGAGTTAGTCTGCTGCAGCGACAGCGAGTTCCTGACATGAGAAATCTCCTCCAGTCTTACAGTAAACTTGATCAGAGTCTGGGGTTCAAAGGTCAGAGACATCAAAACTAAAAGTAGTATTTTAAAATCAGTTTTGATAGTAACCAAACATCAACCCCGTATAGGTTAATGCAGTTCCTGTGTGACTGTAGCATGTTCTGGTTTCCAGCTCATCATCAGGTGATCTCATCTTCTGTTGGTGCTCCTGACTGTAAACTGAGATTTATGTGACTGTAGAAAGTTCTACACATCACTGAGAACCAGAACACCACAGAGGACATCAACTCACAGGATCTACAGCCAATCAGGATGCAGGACACAGACAGAAACACTCTGACTTGAATTGAACAAATCCTCAGAAGAGTGAGATGAACATCTGGGTTTCTCCATCCAGCCTGGCTCCGTCAGCATCTGCAGCGGTTCCTTACCTTCACGTGGTTGCTCTCCTGACGCATGACTTCCTGGTTGATGCACAGCTGGTCTCTGGATCCCAGCACACACACCTTTGGCCTGACACACACACACACACACACGGTGAAGTCTGAAGCAGGACTCCTGAACTCACCTCTTCAGGTAACAACGCTCACCTGTACGACGTTCTCCTCAGCTCTCCGACGACCTGTGCGAGCTGGGAGTGCGTCCTGGATGCGTAGATTATCTTGGGAATATCAGAGTAGTGAACTGGAGGACACCAGGAGAGACGGAACGTCAGAACAGAAGCTTTCTGGTGAACAGCGTTAGGAATCTCCTAAACTCTCTGATGATGAGAAGTTACGACTGAAGCTCCGCTCCTCTGCAGACCCTCTGGAGGCTTAACTGCTCCACACCTGGTTTGTCTCCATCGGTTGCAGCTGTTCCCCAGGAGGACAGGGGCGTGTCTGGGAACAGGACCTCCCCCTTCACCCTCTCCGCTATCTTTCGGGCGCTGATGGTGTCCCTGAAGTTCTCCCTCCAGGCCAGCGCGGCGCACAGCAGGCAGAGGGTCTTCCCCGTTCCCGTGGGGCTCTCCAGAACCCCGTTCTCTTTCTGGAGCAAACAAAACAACATCTTCTGCATGAGATGATACCACGGTAACCACTTCCTCTCCTCGTCTCTTGTCCTGACTGGAGGTCGGTGGAACCTTTAATATAGAATGATGAAGAGATACGAGAACCCGGTGAATAAAAGCAGAGACTCTCTCTTTGTTCATCTAACTCGGTTTGATCTGCTCTCAGGGAACACATGCGTCATCTGTTCCTGGTCCTTCTCTTTCTCGTTGGTACCTTCTGCCCGCCTCGGCCTCATGGGAGTCTGGAACTGACCCCAACAGGAGCTCTGAGCCGTGAAGCCGAGATCCAGACAACAGAGAAGATGGAGAGTCTGTTGCTATGGTAACCTGCATCTGAGAAGCAGGTTTACCTGGAGAGACTTGAAGCTGGAACATTCTAGGTCTGTGTAAAAACAGAACAATGACTGAAGGTCTGACAGATGTCAGAGTTTCTACCGACTCACATGTTCTCTTATTAAAAGCTAACGCTAACACGACAGCCTGCAGGGTGTTTGTTAACCTCTGGAGAGGCTTTATTTAATAAAGAAAGTGCTCACAGTTTTCTTCTGAAATCTTTCATAGGTCATGACCTTTTCCCGTCTGATGAAGGTGATGAAGCTAACCCTGGTTGAACTTTAAACTAAAGGAGCTTTTCCAGTGCTCAGGATCAGTCAGGTTGAACTGAAACTGAAAGTCAAATGTGTTGTTATCGTTTACAGGAACATTCATGAATATATTTCCAGAAAACTGTTGCGTTCTTCGTTCTTCCTCCTCTGTGAGGAAGACTCGCTGGTATCCCAGCAGCTCCTACATCCAGAACAAACTTCCTCACCACCGAGGTGGGGTGACGGGAGCCTGACCTGCTGCAGACACTGGAGCACTCGGTCCATGTAGTCCTTCTGACAGTCGTACGGCGGGAAGGGGAAGTTCACCGTGACTCCCCGCAGGCTGAGCGACGCCATTCCCCGGAGCGGAGGCCCACAGACGGACGCTGCGTTCGGCTGAAGCTCTCGGAACTTCCGCGAGGCCAGAACTGTTGTTGAAAACTGACTCTGACGTCACGAGCCACCGAAGCTTCGCGCCAGCGCTCTGCTCATGCGCAGTAAGGAGACGTTCACCTCTCTATGGAAACCCGCGTGGGACAAATTTGTTAAGAAGCTTTTTAATTTTATTTTATCTAAATGATACACATAAAAAGAATAATACGAGACATTCCAAGTGATGAGCCAATTCTGAGAATTACAAAATGATGAACTTAATCTGAACTCAAAACAGAGAAAAGAAAGAAAAGATAAATAAACAAATAAATAAATAAATACAGATGCCAAAAAGTCTACAGCTTTTGTATTGGTAAAATATTTAATATTCTAAACATATAAAACAATTTCTGTGTGTAAAATATAAAACTGTTTTTGTTAGCATATTTAGATTTATGAACCTGATATTTAGCAACAATTATAAAATAAAAAAAAAAACACAAATATCTTTTCAGAATGAACCTTTTCTTGCACAAAATAATCAAAACAACATGTTCATGAAATAACTTATCATTTGAACAGAAGTGTGTTAAGTTGTGCATGAACACCAGCAGTACGTCTGTATCTGATAATACATGGTGAACAGAACAGTTACTGTAAAATCAAATCAATCTGTTTTAAACTTTGTAAAGTACAAATTTTGAAAGAGATTTCTTTGATCTTATTAGATACAAAATATTTAAGGGGTAGTTTCCAAACTTTATCCTCGTGAATCGTATAATCAAATTGAATTCAACAGGAGATAACTCAGGGTTTAGTGATAATCTTCTTTAGACTTTAGATATTTGCTCTTTTACTGTTTCATCAACATTCCATTGAAAGTAGGAACAAAATAAAAAGTTTTCTTTGGTCAAGTTTGACACTAAACATGTTTAAAAGACATTTTTGTGTCCAATGGCTAAAAGTGTTTCAAGAATCTGTTTAAGTGTTTCTGCTCATATAATTCATCACTTCTGATAGTTATTTTCATCATATCTGTAATGATTTCCTCCTTATCAAAGAAATAAAATAAAGATAATATTACTGCCCTTGAATATAAGGATTCACTTTTTAAAAAGGTTTCTAAAAATTAAATATTTCTAAAATGCTTTCAAAGCTCACATTTTAACAAATTCACTTTTAATTTAACCAAAGTTGAATCTCAGATTTACAAATGTCATCATGACTATCTCATGAAATCATCAAACCTTTGTAGAGTTTTCCAAACAACACCTTCATGATGATAAACTGGATTATTGCTCAGTTCAATCCATGTTGAACTCCTTCATCCTCACAGCAGGTAAAGGTGAGTCAACATTGATGCATTATTTCCCTCTCCACATGTTAACTGTTCAGCGCGTTGATGGATCATGAAATGACATAATTTAATCATAGATATGTTGATAAAGAACATCAGCAGCGTGTTGACGTTCATGAACTCCATTCATCTGCTGGACGACACTTGGATTAACATCTGCAGGTTCACCAACATCCCAGCAGAACTTTTCTTTTGTACGTTTTGTTTCTGAGAACTAAATTGTGGTAGTTTTGATTTCAGTCCTGCTGGATCCACCACAGACCTTCTGTAATCTGATCTGAAGAGTGAAAACGACTCATGAACGGACAGAATGATGGTGTCAGTTTGTGACTGGACTCCGTCTGAACCAGAACCCTCAAACTCAATGCCACCGTCTTTTCATTCATCGAGAGGTTTGGATCAGAAGATTTATGAAGCTCTGCAGACTGAAGACACAAAGAAGATTCAATGAATCCACTGAAGTTCTCATTATTGGGGGGAACCGGACCCCCACAGAGGAGTTGTACATTAACAAGAGTTGATACTAGGGCTGCCACGATTAGTCGACTAATCGACGACTAATCGACGACTAATCGACTATTAAAATAATCGACAACTAATTTAATAGTCGATTAGTCGTTACTTTATATTGTATGAAGTCAGATTGTAGTAAAGTTGAAAGTTATAATAGCATTCTGTTAGCTTTTTGGAATATTTTGGCATATTAAGGTTTTTTTAGGCTAATTTGGAGTTTAGCTAATATTTCAGCAGCATGCTAGCTATTTCGGCTAACTTTAGCTTTTTTACCGTTTTTTAGGCAACTTTTGAGTTTAACTTATATTTCAGCTATATGCTAGCTGTTTTGGCTAATATAGTATTTTTCCATTTTTTTAAGGCTAATGTGGAATTTAGCTAATATTTCAGCAGCATGCTAGCTATTTAGGCTAACTTGGCTCTTTTTATTTTTGGCTAATTTGGCATTTAACTAATATTTTAGCTGGTATCAACTTCAGCATCTTTACATCCACTTTGGCCATGAACAGATTAGTCGACTAATCGGAAAAAATAATCGGTGATTAGTCGACTATTAAAATAATCGTTTGTGGCAGCCCTCGTTGATACTAAGAACTAAAAGAACTTTTTTCACGTGGATCCACATGGTGGCGCTGCACACATGACGACTAACTGAAACCAGAAAAGAGTGATCCTCCGTGGACTCCAGCTTCTGCACCATCAAGTATACCTGGGAGATGGATACGAGCTGCTGATTATGGAGATATACGTCTATGGTTAGAATCCAGGCGGTCCTTACGAGCTGGATGGAGAAGAGCGGGGCCACCACTCCAGTTCTAAAGACTTCCAGAGATAAAGTAACCTGTGAGAGAGCATGAAGCATGACGTGCAGACTGAAGACCAAATGTCTAAAACATGCTTCTGTTTTCAAGACTGAAACAGTCACACATCACAATATCACACATTCCAACAAAAATCATTTATTATATTATCAAGAACAGGACAGGTGAGGAGCGGAGCTACTGGTCCCCGGCTGAGGGCAGGACGATCTTGCTGGGGTCGTAGTAGTTCTCCTCTATGAGCGGCAGGCCCTGCTGCTCCCTCTGAAGGATGACCCGCTCCGCCTCTCTCCGGGCCCACTGCCGCATCCTGCAAAGACGGGACAGGCTTCAGGGACAGAGGTCTCTCCGTGGATGCTCTCTGCGTCAGCACAGAAAAACTTTTCAAACCTCCACTTTCCTTCTTGATCTCAGAGTTTGATATTTAGAAACTAAAATAAAAACTGCAGATTATTAAAAAGAAAAAACCTCAGACTAACATCATCAGTTCCTCCAATCATCTTTGGCTCTGTTGTCTAATCGTTCTCAGTTCTTATAATTATGATGCATTTAGCCTAAATTCAAAAACCTGAGTTGCTTTCTAAGACTTAGTTTCTCCAGAGCGACAGGAGGTCATCAGAAATTCACCTCTGAGGTGAGAGTAAGCCCCAGCTGACTTCCCATCATCCCTTTGTCTATGTGCTCTTACCAACTTACAAAAACTCAAAGCTAACATTAGCAGAGCAACAAAGATGCGAGGAATGTGGTTTCTACCCAGCCATCCAGATCTGATCCAGATTCCAGATCAGATCCAGATTCCAGATCTGATCCAGATTCCAGCTCTGATCCAGATTCCAGATCAGATCCAGATTCCAGATCAGATCCAGATTCCAGATCTGATCCAGATTCCAGCTCTGATCCAGATTCCAGCTCTGATCCAGATACCAGATCAGATCCAGATTCCAGATCAGATCCAGATTCCAGCTCTGATCCGGATTCCAGCTCTGATCCGGATTCCAGCTCTGATCCGGATTCCAGCTCTGATCCGGATTCCAGCTCTGATCCGGATTCCAGATCTGCTCCGGATTCCAGCTCTGCTCCAGATTCCAGCTCTGCTCCAGATTCCAGCTCTGATCCAGATTCCAGCTCTGATCCAGATTCCAGCTCTGATCCAGATTCCAGATCTGATCCAGATTCCAGATCTGATCCAGATTCCAGCTCAGATCCAGATTCCAGCTCAGATCCAGATTCCAGATCAGATCCAGATTCCAGCTCAGATCCAGATACCAGCTCAGATCCAGATTCCAGCTCAGATCCAGATTCCAGCTCAGATCCAGATTCCAGCTCAGATCCGGATTCCAGCTCTGATCCGGATTCCAGCTCAGATCCAGATTCCAGCTCAGATCCAGATTCCAGCTCAGATCCAGATTCCAGCTCTGATCCAGATTCCAGCTCAGATCCAGATTCCAGCTCAGATCCAGATTCCAGCTCAGATCCAGATTCCAGCTCTGATCCGGATTCCAGCTCAGATCCAGATTCCAGCTCAGATCCAGATTCCAGATCAGATCCAGATTCCAGCTCAGATCCAGATTCCAGCTCAGATCCAGATTCCAGATCAGATCCAGATTCCAGATCAGATCCAGATTCCAGCTCAGATCCAGATTCCAGATCAGATCCAGATTCCAGATCTGATCCAGATTCCAGCTCAGATCCAGATTCCAGATCTGATCCAGATTCCAGCTCAGATCCAGATTCCAGCTCTGATCCAGATTCCAGCTCTATCTGATCCAGATTCCAGCTCAGACCAGGGAAGTAAAGACATTCATGGATGAAGATCAGAATGGAGCAGAGCAGGGAGACTTTGCCCCGCCCACAGCAGCAGCTATGTCATGGCTACAATTGTAAATTTATTGCAAATAATTAATAAATCACAGAAATGTTAGTACTTAATTGTTTTCTCATTTTTACATCAGATATTTCTTCCATACATCTTTGATCCCGCTTCATTCACGGTCATTTAAGAACATATAAATATGAAATAAATCATTAGAACTTAAGTCCTGTTATATTTTTAAGTTTAAATTGTTTCTTTTTTACAAAAGCGGGCTGTTTACTATGTGATGCGTTGTCATGGTAACGGCTCCAGCTCCGCTCTAGCTCCTTTTTGAGGAAGTAGAGAAGTAACAAATGCATCATTTTAGATGGAAAACTAACATCTCAGCATTTGTTTTAGTCCAGATGATGAAGCTAAAGTTATTTTTCTTTAATAAAGTCCAAAATCTAAATTGTTGAATTCTTCCGCAGTGTTTCATTTCTTTCCTCTTAGATTCTCTTCATTTCTTTCTTTCCTCATCACAGTCTTTGAAATGATCAAATTCACCCAAATAAGTTAAAGAAAACTGTCTTGTTGTGATAAACTGTGGAATAAGAAACATCAACAATCAAATTATATTAACATAAAGTTCCAGTTCAATTTGTTCTGGATTGATCAAAAAAATCTCAAAGTCCAAGATTGAAAAAAGAAGACCCCTCAGTGGTGTCAAAGGTCAGAAGTCTTCTATAATGGAAAAAAACCTAACAAAGCCAAAAATTTAGCTTTATTTTCATCTTTTACTGCAGCAGAATGTCATAAAGTTTAATAAAATATCTCAAATTTAGGTTTTTAACAGTAATTATTTGGTTTAAAGGTGATTAAAGCCATCATGTGTAGAAACAGACTCGTATTAGGATGAGAACACGTGACGGTGGACTAAGACGTCCAGCTGGGACGTCCGGCTGGAGCCGTACCAACACGGTTCAGCTGACAGCAGCCGGACGCATCATGTTAGCGAGCGATTAACGCACGCTCGCGCCCGCCGCCTCCGAGCCGAGCAGAGGAGTGCTGGGAGCTCACCCGTGGTCCGGCAGGTAGTGAATGAAAGTTCCTCCGATGACGAGAACCACGGAGATGCCCATGAAGAAGCCCACCTTCATGTTCCACTCATCCTCCACAGGATCGCTGGAGAAGCCGTGGTAATCGGGGTTCTGCAGGAACATGGAGGGAGCATTCATCCAATCAGCAAAGCATGGAGGCGGAGCAACACTTTCAGGTAGAAGAATCCAACATTTCAGCTGGAAACATGGAAATGGGAGCGAGTCTGTACGTTCCTTCTGTCTGCAGAGATCAACTGTAATAAATGATGAAGTCGTGTTTGACATCCTCATCTTCATCAGTGCTGACCACATGTCAGCGTCACAACAGAACAATAATCACCACTGAAAGAAACATGATGTTCAAACGTCCTACAGTCTTCCTGTCATCAGATCAATAGAATTCCTGATTGATCAGCTTCATGGTAAACCTGTGGCGACACGCTTCCTTCAGGCCTGGAACCAGAATAACACGTCTCATTCTCTGCAGCTGTAATTCTCAATAAGACAGTTCTCCTGTTCATCATTTTACAGGGATTATTTAACAGTGAACAAAATGAAACTTCATGTGAATCCAGATTTTATGCTGACAACACTTTTTATCCCAGACAGACTTTTCCTTCATTCGATTTCTGGTCTTCACGTCAGAAATTCACAGTAATTTGGTAAAAATGTTTTTCAGTTTAATGTAAAGAAATGAAAGAAAGTAATCATAAGATCATGAAATACTTCATTTGCATTTAATGTTATTATAAAGATGCAAGCGGATTGGTTGACCCACATATCACCTCATCCAATCACTAAGTTTATATGGAGTCTCGAAAGAGCCAAAATGAAATAAATATATACAACATTAAATAAATAAATAAATGTTGAAATAAATAAATGTTGAAATAAGTGTGGCATTAAAATATTAAAAGAGCACATTTAAGTATTTCATGACATATTTATTTATTTCATTGTCCCTTGTGCAGCCCGAGGCTCTGTTACCCTCCACTGGGGTAAACAGGATTTTACCCCCCGCCTTTATATCAACGATCCTTTCAAAGTGTCACTCTTATTAAAAATAATACTATTTGAGGATGAACCGACATATTTTATTCAAATGATAACTATAAGAACCCTAATAAATTATGAATTAAAATAAATACACTGAAGCTCGAGTTTCCTGTCAGTCACTGAACGCATCATCTCTGCTGGTTCAGACTGGTGCAGAGGTCCGGCCGCAGAGGTCCGGCCCCGGGTCCGACAGCAGCTGCGGGGCGGCCAGCGCGCTGTTCGGTTGTTGTGATGGAGGACCGGAACTCACCTTGACATACTCGCTGACCTCCCCGTGGTCGGACTTGTCCTCGCGGGGGTGCAGCTCCGTCACGGCGCTCGAACCCGCGGCGCTGCTCTGTTTGGACTGAGACACGAAGCGGGCCGGCGGGACGGAGCCCAACCGGGGCAAACGGAGCCCGAACCTGGAGAGCCGGGACAACATTCGATCCGCCAGTGAAGGAGACTGCTGACCCGGAAACGGAAGTCGGGGCTTTTCCTCTTCTCTTGATCAGGTCAGCGGAGCGCCACCGCCATCTCGCGGTGAGAAACGGGATCACAGCAACAGTTCAACCCAAACGAACTCATAAACAGTTTGAAAATAATGGTAAAAACACTCGCATCATCGAAACGTTGAGTAGAATGTTGCTCTGTCAGCCAAAGTTTGGATCTCAGAAGATGTTCAGAGCAGAAACTGGTCCAGAAAAGACTGACTCACCATCCAGTGAGAGACCCTGACAGTCCTGCAGGACCGGTGTGGAGGGCCGCTATATGTTTAGATAGCAGATTTAAAAATAAAAATCACAAAGTACTACACAGAAGGAAACAGATAAAAACCACTTTCAGAAAGTTTGAGCTGAAACAAAATCCGTTTGAACAGAACCTTCACTGCAAACATCAAACCACTTCCAAACGACATCATTTAAGCATCGAACAGAAAACAGAAAGATGATTTTCTTCTCATAACTGGAGATGTCCAGAGGTTAAAGAGGTCCAAACTTTGTGCCGAGAGGGCAGATCTGGTGAGGTGAGAATGACTCTATAGGAGAACTTCTACCAGGAAGAAGGCCTCAAACCAGTCAGATGATCGGTCACAGACATTGACTGTATAAATACTCCTTATACAGTTAATGGTCACAGACCACAACCCATAGAGCGCAAAGTCTTAAGAGAAGTAAGACACTGATCTGTATTTATGTTGTACTCTTGGTTGAATAAATCAAAGATAAATATGAAGATAAAACAAATTTTATAAAAAAATATAAAATATTTTGTAACTTTTGACAGAGGTTCACATGGCTCCCTTTCAAAATAAAAGACAGTCTGTCCCACATCTCAACACAGCAGATTCATAGTGATGATTGTAACGTCAGCCGTGACTAAAAACTATTTTACAGTTTGTGGTACATCTCAGTTAGAAATTCAACATTAAATCAGAGCTAACTGAGTGACTTTTGTGAACAATACGGCAAACATAGAATCCTAGAATATGTTTAAAAAACTATAAAATCCACCTTTAGAATGTGGTACGCCTTAACTGACCTATAATTGAAATTCTGTAGTACATGATGTACTAAAATGTATCAAAGTGTAAGCGTACAATTTTGGTAAACTTTTTAAAAACTTTTTTCTACTTATTATGAACATTATAGTTACTTTTTATAATGAAAACCTTTTATTTTTCTCAAGCAGAAGAGCCACAACAGTGAAAGAGCTTCAGGCTGTAGACTCCTGACTTCTACAGGCAAAAATAACATTAAACACAGATTAATTAAATTATGAAAATTCTATTGATTCACTTCAAAATGAACAGAATGAAGTTTAAATACATTTTCACCCAAACTACTTTTGTACCTGAGACCAGAAATCCCATCAGGATCAGTGGATCAGCTTTTTGCACCAGCCGTCCTTCCTGACACAAACCTGTATTTTACCTGGGCTGGGGACCGGCACAGGGAGACCCAGACTCCGCCCCCTGTGCTCTTGCTTAGGAAATAAGGGGTGTGTTTCTTTCCCTCCCACACGATTCGATACGCGTCTCGATCCACGATACGTTAGACCGATTCTTTTACTAAAAATGTTTAAATCTCGATGTTTCTGATTCATGTGACATTTAAAGCTCTAAATAATAAAGCATGGCGTTTGACAGAGACGGGTTTAACTAGGCTTATGGTCGGACGTCTCCTTGTTTGCATCGCATGAACATTAAACAACAAAAACGGTAGAAAAAAACAGAAACTGTAGTTTGTCAGAAATTGATTATTTAAGTCTGGATGGATTTAATATCTTTGATCCAACATAATCTGGATCATATCTGTGGTTTTCAAGCATTACTGCCGTTACTCGATTGATACGTATCTAATATCGTTTACATCCCAACTAGAAATACAACATAGAAATAAATCTTTCTAGAATCAGTCCTCCATTAGTATTTATTTGTATACAATAAACAATCAACAACATTGTTAAATGATTGGAAAACATTGTGCAGATATTCTGAGGCCGGCGTGTTCATGAGGCTCACGGTGTCTGCACGATCCATTTGCTGAACGCCAGAAGAGGCAGACCGCTCCTCCACAGCTGCTGCACGAAGGATGAAGTGATGATGAGAAGAGGCACTCTCTCTCTGCTCCGATCAGAAGTCCTGAACGTCTCCGCCGGCGCCGCCATCGTCCCGGAAGGCTCCGAGTCAGCAGCTGAATCATCCTCACAGACTGAAGGAGTGATGCTGGTGTTAAACCGCTCTCTGACCGTCCAATCAGACGACAGACGCCATTCTGACCGGAGACGGCCGCAGAAGAAGAAGGTTTTGGTCCTCGCGCCTCTGCACGCGGCGCTGACCTCCGCCTGACTCTCCTCAGCCAATCAGCTGCTGATGAAGGTCGGCAGAGCTCCGTTTGCAGGCACGCTTTGAGACGCCGCCATCCCCTCGTTTCCTGCAGAACCACCTGAACAGAACCCCGACCGTCAGGTAAGGACGGCGGCAGAGGTCACTGGAGGTCAAGGAGGCGGAGTTTCCATCCATCTGTCAGTATCTCATCATGTTCTGTCTGATCCAGACCGCTCTGGCTGCAGGACGCTCGTCGCCATGGGAACGTTCTGCTCGAGCAGACACTTTGATGCTTTAAGCCTCAATTCATCTGAAACCCCCCCCCCCCCCCCCCCAACACTGAACTGTTACAGTCATCCAGCTGCACACCTGCAGTGTGAGGGGGCGGAGCCTATGGGGTCATGTACTCATACTAGTCCAAATGCTCCTCTGGCAGATTTGATCAGATGGAGCAGCAGAAGGCTTTTGGGGAATGCTCAAATCAGTTTGGCAGATTTTCTTAAAACCTCAAAGTGGATGAAAACCAGAAGAGAAAAATCCAGAGGATGGATCCTGAGGATCGATTCTATCTGGATCCTGCAGGATCAATTCTATCTGGATCCTGCAGGATCCTCAGAGGCTTAAGGATCAAGAGAGACTGGATCATCCAGGATCCAGAGAGACTGGATCCTGGATGATCCATTCTATCAGGATCCTGCAGGATCCAGAGAGGCTGGATGCAGAAGATCAGTTTTCACTTGACAGAAATAATTAGCTTTACACAGTTGATGCGTTTGTAAAACGGAGCCTCAGAACCTAAAAGTCTGTTGTTTCTGCGCTCTCTGTGGGATCGGATGTTAAACGGCTTCAGCTTCAGCTTCAGTTTCAGCTTCAGTTTCAGCTTCAGTTTCAGCTTCAGCTTCAGCTCCAGTTTCAGCTTCAGTTTCAGCTTCAGCTCCAGCTTTAGCTTCAGCTTTAGCTTCAGCTCCAGCTTCAGCTCTAGCTTTGGCTTCAGCTTCACCTTCAGCTTCAGTTTCAGCTTCAGCTCCAGTTTCAGCTTCAGTTTCAGCTTCAGTTTCAGCTTCAGCTTCAGTTTCAGCATCAGCTCCAGCTTCAGCTTTAGCTTCAGCTCCACCTTCAGTTTCAGCTTCAGTTTCAGCTCCAGCTTCAGCTTCAGTTTCAGCTTCAGTTTCAGCTTCAGCTCCAGTTTCAGCTTCAGCTCCAGCTTCAGTTTCAGCTTTAGTTTCAGCTCCAGTTTCAGCTTCAGCGTCAGCTCCAGCTTCAGCTCCAGCTTCAGCTCCAGCTTCAGCTTCAGCTCCACCTTCAGTTTCAGCTTCAGTTTCAGCTTCAGCTCCAGCTTCAGTTTCAGCTTTAGCTTCAGTTTCAGCTTCAGTTTCAGCTTCAGCTCCAGTTTCAGCTTCAGTTTCAGCTTCAGTTTCAGCTCCAGTTTCAGCTCCAGTTTCAGCTTCAGCTCCAGTTTCAGCTTCAGTTTCAGCTCCAGCTTCAGCTTCAGTTTCAGCTTCAGTTTCAGCTTCAGCTCCAGTTTCAGCTTCAGCTCCAGCTTCAGTTTCAGCTTTAGTTTCAGCTCCAGTTTCAGCTTCAGCGTCAGCTCCAGCTTCAGCTCCAGCTTCAGCTCCAGCTTCAGCTTCAGCTCCACCTTCAGTTTCAGCTTCAGTTTCAGCTTCAGCTCCAGCTTCAGTTTCAGCTTTAGCTTCAGTTTCAGCTTCAGTTTCAGCTTCAGCTCCAGTTTCAGCTTCAGTTTCAGCTTCAGTTTCAGCTCCAGTTTCAGCTCCAGTTTCAGCTTCAGCTCCAGTTTCAGCTTCAGTTTCAGCTTCAGTTTCAGCTTCAGTTTCAGCTTCAGCTCCAGTTTCAGCTTCAGTTTCAGCTTCAGTTTCAGCTCCAGTTTCAGCTTCAGCTCCAGTTTCAGCTCCAGCTTCAGCTCCAGCTTCAGCTCCAGGTCCAGCTTCAGTTTCAGCTTCAGCTCCAGTTTCAGCTTCAGCTCCAGCGGCTGAAAGCTCAGCATGAATTCAGACAGTCAGAGCTCAAACAGATCAAGGCGGATTAAACACAGGAGGCACTTCTAATGTTCTGTCACCAGCATCCCAACCGTGGAGACGAGGAAGGCTCTTTGGAGAACAGCAACATGAAGAAGAAGAAGGTCCCATTTCAGAACTGGAGCTTCAGCTCTGAAGATTCAGCAGAAGAAGCTGCTGGAGATCCAAACAGAGCAGAGCAGCTCGGTTCTCTTTAGCATCCTGAACGTTTGGAACCGGGTCGGACCTGCAACACGACGCAGCAGCACTTCAGTGTTTAAAGGGAAGGTCTCAGAGTGGAGATTGCACAGACCCAGAACCAGCAGAGCCCGGCGCCGCACGGTGAAACCCAAACGCCATAGCAGAGCTGTGGGTGTGGGGATGAGGCGGCGCCGCGGACAGTCACTCCCAGCCGGAGGACATGACGTCATGACGTCTGCGCTCTTCATCATAAAAAAGATTTGTAATAAAAATGACCGAGAGAAGCTGCAGCAAAACCTGCAGGAAGCGTCTGTCCTCCAACAGGTGGAGGAGGGTCTGAGGAGACCCAGACCGCCGTGGAGCGTGTCCGTCTGTGTGGAGACGTCGTACTGCAACATTCTCTACACGGCAAACAGAAGGAAAAATGTCATCATTTACAAATACAAATATTTAAGATTTGCCTCCAAAACTTTTCTTGTGATTGCAGCACAAACGTTTTTAGATGCGTAGTGCCTCATCTCCATTCGCCCTATCTTTGATTTTGATTGAACATTTTCTCTCAGGTTTTTTGTGGCACCCCTAACAGCCTTCTGATTGGTCTAGATTCTATCCAATCAGGCGACTTTGGACTTTCTGTAGTTTTTTTCATGATTAAAACGTTAAAATAATTAAGAGAGAGTCGCATCTTTCCATGAAAATGGTTTTGATCTGGACCAAAGGAAACAGGAGTTCTGAGAAATGAACATTAAAAGTTCAAAATGACATTTCTTCTGCCCATGAGTCGATTCTGGTCGACGATGAAACTTTCTCTTCATTTTTTAATGTTTTGTTCATGAAGAAACTAAAGCTGTTCTACGCTGAAAACGATTCGCTGAGAAAAGGTTGAACGCAAAATCAAAGATAGGGCTGACAGTGAGATGAGGCACTACGCATCTGAAAACGTTTGTCTGAAATCTAGAATATTTTTTAAAATTAAAATTAGTTTTTGGAAGCAAATATTTTGTATTTTTTTTTGTAAATGATAAAGTTTTATTCTTAACAATTAACATTTTGTTTGCAATGTAGAAAATGTTGATCTGAAACTTTTGCTCGCCATACGGCGGTCGTTAAAGGAGCTCGCCGCCGAGGAGCGGCGCGGCTGGACGCGGCCCAACCCCAACGTCCCAGCTCGGAGTTTCTCGCCTCTACAGGCTACAAGACACGTAAGGAATAAACGCAGGAGACCCTCTCCTCCAGTGGGCGGAGCCAGACAGACTCAGGACGTGGGGGAGAGCGGCGCCGGCGGCGAGGGGATGGTGCTGGACAGGTTGTAGGTGGAGTTGGGAGACGATGGCGGGGAGGCTAAAGGACTGTAGAGGGGGCGGGGGGAGACGGTCAGGGGGGGCGAGAGCCGGGGGGCGGCGGTGGGGGAGTCCGAGCTGACTTCGTCCCCCTCCTCCGAGTCCCACACCTCGCTCTGCAGGTAGTCTGCAAACAGAGCCTTGGCCCGCTGCAGGACCCGGGTCAGGTTGTGGCGCCGCACCAGCCGGTCGAAGTGCATGGCGAGCTCGTTGTAGTCCAGCGAGTTCTTGATGATGTGATCGCGGTGCTCCAGCAGGATGGACAGGCACAGGAACAGCATGAAGGGGTTTCCTTTGCCAAACTCCTGGGGCGGGGGCAGGGAGCAGGGTTTGACGCTGGCGGCGGAGGGGGCGGGGCCTCCCGCAAAGGACAGGACGGGCGAGGAGAGCGGGGAGGGGGAGGCAACGGCGTCGCCCCCATCCGACATGTGGGCGGAGTCTCCTGAAGTCTGACAGGCCGAGGATTCTGGGTGGTCCCCGTTTTTAATGAGGGGGGTCTTCTCTCCCGGGTCGTCCTCGCTGTCCACGGTGGACTGGCGGCTGGACGTGTTGGTGTCGGGCTCTGAGGTGACCTGCGGCGGCTCGGACTCGTCCATTTCAAAGCTGTCCTCGTTCCGAGCCGAATAGTATTTGAACTCTCCAAAACTGGTCTGTCTCCGCACCCCGGGCCGTCCCGCCGCCACACCCGGAGCCTCCTCCGTCTCCTCGCCGCCCGGACACGCCTCCTCCCGCGCCGGCCTGAGCATGTGGCGCCTCCGCCGCGCCTCCGTCGGCTCCGCCTCCCCTCCGCCGCCGCTCTCCCGGCCGGGGCGCGCCCCCACCAGCTCCACCTCGGTCTCCGGGGGGTCGGGGGGCAGAGAGCTCCACGTCACCTCCAGCATCCGCAGGGCGTCGTCGAAGGCGAACTCCCGCTTCAGCTCCAGGAGGAGCCAGCGGTAGCAGAAGAACAGGTCGTCGGCCCCCCGGGTCAGCAGGTAGGAGTAGAACTCGGGGTCCGAGTACTGCAGCAGCAGCTTCAGGTGCTGGAACTTGACGGACATGAGCTGGCCGTCCGGCCGGAAGTTTCCCTCCAGCCTCTTCATGATGCCGCAGAAGCAGATGAAGGCGTGTGCCTCGTTGTCCATGACGGCGAGGATGGGGGAGGCGATGTCGCTCATGCCCTGACAGTAGGAGATCTGGAACAGAACCAAGCGGTCAGACTCGGTCCACTGACTAGATCTGGACTCGTCTAATCTGCAGTGAGAAATATCTGAACAACCCGCCTGCGCCTCACCAGCTCCCCCTAGTGTTCACCTGCTTCCTGTAGATCACACGAGTCAAAGTCACGGCCCGGGGGCCGGATCCGGCCCTCCAGATCATTTTATGTCATTAATGTTATCTTGCTCTCATTTCTAACTCGTATAATTTGGACAAAATATATTTTTATGCAGAGTAAAATATTGAAAGTTAAGTTGATTTATTCTGGAATAATATTCCTGACTTTTTATCTTAAAAGTTCCAGTTTGAAAGTTCTTAAATGTAGTTTGAGTAAATGTTTCTCTTGTTGCGTTTGGATTTTGGAGTGAACGTCCTGCAGGCTCATTGAACCATTGAGGACGGCGCTCTGTAACCTTTGACCTTTAAAGAGGCGTTTGGGTCGATTCCTAACTGACCACAGACCAGTGGGGGTCGACGAGTCTTTAGGGAAAACAGACCCTGATGTTCATGACATCATCACAATAAATCAAAACATTGATTGGTCTAAATATGAGCTGTGATCATCCTGATGCAGTAAATGTAAACAGCGATTAAATCTGTTTGTGGAGGATCTCAGACTCTAATGTCAACCTCACCAACAACATGACATCACAGCTGACTTCATGTCTGTTACCACATGTGTGAACAATAAAGTTTGAGAGCTGCTTCTTCTGACTGACCTCCAGCTGCTCAAAAATCTGTCACAATGTTTTAGTTCGACTTTGTCAAACTTCAAAGATGCACTATGTGAGGGATTCCTGGAGCATTGTGGGTAATGTAGTCGAGAGCCTGCTGGAGTCATTTTTATTACTTTCTTTCTTTTTTTAAATGAAAAACGTCTTTTTCTGTGACCAGAGGACCACATTGGAGGTGTGAAAGGGCCTCCCGGAGCCTCGGGTTGCAGACTGCTGGTCTGAGACTTGATATCTCAGGCTACCTGCAGATCCTGCTCAGGTGTTCAGCCTCCATCCAGCTGATGAGACTAAAACTTTCATTCATCTTTTTCTTCAACTTCATCCAAAACATCCACAGAAACATTTTACTGCCAGTTCCAACAGTAGAAGTCTGCCGCCATGTTGGAGCCAGACATCGTCAGTAAAGCTGTGATTGGTCCGAGTCGGTCTGAGTTCTTGTTTCTATGGCAACCGGTCTCACCAATCAGGAGTGAGTTTGATTGGTCAGCTCATAAATGGAATAACTTTTGCTAAATGTTAAAAATGTTATAAAAAAAGATTTTCAATTTAGTAAAAAAGCATCAGATCAAGAACGGATATTCTGACACATAAAGCTGTTGGAACGCTGGGGGGAGGGGCCACTCAGTCCAGTACTCATGTACAGTGAACCATCAAAGCTTCAGACTTCATTTCCTGATCTGTCTTAACATGCCCCTCCCACTTTCAGCTCCACTGATGGCGTGCAGAATCGTCTGGACGACATCCCAGACCGTCGTGGTCGTGGCGGCGGCGTGCGACCCGGTCTCACCTGAGGATGGGTGATGGCGTACGTGGTGAGCAGGTCTGTGAGCGCCGTCAGGTGGGGGCTGTCCTCTGAGCCGGCGTAGTAGGGATGAGCTCGGTCCGTCCTCAGCACGTCCTTCAGGACGTTCCCCCGGATGAACTCCAGCTCGTCTCCGCCCACCCGGGCGGGCCACTCCCTCTTCAGCTGGTCGTACTCCCTCGTCTTCCTCTTCATGTAGTCCATCCTCTCTTGTCCGGTCAGGCCGTCGGGGTAAACGTTCAGGAGGTAGCGCCACACCACCTGTGGGCAAACAGACGCCGTTCCTTCAGCGGTGGGGGAGGGGGGCAGATAAAACATCATCTCTGCTCAGCAGGTAAAGCTGAAGGAAAACCTTTCGCAGGGAAGGCTCCACCCCCCCGTGGTAGATCCGCAGGCGCAGCTCCTCTGGCCGGGTCAGCTGACCCTGACCGTTCAGGTAACTGTGGAACTCAGAGTCACTCAAGGGGGGCTTGAAAGGCTTCATCTCCTCCCCGTAGGACCACGTGAAGGCCTGCTGGACCCGGGACAGGGTGCGTCCCACCTGAAAGCAGGTGAGGCAGCGAGGTCAGGCGTCGCGGCGCTCTGACCGGAAGACTCAAATGAGGATTTGCTCCACGGTTGGCCTCGAGCAATTCTATTGGTTAGTTGAGTAATTAGAATATGATATTTTTAATAGGTCAAACAGGAAGTAGAGGCGGAGTTAAGCAGATGTAGGGAGGGGCTAGGCCCCGCCCTAATGGGCGTCTGACAGTTGGCAGTTCAATTTAAATTTTGGCATGCGAATGAGAATGCCTGACACCAGGGGGCGCTGTTTTACAAGATGATTTTTAGTTTGACACAAAGCTTCAGATTTTAGTAGGCGGGGTCAATAAAATCCCTTTGAATCAATTTTAGCGAAATAGATCAATAATTGATTCATAAAAAGTATAAATCCATTTAGCACATGAGCTTCTAGCTGGATGTATACTGGAATTTCTCATAGGACGGCTAACGCTAACGTTGGGTCGACCTGAACATAAATTCTGACATTTTTATAAACTCAGACATGAAGTTTCTAAACTCTTTTAAGGAAATATTTTAAAGTAACTATTTGTGGTCAAAGCATCATTTTTGTTCATTCTTTCTTCTTCCTCTGGAATAACCTGTAATGCTGTAGCGCCATCGCCACCTAGTGGCCAAACGGACACGTCCTCCAGGAGAAGCAGAACAATGTTTCTAATGTTAATGATCTGAATGTTAGAAGTTCTGCTTCAGAGAATCATGAAACTCTGGATGATGTTAATACTCTCAGTGTTTCACTGATACATTTACAGTCTGTGATCTGGATCAGATTCATGTAAATATATTTAAAACATACAGTAGATTAGTAATTTATTTCCAACAAATGTGTAAATTCTAAATTTAATTGAATCAAAATAAAAAATAAATTCATTTCTGGAAACTATAACAGAGATCCAGTCAACAGAATTTAAACGACTTTAAAATGATTTTATGTATTAAAATGTCATTTTTAAAGATTGAAATGTAAACAGTAAAATGCATTTGATCCATTTCAAACTGAATTATCATTTGAGAAATGCATTTTTCTTTGAAGCGTCTGTAACCTGTGAGAGCAGAGACTGCGTGAAGGGCAGCGCTGCAGACGCCAGCGACCGGGTCTTCTCTGCGAGGAGCTGCTCGGAGCCGATCACGTCTTTGGGGCTGATGATGTCCCAGTCCTCCATGACGGGACCTGCAACGACACGGAAACCACGGCAGCTGCAGCTGCAGAGCACGGATCCGCGGCAGCGGCGGCTCTTCCAGCTCGCCGTCACGGTTCTTACTGTCCTCTGACGGCTTCACGTCCATCTTCAGCTGCAGGAACGGTTTGGCTGCACTGAGGAACGCCACGTCCAGGTCCCAGTCGGACAGCAGGGACAGGTACATGTCAGCGCCGCCGCGGTCCCGGCACAGGTAACTGACGGTAAAGGTCCGCTTCCTGCTCTCAGACACGGAAGAGGGAACAGAGCGGGTCAGGTCAGCGTCAGGCTGTGAGGGGCGGGGGCGGGGCGGGGCGTACCCGTTCAGGTCGAAGGCTCGGATCAGGATGTGCTGCAGGACCTCCAGAGACGTGATCTGAGGATCCACGGCAAACGAGCGAAACTCCACAGGAAGAGCGCCGTCGCACTTCTGGAAGAACCACAACAAATTCCCTCCGTTAAACTCGCCGTCAACGCTGCAACCAGAGGGAGGAGTCAGGAGCCAGCAGACTCGTGCCCCCCTCACTGACGGCTCCTGTTCGTCCTGCAGGATAAGCTCCAGCATCCTAACTCAACCTGGAGGCAGGTGAACTCTCCAAATCCCTGAACGTTTCCATGTTTGTTTGTCAATAACAACAAGGTGGAGACCAGGGGCCCGTTTCAAGAAGCAGGTTTTGTTGGAACTCTGAGTTCGCGAACTCCAAATTCAGCAAAACTCAGAGTTTTCGGTTTCAGAAAGAGAGATAACTCAAACCCGTGAAAGTGGGCGAAACCAAGCCCGTTTCAAGAAGCGGGTTAAGCTGAACTCAGAATCAATCACTGTGGCAACTGAGTCTGTGAACAAAACCTGGTCTGGAGCAGGTTTTCTTCAGGAAACTTAGAGTTCTCTGCGGTCTCCGCCCCTTTTTAAAGTGAAAGATGTTCAAATCTGAGTTCTTCATTAATATTTAGAGAACATTCATATTAGAGACGTCACGTTTCCACCAGCAGAAACCAAAATGACATGTCCATTCATAGAGGATCATGTAGAGAGGAGGCGGGATTAATCCAGAGGAAATGTTATTTATGTCTGGAGAGGATTTGAGGACACGAGTCGATTGATGCAGTTTCTACCATTCAGTTTTATTTGAGCGACATTATAAATAGTGAGTTATTCCAGGGATTTGCTATTAATAGTGATTTTTATTTTCATCATTTGAAACTCTTAAAAATCGAAATGATTAAATCTCAAAAACTGGTAGGGGCTTTCAACTCGTATACAACACATCTCACATGACAAGTATCAGCTCGATTGTCAGTGACGCTGCCTCCGCTTCTGGCGCCCCAAGTTCAAATCCCAACCTGGCACATCAATTTTATGTAATAAAAAACCACTTATCAGCTAAAATTTTTTAAGTCTTGAGAATTACATTTAAATAAATGCTTATTTTTAATATATCTCAGGCAGCTACAGTGTTTCATTTTAGCGTGCAGTGATATCCGTGTGTGCATGTGGTGCGTGTGTGGGGGGTGGGGGGTAAGGAAAACAGTCATTTATGCGATACGGAGATGACTGGTTAAATTATTAACAGATCAATAACCATTCCTTACTTAACAAGTGACAAAATAACCTTCCTGATATTATTTATTCGTTATTTGAAATGATTCAAATGTAGACGTATGCATTAACTCTGCAGAGATTTTCTCTCTGTTTTACCGCTGCAGCTGGGTTTCCTTTCTTGCTGAAAATGTTTTTATAGTTTCATATGCTTGTAGGAATTTATCAATTTCCGTCGCCGGAAGTGGCCACAAAACTCGGAAGTGTGTTCCCGTTGCCATGGTGAATCATGCTGTCTTTGCTCCATTGATCAGGGCTTTTAATGCTCGCGACGCTCGCACCTGATTCTGGTTCCAACAACTTCAAGTTGATTGAATCAAACATTTTCAGCTGTTCTGAAACCCAAAACTCTAAGTTCGGGAATTTTGAGTCCAGTGACTCGAAGTTCAGGTTTCAACTCTAAATTTGTTGAACCTGCTACTTGAAACGGGCCCCAGAACTCCAGCCAATCAGAGGCCGCGGAGGTTCTCCTGCTGCTCTCTGCAGCTTCCAACCCACAACATGTTTATGAGCGGGTTTGATTCATGTCAGCTCTAGAGTCTAGTTCTATAGAAACTCTTAGATCTGCAAACAGCTGGATGACTCCCATCATGCTCTCTGTTTTCTGTTGCTAATGTCTGTGAGGGGCTCTCACTTCTGGGTGATGATCAGATTGTTCTCAGTCATTTTATCGTTTTAATTATCTTGTTTTTAGACAAAATAATAGTAAAAAAAACTAACAAACTTGTTTTCTAGGACATAATTTCTGCAGATTTCATCAGAAATTCTCCTCTGAGTTCTGGGAGGGAACACTGGCAGAGGAGTAAGCCTGCACTCACATCCCATCATCCCTTTGTTTACACTCTCTCCTGCTAGCTTACAGCTCCAAGCTAACATCAGCACTGCAACAAAAACCGAGCTACATCCGAGCTGTCCAGCCGCCCGGTTCCGATCCAGATCAGACCGGGAACACAAAGACGTTCGTGGATCTACGCGGTTCTGGTTTAAGGAAGCCGCTCCAACACGGTGATGCTCCTCCACCAGCCCGCCGGACGGACCACGTAAACACCAGAAACCCGCACCCGCCTCCACAGGGTGACGTCAGCGCGCCCCCGTGAGCTTCAGCTGGTTGATCAACAAGAGGACCGAGTCTGTGGATGACCGCGGATGGATCATCAGGACAAACCGCCTGAGGATGAACAAAGAGCGGCGGGACCCCCGCGAGCGCGCGCGCGCGCGCAGCTTACCCTCACTTTGACTCGAACCACCCCCCTCTCCTCCTCGCCCGCCATCTTACGGCCTCCGTTCGCCAACAGGAGCCCGGGTTTCCTCCCGCATCGAAACCGCGATCACAACATAACGATGCTGACATCAACCGAGTTCCAGACTCGGGGTTCTTCTTCTTCTGCCCGGAGCTGAATGGCGCCGCAGCGCCGCGGCGCTGCACTGCCCCCTTCAGGCCGGAGGCGGTCCTGCGTCTCCGTCAGCTGCTGCTCTTTTTTTTTTTTTTTTTTTTTTTGTTAAGCATTGTAAGAAGTACAATGCAAACATGACAATAAAATTCAAGCTTATACAGGTAGATATTAAATGGCAAGGAAGAGAACAAAAAAAAAAGGAAAATACAGGACAATAAGAAAACGAGACAAAATAAATAAATTAATTAAAGCAAATAAATAAATAAAAAATAAAAATAAAGCAAGAGTCAGTCTTTTGATTTATTCACGTTATTTAATTCAGAGATCAGAGAGCTGCGGCTCTTCTTCAGTCATCATCATGCAGTCAACGTCTACAGCAGATCGATCAGGTTAAAGGAGTTTTGATACAAACGTGTTCTTTATCAAGTAAGAAGAAGATTTTCATTTATTTTATCAGGACGCCGAGAAATGTCGGTCTGTGGAAGAATGGATCTTTGATAAATTGAATAAAAATATCCAAATGAATCTTCAGAAGTCATGTTAGTTTTTATTGAGATGGTTTGACCAAAAATCTCATTTGTGTGTTTTAATGTTTTCCATTTGGACTTTTAATTGTTTTACAAAACAATTCCAGCAAAGAATGAAGACATCAAGAAAATGTCATCTTTTTTATGTTTGATAAAACAGTTCTGTGAGTGTTGATGTTGCTCATTCTCTTCATCTCATGTTCTCAGTAAAGTGGTATGAAAAGGTTGGATTTAGAGTTCTTTTTACTGGATCTTAAGAGCTTCACCGTTGACCGTTCAGTTGTTCTGATTTTCCCTCCAGGCTCAGAGCTAACTCTTCTGAGCTTTTATGTGAGCTCTGGGGAAAGAAACAAGAGCTACACAGAAATGACCAAACCTGGTGGAAGGACTAAAACCTCTAAAGATGAACCAGATTCAGTGGATTTGATGAACAAAGCTGGATAAATGAGGATGGACTCAGAATCTGCTGGAGTGGAGTAGATACAGGGAAGAACTCTTAGTTACAGTAACTTTCTGGTTACTCTCATCTTACTTTAATGTAAAGGGGAAAAGAGGATTCTGCAGAAAACACATGCATGTGTGAAAAGACATGCATGTGTTTTCTACAGACGAGGATAGTTCGTTTTTACTGTTATCTTTTTTTGAATGAGGTTCTAAACTTAAGACCTCTGACTTTTCAATTGTTGACACTTCTTTTGTTCTTCATTATATGCATGAACAACATGGTTTATAATATCTTGTTCTCAGAAACCTGTCACTGATGATGAGGTGTATTCCATTGCTTTTTTCTCACTTTCATTAAGGTTCTCAAGTTCATATACAATTTATTATCTCAGATATTTTGATGCTGGTTCTGCAAATAAAAACTATCTCTTCAGTTGTACTTCAAGGAAAATGTATTTTAATTTTCCTGTAATTTATTCAGTCATCAATGAACACATCTTCTTCACCTGCTTATTATTTGCTAATGTAAATATGTTTTTAGAATAATTGCTGCAGGAAAACGTTTTAGGATCAAGAGGAAAACGGAGGGCACTAAGACCTCGCAGACTCTTTCTACACTTTTGGGTCACGAGACGGTCCCTTTTGGTGCATGCTGGGAAATGCAGTCAAATACGTTCCTTGTCCCCTTTTCTGAAGCCATCCTAACTCAGTTTCCCAGAAGTCCCTTCGGTTTTATTTTCTGGTCACTTCCACTGTGAAAAAATGTCATCTTGATGATGAACGCCGCAGTTCGTTGGAGGAATGTTCGCTCTGCGCGGTCGGAGGAAAGTTGGTGATTACCCAGAAAGCTCCGCTGTGGACGAAGGTTCCCGCCGCTGCGCGTGAGCGCGCGGGTCTGCATCGAGGAAGCGAGGAGCGCGGCGGCACCGGGGCTACTTTAGTGCAGGCGGAAGATGGAAGCTGAGCGTTTAGCCCGCGTTCGTCCGAGTGGAGCTGACCCCGTCAGTTAACTCATGTCAGCCGGACCGCTCGCGATCACGGGACCCGCCGCCGCTCCGCTTTAGTCCGCCTTCCGGAGGGAAACTTCCGTCATGGAGGAAGTTGACAGGATTCTGATTCACGCCCTGAGGCAGGTCGGGACGTAAGTATCTGCAGAACCGGGTCTGTGGTGGCGAGGATGGAGGAGCGGACCCGCGCGGGGGTCCGGGAGCGGACCCCTGCTCCCGGACCCCCGCGCGGGTCCAGCTCTGACATGCGCCGTGGAGGCTCTGCCCTCTGACACTGACAGCACGGCTGTCCCGGTGTGGAGGATCAGCGCTCCTCCCCCGGCTGCTGTGGTCTGGATGCAGCGTTCTGCTGCTGCTTTGGATCTGAGCGGAAATGCAAACATGAATCAGCTGATATGAGACAGCAACATTCATGCTCAGCTACAGAAACCGTCATGCAGCTCCATGAGAGTACAGCACCGGAAGTTGAACACATAAGTATACGATGGAGCTGAGGGGTCAGAGGTCAAAACTCAGCTGAGGTCACGGGCCGAACAGGATAAACATTTACGGAACACTCTAAAACTACATTTAACACTTTAAAAGCATAACCTTTGAACATAATTATGAGCTAGATACATAGCATTATATTATATGATAATGCTAGTGTGAACACAGGAAGCTGAATTTGGCTGTTGAAGATGCTAGTGTTGATAGCTGAAAACACTGAAGCTGAAAACGCTGAAACTGATGGCTGAAAACGCTGAAGCTGATGGCTGGAAACGCTGAAACTGATGGCTGAAAACGCTGGAGCTGAAAGCTGAAAACGCTGAAGCTGATGGCTGAAAACACTGAAGCTGATGACTGAAAACGCTGGAGCTGATGACTGAAAACGCTGGAGCTGATGACTGAAAACGCTGGAGCTGATGGCTGAAAAGGCTGGAGCTGATGGCTGAAAACGCTGAAGCTGATGGCTGAAAACACTGAAGCTGATGGCTGAAAACACTGAAGCTGATGGCTGAAAACGCTGAAGCTGATGGCTGGAAACGCTGGAGCTGATGGCTGAAAACGCTGAAGCTGATGGCTGGAAACGCTGGAGCTGATGGCTGAAAACGCTGAAGCTGATGGCTGGAAACGCTGGAGCTGATGGCTGAAAACGCTGGAGCTGATGGCTGAAAACGCTGAAGCTGATGGCTGGAAACGCTGGAGCTGATGGCTGAAAACGCTGGAGCTGATGGCTGAAAACGCTGGAGCTGATGGCTGAAAACGCTGAAGCTGATGGCTGAAAACGCTGAAGCTGATGGCTGAAAACGCTGATGGCTGAAAACGCTGGAGCTGATGGCTGAAAACGCTGATGGCTGAAAACGCTGGAGCTGATGGCTGAAAACGCTGGAGCTGATGGCTGAAAACGCTGAAGCTGATGGCTGAAAACGCTGAAGCTGATGGCTGAAAACGCTGAAGCTGATGGCTGAAAACGCTGGAGCTGATGGCTGAAAACGCTGATGGCTGAAAACGCTGGAGCTGATGGCTGAAAACGCTGGAGCTGATGGCTGAAAACGCTGAAGCTGATGGCTGAAAACGCTGAAGCTGATGGCTGAAAACGCTGGAGCTGATGGCTGAAAACGCTGGAGCTGATGGCTGAAAACGCTGAAGCTGATGGCTGAAAACGCTGAAACTGATGGCTGAAAACGCTGGAGCTGATGGCTGAAAACGCTGAAGCTGATGGCTGGAAACGCTGGAGCTGATGGCTGAAAACGCTGGAGCTGATGGCTGAAAACGCTGAAGCTGATGGCTGGAAACGCTGGAGCTGATGGCTGAAAACGCTGGAGCTGATGGCTGAAAACGCTGGAGCTGATGGCTGAAAACGCTGAAGCTGATGGCTGAAAACGCTGAAGCTGATGGCTGAAAACGCTGGAGCTGATGGCTGAAAACGCTGGAGCTGATGGCTGAAAACGCTGAAGCTGATGGCTGAAAACGCTGAAGCTGATGGCTGAAAACGCTGGAGCTGATGGCTGAAAACGCTGATGGCTGAAAACGCTGGAGCTGATGGCTGAAAACGCTGGAGCTGATGGCTGAAAACGCTGAAGCTGATGGCTGAAAACGCTGAAGCTGATGGCTGAAAACGCTGGAGCTGATGGCTGAAAACGCTGGAGCTGATGGCTGAAAACGCTGGAGCTGATGGCTGAAAACGCTGGAGCTGATGGCTGAAAACGCTGAAGCTGATAGCTGAAAACGCTGAAACTGATGGCTGAAAACGCTAGAGCTGATAGCTGACCCTAACCCTAACTTTAACAGAAGGTCACATGACTTCCTTTCAAAATAAAAGACTCTGTGTCACATAGAATCATCTGAATGCATCAGCTGAAGTGAACATATGCAGTTGTTTTACTGTTGTTAGTACGTCTCAGCCATATACTGTATCTGTAAATCTAAACACAATTAAATCAGAAATTCTTGGATGTTTTCCAAAGTAAAAAATTCCACCTTATGACCGGGTCACCTTAAATATAAATTCTGGTTCTGGTTCCGACCTGCAGTGGATGTTTCTGGTGCATGTGACTCAAAATTCTGTCAGAAAGTTTTAATTGAACTTTGATAAAATACCAACCGATTAGTGGATTCTGGGGGCATTATGGGTAGTGTAGTTCAGTCACATGGTGGAGTGAACCTACTGGATAAGCTGTTTGTGACAGAGTTGAATAGTTTGGTTGTTTTGTTTCTGTGGGTTTACATTGGAGTCCAAAGATCCAGTACTTTTTAGAGTAAAGTACATTTGATTTTTCTTTAACCAGAGATCCACAAGGGTGGAGTCAAAGAGCAGCTCAGGCTGCAGACCGTGTGAGTGGAGCTGCCATTAAAACGCTCTCAGTGGTTTTCAGTAAAAGCAGAAGTTACTATTACTGAAAACTGAAAAACAGGTTTTTATCCAGCTCGACATGCTCACGAGAACACGGGAGTCCTCTGAATGATGGGATGTTGCAACAGACCAGCTGATGACGGTCCTCCCTGCAGACGGGACGCATCAGGTTATGACACGTTTGACAAACAGCTGGACGTCCAACGTTATCCGTCCTTCAGTCGGGTCCAACGTTATCCGTCCTTCAGTCGGGTCCAGCGTTACCCGTCCGTCAGTCGGGTCCAGCGTTACCCGTCCTTCAGTCGGGTCCAGCGTTACCCGTCCTTCAGTCGGGTCCAACGTTACCCGTCCTTCAGTCGGGTCCAGCGTTACCCGTCCTTCAGTCGGGTCCAAAGTCACCCGTCCTTCAGTCGGGTCCAGCGTTACCCGTCCTTCAGTCGGGTCCAGCGTTACCCGTCCTTCAGTCGGGTCCAACGTTACCAGTCCTTCAGTCGGGTCCAACGTCACCCGTCCTTCAGTCGGGTCCAACGTTACCCGTCCTTCAGTCGGGTCCAGCGTTACCCGTCCTTCAGTCGGGTCCAACGTCACCCGTCCTTCAGTCGGGTCCAACGTTACCAGTCCTTCAGTCGGGTCCAACGTTACCCGTCCTTCAGTCGGGTCCAAAGTTACCCGTCCTTCAGTCGGGTCCAGCGTTACCCGTTCTTCAGTCGGGTCCAAAGTTACCCGTCCTTCAGTCGGGTCCAACGTCACCCGTCCTTCAGTCGGGTCCAACGTTACCCGTCCTTCAGTCGGGTCCAGCGTTACCCGTCCTTCAGTCGGGTCCAACGTTACCCGTCCTTCAGTCGGGTCCAGCGTTACCCGTCCTTCAGTCGGGTCCAGCGTTACCCGTCCTTCAGTCGGGTCCAGCGTTACCCGTCCTTCAGTCGGGTCCAGCGTTACCCGTCCTTCAGTCGGGTCCAGCGTTACCCGTCCTTCAGTCGGGTCCAGCGTTACCCGTCCTTCAGTCGGGTCCAACGTTACCCGTCCTTCAGTCGGGTCCAGCGTTACCCGTCCTTCAGTCGGGTCCAGCGTTACCCGTCCTTCAGTCGGGTCCAGCGTTACCCGTCCTTCAGTCGGGTCCAGCGTTACCCGTCCTTCAGTCGGGTCCAACGTTACCCGTCCTTCAGTCGGGTCCAGCGTTACCCGTCCTTCAGTCGGGTCCAACGTTACCAGTCCTTCAGTCGGGTCCAACGTTACCCGTCCTTCAGTCCGGTCCAGCGTTACCCGTCCTTCAGTCGGGTCCAGCGTTACCCGTCCTTCAGTCGGGTCCAAAGTCACCCGTCCTTCAGTCGGGTCCAACGTTACCCGTCCTTCAGTCGGGTCCAGCGTTACCCGTCCTTCAGTCGGGTCCAAAGTTACCAGTCCTTCAGTCGGGTCCAACGTCACCCGTCCTTCAGTCGGGTCCAACGTTACCCGTCCTTCAGTCGGGTCCAAAGTTACCCGTCCTTCAGTCGGGTCCAAAGTCACCCGTCCTTCAGTCGGGTCCAACGTTACCCGTCCTTCAGTCGGGTCCAGCGTTACCCGTCCTTCAGTCGGGTCCAGCGTTACCCGTCCTTCAGTCGGGTCCAACGTCACCCGTCCTTCAGTCGGGTCCAACGTTACCAGTCCTTCAGTCGGGTCCAACGTTACCCGTTCTTCAGTCGGGTCCAAAGTTACCAGTCCTTCAGTCGGGTCCAGCGTTACCCGTCCTTCAGTCGGGTCCAGCGTTACCCGTCCTTCAGTCGGGTCCAACGTCACCCGTCCTTCAGTCGGGTCCAACGTTACCAGTCCTTCAGTCGGGTCCAACGTTACCCGTTCTTCAGTCGGGTCCAAAGTTACCCGTCCTTCAGTCGGGTCCAGCGTTACCCGTCCTTCAGTCGGGTCCAGCGTTACCCGTCCTTCAGTCGGGTCCAACGTCACCCGTCCTTCAGTCGGGTCCAACGTTACCCGTCCTTCAGTCGGGTCCAGCGTTACCCGTCCTTCAGTCGGGTCCAACGTCACCCGTCCTTCAGTCGGGTCCAACGTTACCAGTCCTTCAGTCGGGTCCAACGTTACCCGTCCTTCAGTCGGGTCCAAAGTTACCCGTCCTTCAGTCGGGTCCAGCGTTACCCGTCCTTCAGTCGGGTCCAGCGTTACCCGTCCTTCAGTCGGGTCCAACGTCACCCGTCCTTCAGTCGGGTCCAACGTTACCCGTCCTTCAGTCGGGTCCAGCGTTACCCGTCCTTCAGTCGGGTCCAACGTCACCCGTCCTTCAGTCGGGTCCAACGTTACCAGTCCTTCAGTCGGGTCCAACGTCACCCGTCCTTCAGTCGGGTCCAACGTTACCAGTCCTTCAGTCGGGTCCAGCGTTACCCGTTCTTCAGTCGGGTCCAACGTTACCAGTCCTTCAGTCGGGTCCAGCGTTACCCGTCCTTCAGTCGGGTCCAACGTTACCCGTCCTTCAGTCGGGTCCAACGTTACCCGTTCTTCAGTCGGGTCCAACGTCACCCGTTCTTCAGTCGGGTCCAACGTCACCCGTCCTACAGTCGGGTCCAACGTCACCCGTCCTTCAGTCGGGTCCAACGTTACCAGTCCTTCAGTCGGGTCCAACGTTACCCGTTCTTCAGTCGGGTCCAACGTTACCCGTCCTTCAGTCGGGTCCAACGTTACCCGTCCTTCAGTCGGGTCCAGCGTTACCCGTCCTTCAGTCGGGTCCAACGTCATCCGTCCTTCAGTCGGGTCCAACGTCACCCGTCCTTCAGTCGGGTCCAGCGTTACCCGTCCTTCAGTCGGGTCCAACGTTACCCGTCCTTCAGTCGGGTCCAACGTTACCAATCCTTCAGTCGGGTCCAGCGTTACCCGTCCTTCAGTCGGGTCCAACGTTACCCGTCCTTCAGTCGGGTCCAAAGTCACCCGTCCTTCAGTCGGGTCCAACGTCATCCGTCCTTCAGTCGGGTCCAGCGTTACCCGTCCTTCAGTCGGGTCCAGCGTTATCCGTCCTTCAGTCGGGTCCAACGTCACCCGTCCTTCAGTCGGGTCCAGCGTTACCCGTCCTTCAGTTGGGTCCAGCGTTACCCGTCCTTCAGTCGGGTCCAGCGTTACCCGTCCTTCAGTCGGGTCCAGCGTTACCCGTCCTTCAGTCGGGTCCAACGTTATCCGTCCTTCAGTCGGGTCCAGCGTTACCCGTCCTTCAGTCGGGTCCAACGTTACCCGTCCTTCAGTCGGGTCCAGCGTTACCCGTCCTTCAGTTGGGTCCAACGTTACCCGTCCTTCAGTCGGGTCCAGCGTTACCAGCTTTTATTCTTTGAATAAACGTTTTTAAGCATCAACCTGGTTACCTGCAGGCAGGTTCTCTTCCAGGGAGCAGATCCGACTCCAGCTCGTTCCTCTCTGCTGTTCTTGAACAGATGAACTGAGATCAACATTCTGACCTTTCACTCAGAATATCTGACAAATCCTGGTTGAACTGGAACCATTGAAAGCAGAAAGTGAGCCTCGTTTCCACTCTTGTAACAGCAGGACTAGAATCTAGACCCTCTTTTATCCCCCTGAGCAGATGGTTTTCGTGTTGCTCAGTCAGTGACCCGCTGTCCCGTGTCATTCACAGCGAGGTGGGCGAGGACGTGGACGCCGTCCGACAGTTCACCAGCGAGCTGCTGGTGGAGGCCGTGGTCAGATGCATCCGGGTGATCGATCCCGGCCTGGGCGGCGCCTTGGCCCCCTCCCTCCCCCCCGGCATGTCGGCGCGCTTCCGCGTGGGCGTGAGCCTGGCACAGGCCTGTCAGGTGAGTCGGGTGACTCGAGAGACTCGAGCTTCAGCAGCTGAGCCGGAACCACAGAGCGGCGTGGAGCCGGCTCAAGCGAACGTCTGCTTTGTTTTCCTGAACTTTGAAGGATCAAGTTTATCTCTGTAAAATATCTTCATTTGTTCTCCAGATTTCATGTAGAACTCTTCAAATGTGATGTTCCTTCAACTCATGAATGTCAAAGTTCAGACTCCGCTTCAGCCTCCTCCAACTTTCACTGTTAATGTATGATCGAATATCTAGATTGATATCAAAATCAAGATTAATCCACCGTTTCAGGAACTTTATTAGTGACATTCTGTTGAATATTCTGCATTATTCTTATTATTATGGTCTGTGGGAACAACTGTCAGAATAAATCCATGTTTGGAGGAAAGATTTATCTGTTAGATGCAGATTTCTTTTCTTCTGTTTCCTCTCTTCTGTGTAAAATCCAGATTATTTTTGTTAGCTTTAATTTAGCAGCTGCTTGAAGAGAGTAGAGGATGGACTTGGACACGAGTGACCCGAGTGGGACATGGTGGAGAGAATCAGCAGTTTTCCACAATAAAACTTCCTGCAGAATCAGATTAGAACTGGGTGGTGTCCCGGTACCGGTCCACTCAGCAGAGCTCTGAGTTCTGCCGCTCATCTTCACAGGACGTGGGCTACAAAGGCGAGATCGGCTACCAGACGTTCCTGTACAGCAGCGAGCCGGAGATCCGCTCCCTGCTCATGTTCCTGGTGGAGAAGCTGCCCAGAGAGAGCGCCGAGGCCTCGGCCCAGCCCTCAGGTACCGGTACCACACCCGTCTGCTCGGGTTCTGACAGCAGATTCTCTCTCCTGCTGAGAAGCTGCATCTCACATAAATCCATGCCTCCTGCTGGCCCGTAGGAAAGTCTGCGGTCCTCCAGAGAGCCGTGGCCGCCGCCGTCAGGGCCCAGCTGGACCTGGCCTGGGTGCCTCCAAACTGCAGGCTGCCTCTGCACTGTGAAACACAGGTACGGCGGTCAGACAACGGGCTCTCCTCCATCCGGACACTCATGTTTGTTCAGGGAAACTCCAACAAATGGACAGAAGTAGAACCAGAAAACTCCAAAGCTGCGTCTGAAATAACTCCCCCTCACTACATGGAATCCAAAATCCAGTACTATAGAAACCTCCCAAAAAACAGATCTTTTGATATTGATGATCTTTTTAATCACGTTGATCTCATGTTTACTTTTGTAGTTTTATTTTGGTCTTTTACTGCATCACAAAATACCAAAAAATGAGGTTTTCACAGCAATTACTGGGTTGGGGCAATTGAAGTTGATTAATTAATTACAGGCCACGATTAATTAATCGCACGAAAAGTTAATTACATGAAAGCACTAATCCTAGTTCTAAAACCACAGGGAATGCTTTTAGAATAGATTAAAAGATGATCAGAGTCAGACTTGAAGGAAACAAATCTAAATCAGAGTGAATGTTGTTTATTTGTTTGTAGAAAAAAATTTTTCCTTTTAGAAAATGAATCATTTTATGCTATTTTACTGTCTCACTGGGATCATACCATTCCAATATGGCGGATCTCTTTACGTATCTTGGACAATAGTACAAAGCCTGCATGTCATCTCTAGTGATGGATCTGGTTGGTTTCACTTCCTGTGGAGAACAGTTCTGCTGGAGTCAGAGGTTCTGAGAAAGCTTCCATCACACAGACGCATCAGATATTTGGTTTCTCAGTTGATCTTCTTTTTCTTTAGCTGGATTTCCTGTCAGTGTGACGCTCGTCTTTCACTCTGACTCTTTCTTTCTCCAGAGTGGAGGAGCGTTGAACAGCTTCTACACTCGACCCCTCAGCTCTCCACACTGCACCAAGGAGGAGACGGACCTCAGAGGTACATCTGCTGTTCAAGTGTGGAGCAAACGGACCTCCTCAGGTCAGGGGCGTGGCCTGGTCAGGGGTGTGGCCTGAACAGGTCAGGGGTGTGGCCTTAGCAAGTCAGGGGTGTGGCCTGAGCGGGTCAGGGGCGTGGGCCAAGCAGGTCAGGGGCGTGGCCTGAGCGGGTAAGGGGTGTGGCCTTAGCAAGTCAGGGGTGTGGCCTGAGCGGGTAAGGGGTGTGGCCTGAGCAAGTCAGGGGTGTGGCCTGAGCGGGTAAGGGGTGTGGCCTTAGCAAGTCAAGGGTGTGGCCCGAGCAGGTCAGGGACGTGGCCTGAGGAGGTCACATCCCTAACCTCCTCAGGCTGGACTCCTCGACCCCCCGCGGTCGCCGTGTTTGGGTGCCGCTGACTCGGCTGGGCCGTTTGTGCGTTCTCTACAGACGTGACAGAATACCACCGAGACCTTCTCCCTCCAGTGACTGCTCAGTTTTCCAGCGGCGCCACCGTGGCGGCGTCCCTGTTGGAGCACCACGCCGCAGAGCTGAGCGCCGCTCAGGAGTGGGACAGCGAGTGGAAGAGTCAGGGCCTCCTGTCCCGCCTCACCCCCCAGGTAAGCCGTCCTGCTGTGCGGTACGTTCTGGGGTCTGTGCGCTGACCCGGGTGTTTCCGGTGTGACGTTGGACAGGAGTACCGCTCCAGGAAGCTGGCCCGGCTGCAGAAACGCATCCAGGAGCAGCTGCGCTCCGCCGCGTCTGAAAGTGCCTTTCCTCGCGCCGCCTCCGACCTGTCTGATGTCCTGCAGTCCTTCAGAGGCTCCGCCCCCTCTGAACACCTTCTGATGAAGGGCACCCACTTCAGCCACACCCAGAAGTTCACCTTCACACAGGTAAGTCTCTGCACGTTCACCCCGACCCTCAGGACGTCCTGATTTAACGGGAACAGCCTGAAGTGAACTTTTCCCGCCTCTCCGTGTCATGAGTCAGACTTCAGCTTTCAGACAGTCTGATGTGTCCTCCAGGAGGCGGCGGCGGCGGCGGCGGCCCCCATCCTCAGCGCGCGGGGGTCGGGGGCGACGTGCAGCTCCGGCAGCAGGAGGAGCTGTCTGCTCTGCAGCTGCAGCTGCAGCAGCTCTGCAGTCACGTGGAGCACCTGGCTGCAGACATGAAGCACGCCGCCGTCACGCACGCACAGGTGCCCGTCCCGCTCCGGCTCCAGCCGGGAGCTCGCCGCGCGTGACCAGGTGTGACGTTTGTCTGCAGGCGCTGGACGAGCTGAAGCAGAGGGAGCTGGGGAACTCCGACAAGGAGGAGAAGCTTCAAGTCAAGAAGAAAACCATCGGCCTGCTGCCGGACGCCGACGCCAACGCCGTCCAGCTGCAGGTATGAGCGCCGGCGAGGGGCGGGCGCCTCCGCACGCCGCTCGCCGCTGACCTCCTCCCTCCTGCAGGCTCTGGTGGAGGCCAGCGCCAAGCGGGTGGTCAGCCTGGCGTCTCAGTGGGAGAAGCATCGAGCTCCACTCATCGACGAGCATCGCAGACTCAAGGAAATCTGCAGCCGCCAAGACGTAAGCGAGGATCGGAGCGTCTCGCCGTCTGGCTTCCAACGTGCAAACGTGTCGTCTCCTCTCCACAGCTGGAGTCCTCCAGAAAGCTGTCGGAGATCAAGTCTCTGCACGAGAAGATCCACGTGTCCACAGAGGAGGCCAAGAAGAAGGAGGAGACGTACAAGCAGCTGGTGAGAGGCCAGCTCTGTGGGTCGCCACGGCAACGGTGGGAGTGTCTTCACTCTGGAGCCAGAAGCCTTCAGAGATGAAACGTGTGTGTGTGTTACCTGGTTCAGAGCGGGGGTGCAGGGAGGCGGCTTCAAGGACCGGGGTCTCCTACCCCTGATTTAAGGATCTGACCCACATGCACGCTCCTACGTGCACGCCCTCCCCCCGCGCCTGATCATTTATTGAAGAACATTTAATTAAAGATTATTTCAGAACAAAAGACGGTTCTGCTCCGGATTATAATGATCCTGGTTTTCATTTTCCCTCCATTTCTGAGTCAGCTGATGCAGCTCGTCTTTCACTGTAGTCACAGCGACGTCATCGCTCTGCACCCCTATGGGCTTTGATGGTCCAACGCTCGGGTCTGGGGACCGGTCTGGTCCGGACCGAGAACAGGAGTGGCGTGCAGCATCACTACACCTGTCTGTTACTGCTGACAGAACCGCTTTGGAGCCGGTGACCCAAAACTGTCCAAAGGAAGTTCCTTAAAATCCCCCTCCAATGAAAATCCTGGTTTTTGAGTTTTTAACATGTATTTATGGCATTTTTTTACTGAAAGAGAACAAATATCCTAAGAAATCATTTCGTATTTGCACTTCAGAGTTTTTCTCCTTTTGAGTCGCTGTCAATCAAAGTGCCTGAGAAAAACTCCTGAAACTTTCATTTATCACAGTAGCTAGCTACCCGGATGCAGCTGAAGGAGAAGATAATAGAACGTTCCACTTCTGTAAAGATTGTAATTCAGTGAATGGACATTCTGATGTTAGCTTTCATTATTTTACCTAAGAATCTGAGGAAAACATGGATTTATTGATCACAGCAACGGCAATAATGACTCGATTATTTGTGGAAAAAGAAACATTTTTCATCTGGACGGAGCCGCGGGGGATTTTTTTATGTTGGCCTCACGTATTTTAAATGAAACTGAAAGTAAAATCCCATTAGCTGTCACATATATGCTGTCCGCGTTTGATCCACTTAGGAGTGGCGAGCTGCAGCGGCAAGCGGCGAGCTGCTGTAAGGAGCGGCGCTGCTTTGTTTACAGCAGCTCCGCCCAGGATCCAGCGGGTGGTTTAACCCGACACCAGAACCGTTCTCCTGAACGTAACCTTCATCTGCATCTAAAAACATCACCACTGTCTGAACACATTTACGATTAGATCCTCTCTTATTCTTCATTTCATTTCTTTAGATTTCTTGTTGAAGTTTCAACCATCAGCATGAAATCAGTTCTGAACTCCAGATAGAGCTGCTGCTGCTGCTGCTGCTGCTGCTGCTGCTGCTGCTGCTGCTGCTGCTGCTGCTGCTGCTGCTGCTGCAATGCAGACAGAATGGAAATGGTTTAATTTATGTTTTCATGGGCTTATCAAAGTGTGTGTCTCCTAGTATGTCTGGGGAGATGAGGGGCGGGGTTACACAGCTCAACACCATAAGCCACGCCCACACAGAGGAAACGAAGGCTTCAGATCAACAGGAAAAATGTGTTTTTAAGAAATTTAGGATGTGGAACTTTTGTCAAAAACTTCACAGAACTAATTAAAACCTCTGGGAACATTTAAAGAAAACAAAAATTGTAGTTGGTGGATATTAAAGTAGATCTCCAAAGACCCGATCCAAAGAAAATCGGTTAAAGCGTTGATGGCCGGGCCAGGCCGGGCTGACCCGTCTGTCATATTTTGGTCATATTAGAGGTTTCGACCCCCCCCCCCCATGCTCCATGTTTGGTTTCCAGACTTGTCGTTTACCTGTGTAAAGGTGCGTCTCCTTCATGGCAGGTGACGGAGCTGGAGAGTCTTCCTCAGGATGCGTCCCGGTCCGCCTACACTCAGAGGATTCTGGAAATCGTCAGTAACATCAAGAAGCAGAAGGAGGAGATAACAAAGGTCAGCGAATGTCCTGCGGACCCTCAGAGGGGCAGCGGACGTCTGGGACGCGTTCCCCTCACAGAGTGTTTCTGACCCGGTTCTGCAGATTCTGTCGGACACCAGGGAGCTGCAGAAGGAGATCAACAGCCTGACGGGGAAACTGGACCGCACTTTTGCTGTGACCGACGAGCTGGTCTTTAAGGTGGGCTTGGGTTTGGGCCGGTCCGGTACGAACCTCGGGCTGCAGCCGGGCCGGTCTGGAGGGAAGCGCCGGTCCATGGTGGTTTGGACTACAGATGTTCCACGTCACTGGTCCAGCTCTCTCCATCATGAAGCCCACGGAGCTTCGGGTTCGGCCCTGGAAGGGATCCGGTTCCCATCAAGGCCAGAACTGACCAGAACCGCTCCGGCTGGTGGAGCGGCGTGTTGACAGCTCAGCAACAGAAGAACCCAGTGACATACACGACCTGAACACCATGTTCCCGTTTCTCTCCTGCAGGACGCCAAGAAAGACGAATCCGTCCGAAAGTCCTACAAGTACCTGGCCGCTCTGCACGAAGTAGGTGACAGAACCAGTACCGCCGCTCTCTGCTGAGGTTCTCCTGGAGGAAACCTTTGTCTTCTTCTTCTCAGAACTGTAACCAGCTGATCCAGACCATCGAGGACACGGGCACCATCCTGAGAGAGATCCGAGACCTGGAGGAGCAGGTAAGACTGGAGCTGCGGTTACAGATCTGAGAGTAAATGAAGGTCCAGTTCATGCTGGCCTTCAGGGTTCAACCGGGCCTCGAGGCCTGGGTCTGGTGGTCGAGAGTGTGTTTGGTTGATTAAATCAGTGTTTTTGCTCCAAGGTTCACTTTAACTTTGACAAAATCCCAAAACAAAAGTCTTGCGGCAGCTCACTGGTGGTGTCTTGCGGCAGCTCACCGGTGGTGTCCTGCGGCAGCTCACTGGTGGTGTCTTGCGGCAGCTCACTGGTAGTGTCTTGCGGCAGCTCACCGTTGGTGTCCTGCGGCAGCTCACTGGTAGTGTCTTGCGGCAGCTCACTGGTAGTGTCCTGCGGCAGCTCACTGGTAGTGTCTTGCGGCAGCTCACTGGTAGTGTCTTGCGGCAGCTCACTGGTGATGTCTTGCGGCAGCTCATCGGTGGTGTCCTGCGGCAGCTCACTGGTAGTGTCTTGCGGCAGCTCACTGGTGGTGTCTTGCGGCAGCTCACTGGTAGTGTCCTGCGGCAGCTCACCGGTGGTGTCCTGCGGCAGCTCACTGGTAGTGTCCTGCGGCAGCTCACTGGTAGTGTCCTGCGGGAGCTCACTAGTAGTGTCCTGCGGCAGCTCACTGGTGGTGTCTTGCGGCAGCTCACTGGTGGTGTCCTGCGGCAGCTCACTGGTGGTGTCTTGCGGCAGCTCACTGGTAGTGTCTTGCGGCAGCTCACTGGTGGTGTCTTGCGGCAGCTCACCGTTGGTGTCCTGCGGCAGCTCACTGGTGGTGTCCTGCGGGAGCTCACTGGTAGTGTCTTGCGGCAGCTCACTGGTAGTGTCTTGCGGCAGCTCACTGGTAGTGTCCTGCGGCAGCTCACTGGTAGTGTCTTGCGGCAGCTCACTGGTAGTGTCTTGCGGCAGCTCACTGGTGGTGTCTTGCGGCAGCTCACTGGTAGTGTCTTGCGGCAGCTCATTGGTAGTGTCTTGCGGCAGCTCACTGGTGGTGTCCTGCGGCAGCTCACCGGTGGTGTCCTGCGGCAGCTCACCGGTGGTGTCCTGCGGCAGCTCACTGGTGGTGTCCTGCGGCAGCTCACTGGTGGTGTCCTGCGGCAGCTCGCCGGTGGTGTCTTGCGGCAGCTCGCCGGTGGTGTCTTGCGGCAGCTCGCCGGTGGTGTCCTGCGGCAGCTCGCCGGTGGTGTCCTGCGGCAGCTCGCCGGTGGTGTCTTGCGGCAGCTCGCCGGTGGTGTCTTGCGGCAGCTCGCGGTGGTGTCTTGCGGCAGCTCGCCGGTGGTGTCTTGCGGCAGCTCGCCGGTGGTGTCTTGCGGCAGCTCGCCGGTGGTGTCCTGCGGCAGCTCGCCGGTGGTGTCCTGCGGCAGCTCGCCGGTGGTGTCCTGCGGCAGCTCGCCGGTGGTGTCCTGCGGCAGCTCGCCGGTGGTGTCCTGCGGCAGCTCGCCGGTGGTGTCCTGCGGCAGCTCGCCGGGGGTGTCTTGCGGCAGCTCGCCGGGGGTGTCCTGCGGCAGCTAGCCGGGGGTGTCCTGCGGCAGCTGTCTGGTTGAAAAGCTCTGGATGAGCTGACAGCTTCTCCATCAGGTTTCTGTCTGAGTTCTGAACTGCAGGTTGTTCAGCGTGGCGCCCTGGTCGACCCAAACACGGTCCATCCAAACCAGAACCAAGAGGTTCCATCTTGAATACGTGCAGCAGATCGACAGCTCAGTTTCTGTCTTTGTCTCCAGATCGAGACGGAGAATGGGAACAAAACGGTGTCAAACCTGGAGCGGATTCTGGAGGACTTCAAGGCCATTCGACAGGAGAACGCCGCGCTGGCGGCCAAAGTCAAAGAGGGCTGAGGGCCGTGTGACGAGCGGAACGCCGCGCGGCGCCGGACGGAGGTGGCTCTCCCTGTGTTTGCGGGCTGTGATTTTCTATAGAGAGACGGAAAAAACCAATCCAGAAATGGAGCTGAACCCAGATCCTTCGGGGCTTGAACGCTGCACAGGCTTTCACAAACCATGATTTTCTAACCCCAGTCCAAATCCAGACCTCCAGTTCAGTCATGATCAGATTTGAACTTAAGATGTTGAGTGAATGGCATTTGAATGTAATCTAATATGAACGCTGTGGAGACGCAGCACAAAAGTATTGTTGTGTGCAAACATGAATAAAGATGCCTTACACAGGGGGAGTCCTGCGGGTATACTGTCTGATCATTCCATACCTCAGTATACTGTCACTGATCACCTGCACATCATCCTCCTCCAGCTGACTCACCATTTTAGTCCCCCTCCCATCATCTTTAATGACGATGATGCTGTTTTTAAACGATAATCTGTGTAGAGCGGCAGGAGTGGTGGGCGGAGCAACTCCTGATGAACAACGATTTGAATAAAGATTTAAGACTAAACTTATTTTTCTTTACATTTGTCCTCAATCATCAGACAAATAACTTTAATGATTCACAGTAAAAGTACGACTGATAAAAAGCTCTGGACATCTCTAAATGTGAGCCTGACTAAATATATTCAGCTTTGTTTGAACCATTGACTGTATGTTGAGAACTGGACTGAGTGGCCCCTCCTCCCTGGTCGTAAAGGGTTAGTTTAAAAGTTCAAAGAAAAAGTAATTTTGTCAAAATATAGAAATATAATCCCCTAAACGTCTCCAGAATAATAACCAGCTGTTTCTCCGTCGTTCTTCCTCTGATTCTTTACGTTACACATTCTTTAGAATCCTCCATGTTTTTATACTTTTTCTGTATCGATAGTTATTCAAGTTAGAAACTGACCAATCAGACGCCTCAGGGAAAGCATGCAGTGCCCGTTGGCCCCGCCTCCCATGTTTTATTGACAGATTCTCCTGAGCCACTTTTAGTGGAAGGGGCGTGGCCTTCCAGCAAACTCCCTCCTGGTTGGCAAGAATAGTTTCCATAGAAACATGATTCAGACCGGCTTGGACCAATCACTGCTAACTGGGATGGAACGTTCCACCAACAGTCGATTCACATCATAGTTTGCTGATCATTCAGTCGATATCAGTTCATTTTGATTGATCCTGTCTCTGATCATAATCAGATCATCTTGATCTGAACTTCCATCAGTGAGATCAATACCTGAAGTTTTCCAGATTCTCGTTTTTCTTCCAGATAATAAAGTAAATCTGTGTCCAAACAAACAAGTAAACAAGAACGAAGGTCAAATCCACATCAGAGTTTGATCACGTTGTTGTTTCCCAGATCAGGATAATCCTTAGAACATTCTAGCACACTGGATGATCACATGATCAATTCAGAGTCTGGATGATGATGGATCAGTTTCTGCTGCATCACATGACTGTTTTTATGTTATAATAATAAGAAGCAACCAGGTCTCAGTCCAGATGGGATTTCCCATGATCGATTGATCTACTTCTTTCTTATTTCTATGAGGGTATAGGTTGATTTAACTGGATTAAATCTGGCCTCAGATCAATCCTCGTCTGACACCAAACTGTAGCGGACAAATCACAGAAAAATGGCGGCTGAATCGGCTTCATTTCACTGGAGCCAGAAGTAGGGCATTTTTTTATGGATGACATCACACCACCTCTGTCCATTTCTCTTATACAGTCAGTGTTTTGCATGTAATCAATAATCTGTCAGACAGGAGTCCTATGATTGAAGTTGTGTGTGTGTCATGAATCCCTCCACATCCTCCCCCTCTGGCCTTCAGCAGGAACTATCTCCAGAGTTCTAGCACCTCCTGGTTCTCCACACTTCACTTCCCATCAGCCCCTGCTGTCACTCCCAGGAGACCACAGCTGGTTCCCATCAGCCATCACTCCAGCAGTATTTAGTCTGCTCAGTGTGAAGTCTTGTTCGTGCCGCTCTGCCTGCATCGCTGAGCGTTTTTGACCTGATCTGCTTCAGTTGCTGCCTGCCCCGACCCTCGCATTAGCCCTGACGAGATTTTGGGCCCGTGAATATAATTTTTATAGGGCCCCTAACACAGTGGCAAACTTGCATTAGGGACCTCAGTGCCCCCCCTTTCAACACCCCTGATCCTGACCTCTCTGGTTGACCCCCCCATGCTGGTGTCTGACCCTGATCTAACTGTTGTTCCCCCTGTTATCGTGTCTGTATAAACCTGCTGCACTGGGATCCACCGTCTGACTGTATATGTGCAGCTGGAATGTTCAGAACCGCATGTCATGTAAACAATATTTGGAAATCTTTATTAAACATTTCAATGTTTCTAACAACAAATTATACCAGATGATCGACGGGTTCACAGCTGCATAGACTAGAAGGAGCTTCTCTTCCAGCAGGTTCCTCTCACGCTGGAGATGTTTGGTAGAACCTCGTCTGGATTCTCTCCAGAAACACATTTTCTCTGAATTCTCTTCCATTTTGGTTTGACTGTGGGGAAACTCCCGTGAGGCTTCACAGAGCAAAGGCTCTGCGGTTGAGGGTCCTCCATGACCTCCGTGTGCAGCAGAGGAGCTCCGCCCTGATGGATGCAGAGCCGGTGGAGGTGGACCACAGCGGTCAGTCGGCGCCGTGGAGGAGCGTGCCTCCCGGCACCAGCGTCTGTGGAGGTCCTGCGCTTCGGTGTCCGTCGTTCACGTTAATGACCTCCAAGACTTCGCTTTTGTCCACTCGTCCAGTCGATCCCGATGAAGGTCAGGCTCATGATCATGAAGATGAAGCCCAGAGAGGTGAAGCACGCCGCCTGGAACCAGAGACGGAGGTCACTGCAGCACCTGCATGCAGCAGCTCTGACACGGTCGGGAGAACCCACCTGGATCTTCGGTCTGGACTTCATGGGCTCCTCCGTCTTGGGAACGATGCGGATGTAGAAGAGTCCGGGCAGGATGAAGATCAGGGTGGGGGCGGTGGTGGCTCCTGCACACAACAAGGTCAACGTGACGGTTACTCAGGAGCGGCAAGGGCGGGGGGTGCAGTCTATCAATGGGAGGCTGACTCCTCGACCCCCCCCCAATCCTTCTAGAGTTTTGAAGCTTTTCTAGAGCCAGATGTTGGACGTGTGAATTCATCGATTCATAGAAAAACAGAATAGAAATTCAATGAACTGAATGATCTGGATCTTACAGTCAAGTCTGGACATTCAGACTGAGACCTCCATCTGTGCTGATCAGCAGGGATCCAGCTCTGATCTGATCTGATCCATTTAGATCAAAGTTTCTCCACACAGAAACAACAGGAAGTTTCAAATGTTTCACCAGAATTCTGCTGATTCTTCGTTACTTTAACTGATTGAATCTATTGATTTTAGATCAACAGGTGATGAGTTCAGTCTGTGAGGATCAAGTGAAGCTGCAATTTCAACCAACAGCAGCTGGGATAGGCTCCAGCAACCCTGAGGTGCCGGAAGAGATTAAGAGAGTTTAGGAAATGGACAGACGGATGGATGGATGATGGATGGATGATGGATGAATGATGGATGATGGATGAATGATGGATGGATGATGGATGGATGAATGATGGATGAATGGATGATGGATGGATGATGGATGAATGATGGATGGATGATGGATGGATGGATGATGGATGGATGATGGATGGATGAATGATGGATGGATGATGGATGGATGGATGATGGATGAATGATGGATGAATGATGGATGATGGATGGATGATGGATGGATGGATGGATGATGGATGGATGATGGATGAATGATGGATGGATGATGGATGGATGGATGATGGATGTATGGATGATGGATGGATGATGGATGGATGGATGATGGATGAATGGATGAATGATGGATGGATGGATGGATGATGGATGAATGGATGAATGATGGATGGATGATGGATGGATGATGGATGGATGATGGATGGATGATGGATGGATGATGGATGGATGATGGATGGATGAATGGATGGATGGATGATGGATGAATGGATGAATGATGGATGATGATGGATGGATGATGGATGGATGATGGATGGATGATGGATGGATGATGGATGGATGATGGATGGATGATGAATGGATGGATGATGGATGGATGATGGATGGATGATGGATGGATCCTGTGTTTTCTTCCCACTCTCTGGTTCTCACCAGTGATTCCGAAAATGTCTCGGATGTTGGGAACAAAGATGACCAACAGGTTGACGGCGAACAGGAGACAGACCGCGATGGCGACGTGGCGAGCCCAGTGGAACGGTTTCCCTGGAAACAGCAGCTGGAGGAGGGCGCGGCGGATCTGGTAGAAACATAGAACCAGTTCCCTTCAAGCCAGAGTTACACGCGTAACAAACTCCACGGTTTGTAAAACATTCTTTAGCTGCATCTTGTCAGACGTTTGGAATTCATGTGGAAGTTTTTTCTTCCATCAGATTCTGAATTTTAAAATTTTGAATTTTCTTTCTGATTCAATATTATTTTCTATCTTAAATACGTCAGAGTTTTTAATTTCAAGACTCAACATTTTGATGAACCAGAAATTCAATTTTCACTAGCGAGACAGAAAATGTGAGTTTTTTTCCATCAAATCAAATTTCTGGAGCATCAAAATGTTGAGATGAAAAACACGGATATACTAAAGATAGAAAAAATAATTGGACAGCATAAATGTGAGATTCAGAATCAAATTAAAAGTTTTCAACAATTCTGAATTGATGGAACAGAAAAACTTCTGCTGCTGGATGATGCTCGATGAGATGGATGATGAGTGGATTCTGGGTATGATGGATGACTCATGATGGAAGTGTTTGTTCTATGGTGGTTTGCATGTCTGGATGCTGGACTGAAGCTGAATGATGTGGATGTGTATTTGGATCTGATTTGTCGTGGAGAAGATGGATTCTATGTTTTGATGAATGGAGTGAATGGATTTAATGACAGGTTGGATGAATGATGGATGCATCTGAGCCCAAAAGGACGAAGCAGCCGCAGCCGCAGCCGCAGCCAAAGCAGCCGCCAGCACGCAGCCAACGCAGCGCCCGCAGCCTGGAGCGTGGGATCTGAGACCATAGAACTTCTTCAAGCCATGACCTCATCATGGCATTGATGTCTGTCCTGAATGTTTACATTGAAGTAAACATTGAGTCATTTTAAAGACAGATTTGAGAGAATCATTCAACGTCTCAAAATACAAAAAGTGTTTGGTCCAGATGAATCAAACAGTCTTTTAAGGCGGTATGATTTAAGCCGAGAATGGTCTGCGAAGTTCACTCTTAGGGGAACAGCACGTGTGTTTCCTCTCATTTGTCTGAGAAGCACGTAGGGTGAATATTTAAACAGGCCATCTGAGCCAGGACGGCAGCCGCAGCCGCAGCACCGCAGCCGCAGGCATAGGGTGTCCGAGGATCCATCATTTGCTGTAGGGTGTTGAGTCATCAGCATTGCTCAAGTGTTCTCTGCACACACAGTCAAACATACATGTGAATTTATACCAGCATGCGTGTGTAAACACACACGCGGTTCATTATGCTTCTGCTGTACAGAAAGAACGCAGTGTTTCTGCATGTCACATGGTCCAGAATGCATGTCAACATCTCAGCTTTGATTCAGGATTTGGGGTTTCCTTCCCCCAGCAGGACGAGAGGAGAGAGAGGAGAGGCGGTTCTCACCGTAGAAGGTCAGATATCCGAACACAGCGGTGAAGAAGTACATGATGAACATGCCCAGGATGGAGACGTTACCGATGTTCTGCATTCTTCTCTTGGTCGGGCTTCAGGAGAACAGCAGGACAGAGGAGTTTAAAATCATTTTAGAAATGAGATGATGTTATTACTGACAAACACGGGATGAATGGATGAATGAATGTATGGATGAATGGATGTATGGATGTATGGATGAATGGATGGATGAATGGATGGATGGATGGATGGATGGATGGATGGATGAATGGATGGATGGATGGATGAATGGATGTATGGATGTATGGATGAATGGATGAATGGATGAATGGATGAATGGATGTATGTATGTATGGATGAATGGATGTATGGATGAATGGATAAATGAATGGATGGATGAATGAATGGATGAATGGATGAATGGATGAATGGATGTATGGATGAATGGATGAATGGATGGATGTATGGATATATGTATGAATGGATGGATGGATGGATGAATGGATGTATGGATGTATGGATGAATGAATGGATGAATGGATGTATGGATGAATGGATGTATGGATGAATGAATGGATGGATGAATGGATGGATGGATGGATGGATGGATGAATGGATGTATGGATGTATGGATGTATGGATGAATGGATGAATGGATGTATGTATGTATGGATGAATGGATGTATGGATGAATGGATAAATGAATGGATGGATGAATGAATGGATGAATGGATGTATGGATGAATGGATGAATGGATGTATGGATGAATGGATGAATGGATGAATGGATGAATGGATGGATGTATGGATATATGTATGAATGGATGGATGGATGGATGAATGGATGTATGGATGTATGGATGTATGGATGAATGAATGGATGAATGGATGTATGGATGAATGGATGTATGGATGAATGAATGGATGGATGAATGAATGGATGGATGAATGGATGTATGGATGAATGGATGTATGGATGTATGGATGAATGGATGAATGAATGAATGGATGTATGGATGAATGAATGGATGGATGAATGGATGTATGGATGAATGGATGTATGGATGTATGGATGAATGGATGAATGAATGAATGGATGTATGGATGTATGGATGAATGGATGAATGGATGTATGGATGAATGGATGTATGGATGAATGAATGAATGGATGTATGGATGTATGGATGAATGGATGTATGGATGTATGGATGTATGGATGGATGTATGGATGAATGGATATATGTATGAATGGATGGATGGATGGATGAATGGATGTATGGATGTATGGATGTATGGATGGATGGATGAATGTATGTATGTATGTATGGATGAATGGATGTATGGATGAATGGATGAATGAATGGATGGATGAATGAATGGATGAATGGATGTATGGATGAATGGATGTATGGATGAATGGATGAATGAATGAATGAATGAATGGATGGATGGATGTATGGATGAATGGATGAATGGATGTATGGATGAATGGATGTATGGATGAATGGATGAATGAATGAATGGATGGATGTATGGATGGATGGATGAATGAATGGATGAATGGATATATGTATGAATGAATGAATGGATGGATGGATGGATGAATGGATGTATGGATGTATGGATGAATGGATGAATGGATGGATGTATGGATGAATGGATATATGTATGAATGGATGGATGGATGAATGGATGTATGGATGAATGGATGTATGGATGAATGGATGTATGGATGAATGGATGAATGGATGAATGGATGTATGGATGAATGGATGTATGGATGAATGGATGAATGAATGAATGGATGTATGGATGTATGGATGAATGGATGAATGGATGTATGGATGTATGGATGAATGGATGGATGTATGGATGAATGGATATATGTATGAATGGATGGATGGATGGATGGATGAATGGATGTATGGATGTATGGATGTATGGATGAATGGGTGGATGGATGAATGGATGTATGGATGTATGGATGAATGGATGTATGGATGAATGGATGAATGAATGGATGGATGAATGAATGGATGAATGGATGTATGGATGAATGGATGTATGGATGAATGGATGTATGGATGAATGGATGAATGAATGAATGGATGGATGTATGGATGAATGAATGGATGGATGAATGGATATATGTATGAATGGATGAATGGATGGATGGATGGATGAATGGATGTATGGATGTATGGATGTATGGATGAATGGATGAATGGATGGATGTATGGATGAATGGATATATGTATGAATGGATGGATGGATGAATGGATGTATGGATGTATGGATGAATGGATGAATGGATGTATGGATGAATGGATGGATGAATGGATGGATGAATGGATGGATGAATGGATGAATGGATGAATGGATGAATGAATGAATGGATGTATGGATGTATGGATGAATGGATGAATGAATGGATGGATGGATGGATGATGGATGAATGGATGTATGGATGAATGGATGAATGGATGGATGTATGGATGAATGGATATATGTATGAATGGATGGATGAATGGATGTATGGATGAATGGATGTATGGATGAATGGATGAATGGATGTATGTATGTATGGATGAATGGATGTATGGATGACTGGATGGATGGATGGATGAATGGATGGATGGATGGATGAATGGATGTATGGATGTATGGATGAATGGATGGATGTATGGATGAATGGATATATGTATGAATGGATGGATGGATGGATGAATGGATGTATGGATGTATGGATGAATGGATGAATGGATGATGGATGAATGGATGTATGTATGTATGGATGAATGGATGAATGAATGGATGGATGAATGAATGGATGTATGGATGAATGGATGAATGGATGTATGGATGAATGGATGTATGGATGAATGGATGAATGAATGAATGGATGAATGGATATATGTATGAATGGATGAATGGATGTATGGATGTATGGATGAATGGATGAATGGATGGATGTATGGATGAATGGATGGATGAATGGATGTATGGATGAATGGATGATTGAATGAATGGATGTATGGATGAATGGATGAATGAATGGATGGATGTATGGATGAATGGATGAATGAATGAATGGATGAATGGATGTATGGATGAATGGATGTATGGATGAATGTATGAATGAATGAATGGATGTATGGATGTATGGATGTATGGATGTATGGATGAATGGATGTATGGATGAATGGATGAATGGATGTATGGATGAATGGATGAATGGATGTATAGTTGAATGGATGAATAGATGAATGAATGGATGAATGGATGAGGTTGAACAGCAGATCAACGGGACCCACGAATGAGAAGTTTCTGCTGTCATTGTATAAACTTCAAATGTTCCATGTTGCTGTGTGTGATCTAATGTTTGTTCTTCTTCTTATCTACATTTTAAAGCAAATAAAAAGATCCAGGCTGGAGTTTGAGTCTTACTTGCTCAGCTCGGTGTAGATGGGAAGAACTTCGGGGTGACAGACGAAAGCGAAGGCCAGGATGGGGATGGTGTAAGCGGTCTGTAAACCAATCACAGGTTAGCTTGTCAGAAGGTCATGGAGGGAGGAACACGCACACACGTGTTTGTTTTGCAACACGATCCGCCCTCATTGAACCGCAGGCTGCACACGTGAGGGAGCTCTTCACATGCACATGCACATGCACATGCTTTGAAGTACTAGTCACACCTCCTGATTGATGGTGAAGTATTTGGCTGTGCAAGAACTTTCTGGACTGACAGCCTCAACGGTGGAGTTAGCAAACGCCTCCAGAGGACAGGAAATGCTGAACTTCTTGTAGATGACCTGAAGAGACACACAAACAGAAATCTTCTGTCTGTCTTCATCTCTTCATTGAGGCTTTAGCTCTGGTTCCATCATTGAGACGACTCACCACCGAGAGGAAGAAGACCATACAGGACAGAGAGAATCCACTGGTGTAGCCCAGATATCCTGCAGAATGCAAGAATATGAGCTCATGTGAGCGTCAAAATCACACGGGGGGAGGGGAGGGGGGTCCAAAACACACCTCAGGTCACAAACAGGACAAAACAGAAAACAGTAAAACTACATTTTAAAACTGTAACTTAACATAATTATGAACTAGATTTATAGCATTACCTGTGATCATTAGCCGCTGCTGAAATATTAGCTAAACTTCAAAACAGCCTAAAACATTTTAGTAAATGCCAAAATATTCCATAAATCTAGCAGAATGACCATTTTTTAATTTTTTATTTATTTATTTATTTTTATTTTTTTTTAATATATATATTTATTCATTTTCACTCCAGACAAGACATACACCGGAAAAAAAGAAAACTACTATATAACAAACAGTACAATAGAGCAATAAATCTAGACAACACCACATACATAAACAAACAAAAACATATACTTAATAAAAAAAAATAATTTCAATAAAAAATAAATAAATAAATAAGATAAAATAAAAAGACGAAACTTCTCCAAATAGATGTCTGAAAAATAATAAAAGATATCAAGTCCTTTTCTATCAGAACTGGCAGCTGTTTCACAGAAAACCTCTATAAAGAATAACAGACACATCAATAGTTACATAATCCAGAAAAGGCTTCCATGTTTTAAAGAAATGATCAGTTGTGGCGTGCACTACACATGTTAAGTGGTCTAATGGGATGTGATCCATTATTATTTTCAGCCATCCATGTAGTGTTGGGGGCTTCTCAGAGATCCAGTTCAACAGAATATTTTTTCTCGCACAAAAAGTTAGAATATTGAATAACTTTCTGTGAGCTGTATTCTTAATTTGTGTGTTAGGGAGACAAGGAGGAATGTGACCGGCTCTAGGGTAATATTTTTTTTCAACATTTGCTGCAGTGCATGGCTATCAATATCCAATAGTTTTGAATTTTCAGGGCAGGACCAGTAGCAGTGTGTTAGTGTACCAGAAATAATTTTACATTTAGGCATAATGATGTAACAGTAGAACCTTGAATTTAGAAAGACGATTTGGTGATAGATGTGTTCTATGTAACATTTAAGTTGTAGAGCTCTGGTTCTGTTTACAGACGGAGATCTTTTTGAGTGTTATGCCAGATTTTTTTCCACATATCTCAAGTGATTTCCACACCAAGTTCCCCGTCCCAATCTGTCCCAAGTCCTTAGGGCCAACATCTGATGAGTTTTTTCAGGATATTATACAGACACTTTATTGACACATTACTTTTAATAGAAAATATCTGCTTTTCTATGTTAGAAACATTGAAGTTAGTTAATAAAGAAGTTTTTTTATTATTGAAATCCCTTATCTGAAAGAAGCGAAAAAGATCCTTTTTAAAATCCCATACTTTTCCACAATCTGATTGAAGGTCATGAGGACGCCGTCCTGAAAAAGGTTTCCCAAACAGAGAATGCCCTTGGACTCCCAATCTTTAAAACCTGAGTCAAGTAAGCCTGGTGTAAAATCGTAATTGTGGGTAAATGGTGTGTATACTGATGTTAACCCAAATCTCCCCTCCATACGCTGTGCTGCTCTCCACGCCTTAACTGTATTAATTATGATTGGATTTTTAGAGTGTTCCTTGACAAGTTTCAAATTGTTAGAAAAAAGCAAATTTAGAAGGGGGCAGTCAGATGTTACAGCCTCAAGATCCAACCAAACAGAAGTGGTATTTTTACAAACCCAAACTGGTATAAACTGCAAAAGAGCACTTCTCTGATATTTTTTAAGATCAGGCAAATCAAGGCCTCCAACATCACTTGGATATTGCAAGCTATTCAATTTTATAAGGGGTCTTTGATTGTGCCAGATGAAAGAACTAAACCATCCATTTATTTTACGTATTGTTTTGAGTGTGAAAAGGATAGGAATCATTCTAATTGGATAGAGTAGACGAGGAAGAACATTCATTTTCAGAATTGATATTTTACCCAGCCAGGATTCTGAAAGACAGCTCCAACGTTCAAGATCTGATTTAAGCTTATCAAGAAGTGGGTTAAAGTTGGCTCTAAACATATCATGGAAGTCAGGTGTAATAAATATACCTAAATACATAAATCCTGAAGGGGACCACTTAAAAGGGAAATAAGAAGGGGGGTTAGACGTTTTAAGCATAGTGCCTAATGGCATAGCTTCTGATTTTGAAAAATTAATCTTATAACCAGAGAAGATACTAAATTCGTTGATTTTTTGTATTAAGTTTTTTATTGAGACAGTCAGGTTTGTCAAAAATAATAAAATATCATCTGCATATAAAGCAATTTTGTGAGTTTTCAGACCAGCAAACAGCCCAGTTATTGTCGGGTCAGACCGAATCGCCTCAGCTAAAGGTTCTATTGCTATGGCAAATAATAATGGGGAAAGGGGACATCCTTGCCTATTCCCTCTTTCAACAACAAAGTGTCTCGATTTAACCTTATTAGTTAAAACTGCTGCTGTTGGTTGAGTGTATAGAATCCTAACCCATTTAATAAAGGTATGTCCCAAATCAAATTTTTCCAGTGTAGAAAAAAGGTAAGGCCATTCAACCTGATTGAATGCCTTTTCTGCATCTAAAGAAACTACAAGACCCTCTAATTTTTGTAGTTGGCAAAACTGAATTGCATTAAGTAATCTTCTAATATTATTTCCAGAGTTCCGACCCTTAATAAAACCTGTTTGATCTTCTTTAATGAGGGATGGTAGAAATTTTTCCAATCGATTAGCCAAGATTTTAGAAAGTATTTTAAGGTCCACATTAAGAAGTGAAATTGGTCTATAAGAGGCGCAATTTTCTGGACATTTACCTTTCTTAAGAATTAATGAAATATTGGCCGCTCTTAGTGATGGGGGGAGAGTGTGAGCCTCAAAAGAATGATTTAACATATTTAAATATGGCTCAACCAATAAGTCTAGAAATTCTTTATAATACTCACAGGGGAACCCATCAGGTCCTGGAGCCTTTCCACTCTGAAGTGATCTTATAGCCTCCTGAACTTCTTGTTTTTGAATAGGTGCATTAAGAGTATGTCTATCATCTTCCTTCAAATTAGGTAAATTTATCTTAGAAAAAAAATTATTCATTTGCATGTGCGCGTCTTGAACTTTTTCAGATTTATATAAATTCTTATAAAAATTACAAAAGGAGTCATTAATGAGTCTGGGATTGGTAGTAGGCATTCCACTTTCGCCTGTAATTGAGGTAATAATATGAGAAGATGCTTGTTTCTTTGTTAGGTATGCCAAATACCTTCCAGGTTTATTTCCATATTCAAACAATTTCTGTTTTGCAAATCTAAGTTTATCTGAAGCACTCTGTGTTAACAAAGAATTTAACGTGCATCGAGTGGCATCTATTTCTTCTAATTTAGATTGCGTAGGTTTTTTAAAGTATTCTTTTTCCATTTTTGCAAGTTTTATTTCCAATAATTTTTGTTGCTTCTCAATTGTGCGTTTCTTGCTAGCTGAGTAGGAAATTATCAACCCTCTTGCATATGCCTTAGATGTTTCCCAAAGCAGAGATGGGTTACTGGCTGATGGTGAATTAAAAGAGAAGAAAAGTTTTAGTTCTGAAGTAAAATAGTTTATAAATTTCTGGTCTTTTAAAAGAAAAGGGCTTAGCCTCCATTGTCGATGCTGCTCCTCCCACATTTTAAGTTCAATATCTAAGAAAACAGCCGCATGATCAGAGATAACTATATTTCCAATTTTGGATGAGACAACAAACTTCAGCATAGTTTTAGATGTGAAAAAATAATCAATTCTTGAATAGCACTTATGTGGATTAGAAAAGAAAGTAAATTCTTTATCTGTAGGATGAAGCACTCTCCATACATCCACCAAACCTAGCTCCTCACAGGCATCACTAATTTGCTTAGCCTGTAAGGAAACAGATTTAACCACTTTGGGGAACTTATCAATTAACGGATTCATAATACAATTAAAGTCCCCTCCAATGATAATATTCTCCTTTGAGAAACTGCATAGCTTTGACATTACATCTAAAAAAAAGTTAACGGGGTGGTTGGGAGGACAATACACATTTAATATTCCAAATTCTTCTCCATATATTTTTGCTCTAAGGAGCACATATCGGCCATATTTGTCCCTAGTACAGTTTATTAGTGTAAATGGTAAGTTCTTCCTGACTAGGATGGCCACTCCCCTGCTTTTAGAAGAAAAGAGAAGAAGAAAATACACTTTAAACCGCATTGCTGCAGCTTCTTTTTAAGTGTTTCTTTTCATTTAAATGTGTTTCTTGAAGGAGGGCTACATCAATATTGCCCTTTTTTAAATAGGATAATACTTTCTTTCTTTTAATCGGTGAGTGACTACCTTTAATATTCCACGAACAGAATTTCAGCAATTTACCAGTCATAATTGATTATGGTTGTAAGATATCCCAAACAGTAACACCAGCGCTCTGAATGCATCCATAAGATTTGTAATTGAGTCACAGGAGACAAAAGGAGAAGTAGAAAAATAAACAAACAAACAAACAAAACACAACAAATAAAAACAGAACAATAATGTATGAGTATAACAAATAATGCCAACATATAGGGGGGGGGGCTTCCCCACTTAATGACAAGGGGGTTGTCATTTTTCTAAATTTACCATCCTTTGCCTCCCTAATAACAATAAACCAACAGTAGATATGCAACAATGGGAGGCATTTCTTCCATTTCCACATTGAGAGAGAGAGAGAAAAAAAAAGAAAAAAAAAAAGAGAGGAGACTTTCTCCCTTTACTTTCCTTTCTCCTCTCCAGATGCTGAGTAAACACCACTTTGATAATGAAACAAATAAGTTTTTTCAGAACTTAAACGCTATTCACAACCAGATCAGTCTGTTGAGAGGCAGATATTTTAAGTTCCTATGTTTAGACAGGAGGACTTTCATTTCAGTTCATCCATAAACGTCATAGCCTGGTCAGGAGAGTCGAACACTTTGACAGAGCCGTTATATGTAATTCTCAGTTTAGCTGGATACAGCAGAGAATATTGAACACCGAGTGTCTTAAATCGTCTCTTCGCTTCGTCAAATTGTTTGCGTTTACGCGCAGTTTCAGCAGAGAAGTCTTGAAAAAACATGACTTTAGAGCAGTCATACCTGGGGCTGTGACCGCTGGTTCCGCTGCGTCTGGCAGCTTCGAGCACTTTTTGCTTGTCGCTGAAGTCATGGAATCTGATCAGAACGGGCCGCGGACGTCTGTCGGGGCCGGGTTTAGATGCTGGGGTACGGTGCGCTCTCTCCATCTTTATTCGTCCTGCCTTTGTTTCAATCCGAAGGAATTCAGGCAACCAGCGTTCGAAGAATGTAATCGGCTGACTGCCCTCCGCACCTTCAGGCAGGCCGACGACGCAGATATTCTTCCTCTTGCCTCTATTTTCGAGGTCTTCGATGCGCTCCGCCATGCTCCGGACCGTCTTCTCTAGTACTTTGATCCGCTGGTTAGCTTGTGCTGAGGCGTCCTCCACTTCTGAAATTCTTTCTTCAGCCTCATCTGTTCTTTTCCCGACGTTTTGCAGTTGTAATGCATGCTCCTGAAGCGACCTGTGAAAGACAGCTCAGCTTCTCGTCAAGTACCTTTGGTGATGTTTTCGGTAATTTCTTGGATGGCTGACGGAGAGCTGGGTCTAGGGTACACGTAGGCTTGTTAGTAGTCTGGTCGTCGGTATCCTGAGTGGAGCCAGCGGCACCTTCGGTCTTATTTTGTTTTTTTTTCGCGCATGATATCGGCGCAGCTTAGAAAATATCATCAAGGCTCATGATATTTTGCCAGCCAAAGCGCTCGAGAAGAAGGTAGTTGAGAGTGCGAGAAGTACCGAAAAAAGTGATTAAAGTAGTGGTGCAAGACTCAGCAGCGTGGACCTGTTGCTACGCCGCCATATCCCCCCTTTTCTTTTTAGAATGACCATTTTTAAAACTTTAAAACTAATAAAAAGTCAGGAATATTATTCCAGAATAAATCAACTTAAACCTTAAAGAACTTTCAGTATTTTACTCTCCATAAAAATATATTTTGTCAAAATTATAAAAGTTAGAAATGAGCCTAAGATAACATCGGTCTGGAGGGCCGGATAGAGTTACCCGGAGGGCCGGATCCGGCCCCCGGGCCGTGACTTTGACACCTGGTCTAGAACATCCATGATAATGTTTACGAGGTCTGACAGGTGGCAGGACTCACCCAGGTGTTTCATCAAGGCCAGTGGGAGGATGATGCATGTGGTGACGATGATGATCAGGTAGTTTCCGTTCATGTACCAGTCTCTGAAAACACAAACCATCACCTTACAGTCTCTGCACCAGCGTGCCCCCCCCGACCAGCTGAGGAGCTTATTGGACAAGTGAAGTTGACCTGAACAGGTGCTGCAGGTCACAGGGAGGAGTGTTGTAGGAAGGCTGCAGCATGGGCGTCATTTCAATGAGGAAGATCTACCTCTCTAATGAGGAAGATCTACGTCTCTAATGAGGAAGATCTACCTCTCTAATGAGGAAGATCTACGTCTCTAATGAGGAAGATCTACCTCTCTAATGAGGAAGATCTACGTCTCTAATGAGGAAGATCTACCTCTCTGATGAGGAAGATCTACCTCTCTGATGAGGAAGATCTACGTCTCTAATGAGGAAGATCTACGTCTCTTCCAGGGAAGCTGGGTTCTTGCATCACTCATTCATTAAGCCTTCACTCTGAACCAATGGCTGACCTTGCCTTCTTTTCTCAGCCAATCACATTTTAGACTCATGGATGTTTGTCTTTCTCCACCGGAGCCATGCGAGGTGTTGGACTGGCCTCTACCACCATCAGCATCTAGATCCCCACAGTCAGTCCTCGAGGGCCGGCCTCCTGCTGGTTTGACTGCATTAACTACTGCTGATCACCTAGATCAGGTGAGTTTAACCAATGAGGAGCTGGTTGGTTGGAAAACATGGAGGAATCTATGGTCCAAGTTTATCCCATCAGGATAAAGAAATCGTCTTCCCAGAACCACCAAGACTGAAGACTAATTCAAGACACCTCCAGGGCACTTCCTGGATGCTGCTCAGCTGACTCTCATTTCCCAGAAACCCACAGGACACTTAAGATCTGCTCAGAGTCTGACTCAGAGTGAAGTATTGTTTGTACCATCCTGTCTGCATTACTGAGCGTTTCTATCTGGACCTGATCTTCTGATCCAGATTCATCTCTGATTTCCTGCCGCCTGCCCCGACCCTCACCTGGACTCTGACATCTCTTCTTGGATGATCCCATCTTTGTGATTGACCTCTGTCTGAACTACTGAACCTGCTGCAGGTGGAACCAGCCGTCTGCCCGTTGAGACTAAAGTTTAACCACTGATGAGTCATGACAGTTTATTCTCCATACATCTGAATTGAATCTGGTTCAAGTAGAAACTGTAGAAATTCTCCCTCAGAATCTTCCATCTCTGCCGTCAAAGTTATTTACTGCCTGAAACGTTTCTAATAAATGTCTTGGGTTTTGGTCAGTATAAAGATCTTCTGGAGCTACTGCTCTGCTCGTTTTACACCTAATCCTGATTCAGTAATTGCTGATTAGCTGGACTGAATCCAGTTTCAGATTGACCGAACGCACCTGATCCAGGTGAGCAGTCGGTACTGTAGCAGGATTATCTGCAACACAAGCAGGACCAGGTCTGGAGACCCTTCAGTGAAGGTCTGATCGTCCACGTTCGTGAGTCTTCATCACAGGATGAAGGAAACACCGTTGGACACCTGGAGCGCTGACAGTCCAGACCTCACAAGAGGTCTCCAGATGAAGACGAACAAGCCTCTTCTGCAGCGTTCATCTTCACCTCTCACATGGAAAACATTCAAACATTCAAACCTTCAAACCTTCAAACATTCAAACATGGACTTGTAGGAAGGTTTGCTGGTGTTTCATCAGGAACGTCTAGCAGGTAGAACAGGTGAATCTGCACACAGAGAACAGGAGGTCTTACTCACTCTGAGGCCGACGTCTGACCCAGAATGGTCTGGATGACCAGCGGCAGCTCGTACTTTACGATGAACAGGTAGCTGGACATGGCTGCAGAGAGCAGAGGTAAGGACACACTCCAGCAGGACCTTCAGCAGCTGCTCTCCTGACACAGACTCACCTCCTATGTTGTGGAGCGTTATGATCACACCCGCCAAGATCTTCCCGGGCTGGCCGAACGCTCTGAGGCCCAGCTGCTCGTACGCACGGATTCCTTAGAGACCAGAAACCAGCAACGGTTCAGAACCGAGACGGGGACGCACAGACCGGACCGGACCGGGTCTTACCCACTACTCCAGCGCTGCGCAGTAGCAGGTGGACGGAGTAACAGGACAGACAGGCGATGCAGGTCAGCAGAATCCTGGGGAGACACGAGGACGTTCATCTGAAACGTTTTCTGGTTCTGGGAGTGAAACTGGAATACTTCCTCACTCCTACATCCATACTGCAGCAGATTCACCTCAACCTCTGTCTGACGTGTTTGCATCGTGACCTGAGCGGCCGTCTGAGGAACTCACAGAAACAGGACGATGCCGGTGTTTGACATGGCGTACGACAGTCCCAGGATGCCACTGCCCATGATGGCGTTGCTCAGGTTAAAAACCGACATTCCAAAAGAGGTTTTCCCTTCAAACTGCAAAATAAATCAGAGTAGAGATTTACTGATCCAGTCTGGATCAGACGGTCAGTGAGATGCAGACCAGCCCTCCAGCAGCTTCAGGTTTCCTTTAATACTTTTTTACTGCTTTCAGCAGATGCTCATATAAAAGCTTCAACCATGAGTTTAGGAGGACAGTCCTGATCACATCTGTTAAATGAATCCACCTGACATGGATCTGCTGCTGTGGGACGCTGACGGATCAGTCAGGACGACCGTCTGGAAGCAAATGTTCATTTCTATAGAACCTTTCACAGATCAAATAAAAACACGTCAGACTACAACCAGTCGTCTTCAGGGTCAGGGTCAGGGGTCAGACAGTTGGGTCAGGGGTCAGACAGTTGGGTTAGGGCTCAGACAGTTGGGTTAGGGCTCAGACAGTTGGGTTAGGGGTCAGACAGTTGGGTCAGGGGTCAGACAGTTGGGTCAGGGGTCAGACAGTTGGGTTAGGGCTCAGACAGTTGGGTCAGGGGTCAGATAGTTGGGTCAGGGGTCAGACAGTTGAGTTAGGGGTCAGACAGTTGGGTCAGGGGTCAGACAGTTGGGTCAGGGGTCAGACAGTTGGGTTAGGGCTCAGACAGTTTAGTTAGGGGTCAGACAGTTGGGTTAGGGGTCAGACAGTTGGGTTAGGGGTCAGACATTTGGGTTAGTTGTCAGACATTTGGGTTAGGGGTCAGACAGTTGGGTTAGGGGTCAGACAGTTGGGTTAGGGGTCAGACATTTGGGTTAGGGGTCAGACAGTTGGGTTAGGGGTCAGACATTTGGGTTAGGGGTCAGACATTTGGGTTAGGGGTCAGACATTTGGGTTAGGGGTCAGACAGTTGGGTCAGGGGGTCAGACAGTTGAGTTAGGGGTCAGACAGTTGGGTTAGGGGTCAGACAGTTGGGTTAGGGGTCAGACAGTTCTGCTTGAACCCACAAAGTTCAGCCCCGTTGCATGGAGCCCAGCTCCGGCCTGTCTTACTCACGTCTGTGAACTGAGGTCTCTTTGAATCTTCATCTTTGTGCTGCAGGAACTTTTCTTCTTCTGGAAGAAGTCTGCCATGAAAACAAAAGCCGGTTTTCTTTCTTGATCTCATTTGAACGGCACCGTGCAGCAGTAGCTGTGAACTGAAGCCTACCCTCCCTCCAAAGCCCCCGCAGCATCATGGTGGTTCCCATTGGAAAGCTTCTGCAGCTCCATGTCGATCTGAAGGTCAGGAGGTCAGCGGAGAACCTTGAACTTAGTAGGAGGATTTTGGTGTCGAATTTCTGAAATTAAGAAGAAAAAAACACATTTGTAGAATTTCTGTTGACATTTAACTTTTGTTCCAGTCCTTTGACTGTTGTCACCATCCACCCAGATTATAACCCTGGTTGCTGGAGCCTATCCTTGCTACTGTTGGGTTTGCCCTGGATGGGTCACCCGTCTGTGGCAGGACACTTCCATTACCTCAACTGTCACTACTAAACTTTGAGTAATCACTCTGCCCCCTGAGGGTTACCGGGGTGGGGGTGGGGGGGTGGGGGGGGTGCACTGTTAGGACAGAAGCTGTCTATTCTGGGATTTGAACCCCTGACCAACATAACTGCACATGTGCATTTCAGCGGCTGAGACTCTCTGACACACAGACAGTCTGGTGCGTTCACTGTCACTGACAGACAGAAGTTTCTGGACGTTCATGTTCGATGGAGACGACTCTCCTTCATGCGGATCTTCTGATGGGGTTCTGGAAGCTTTACAGCTCAGTGTGAATAGATCCTTCACACTGATACACACTTCCCCACTAACACATACAAGAAGAAAATCCCATCATCCATCTATCCACAGCAGAAGATTCCCTCTTCAATGGTCTAGATTCACCAACATGATGACCATCAATGCTCTCTGGCTTTTGCAGAGACTTCTGGGACATTTCTTGATTTGAACAGCACTACAGAATGGTGACTGTACACTCTAGTGAGTAGAGAAGAGACTCGGACCTCAGAGTTTCCTAAAGGCTCAGATCTGTTTTTAGTTCCAACAGAGTGGACTTTCTCTGGGTGGTTGTGTTCTCGCATCATGAGGTCGGGCGCTACAGGTTGATGTTTTCTACCAAACGTTTGCAGGAACTGTTACAAAATAAGAGTTAAAAAGTAAAAAGGTTCTGCAGATAACAGAGACATCAAACACAATCTTTGGTCCCACGTGAACGGACAGAGATAACAGCTGAGGCTGACGTCCCTGCTCAAACAGCAGCTGGTTCCTCAAACATTGACATTCTGTCACATGTCACGTTGGTTTGACTTCCTGAGGGGGGACGCACGTTTTAGAGGGGCCCCATGGCGTTAATGGTAGATAGACTGTAGAGGTTCTGGCTGCAGCACTGATACAGGTTCTGTCGTCAGTCTGTGTGACGCGGTGCTCCGCCCACCCTGACCTCCAATCACATTCCTCGTGTGTTTTTCAAAGACCTGCCCCGGCGGCAGAGCGGTGGCACGTTCATCCGGTGTCTCAGTGATCAGAAAACATCTTCTGAGAACAAACCAGAATGATAATGTACAGATAATCTGGACCCAGAACCCGACTGTCGGCCGGACGCTCCGGTTCTGGGGCGCTCCAGGTTCTGGCCCGAAAACATACAACCAACAAGGTTTCTTTAAAAGAAGGAAATTTGGATGGAAACCTTATTTAAAAGAAGACGTATAAAATAAATAAAAGTATGTGTTGGATTTCCAGCTGGTTTGTTTAAGGAACTCTGCAGACAGCCTCATGTAATCATGTGATCATGTGATCATGTGATCATGTGATCATGTGATCATGTGAGCACACAGTCAGTGGATGTAAAAGAGGCTCCATTCCTCCTGGAGTTGACATGTTTCATGGAGTGACCGGGACCGCTCCATGTGGGACCGCTCCATGTGGGACCGCTCCATGTGGGACCGCTCCATGTGGGACCGTTCCATGTGGGACCGTTCCATGTGGGACTGTACCATGTGGGACCGCTCCATGTGGGACCGTTCCATGTGGGACCGCTCCATGTGGGACCGTTCCATGTGGGACCGTTCCATGTGGGACTGTACCATGTGGGACCGCTCCATGTGGGACCGCTCCATGTAGGACCGCTCCATGGGACAGCGATGACAGAAATTCATGTGAAGAGAACGAAGCAAAGTCCAAAGGAAGTGAGGCGAGAGTTGAAACGGAGGGAAACTGGAGCAGCTTTCAGCATTCTAACTGGAGATGTGAGCTTGTCTTTCAGAGATCGTTTCAGATCCTCCAGATCTTCTCTGATGTCCTGTCAGGATGTCAGGAGTTTGGCTTTCCATTCCTTCTTGTCCCTCCTGGCTTTCCCTCGTTTGCACCGCTACATATTACTCTGCTTCAGTCCAGCTGCCAGTTTGAAATAGATCTTAAGAACGTTCCAGCCTTCACATCTAGTCAAGTCCGTGCCGAGACTTCTTCATGTGGACCAGGAATGACCTCTGACCCTGAATATTCTCTACAGAATCTGAAAGATCAAACGTTCTCCGCCCACAATGAATGTTCCTCCTGGACTGTCGTCCATCAGCCATAGTGTCAGCTCATGTCCACATGATCACCTCGTCTCCTTCATCTTCAGTCGAGTGCTGTTCCCTCTGCTGCTGCCGGTTGACCTCATCATCATTCAAACTTCTAGTTTGTCCTCAGACTCTGAATGTCCACCAATCATTTCATCTGCAGTTCAGATCCTGTCGAGTCATAGAGTCAGTTTATCCTCTTCCTTCCATCAAAGACATTTGCTGCAGAACTTCCTCTCAACGCTTCATTCCTCCTTCAGAGTCGCATCCTCTCACTCTTGGACTGTTGCATTCTGGGGGATTGTCTGATGTTTTGTTTTGTTGTAGCAGTCAACATCTGTCTTGTACATCAGCAGCGTGCACCCCTCTGCTGGTGCCTCCTCCACCTCCTCCACCTCTTGTTCCATCATCTTCAGGGTCAAATTTGGGATCAGCTGAAGTTCTGGAGGAAATTCTTTGTTGCAAGTTCTAAGATAGACCAGTATTGGATCTTTTGTGTCTTCATCTTTCTCTGTGAAGGTCAGAAGAAGAATGAACCGCCGTCTCCCAGCTCTCAGGTGGAGGTGAGACTGGATCTCCATGGATCAGCTTCCAGCTCCTCGTTTCAATGGTGATGGACAGACTGACTAATGAGATCTCAGGAACCTCTGTGGATCAGGATGTTTGCAGATGACATTGTGATCTATAGTGAGATCACGTGGAGGCTCATCCAGAGAGGTTGAGGATTGCTCTGGAAAGGAGAGGAATGAAGGTCAGAAGCAGCAAGATGGAGAATCTGTGTGAAGAGAAACGGTGAGGTTATGGAGATCAGAGGTGGAGGAGGTGGAGCACTAGCTTTGTTTCTGGGAATCTTCCTTCCTTAATGGACCAAGTGAGAACAGAGCAAACATTTGTCTAACAACATCTGTAATTTGACTCCATCTGGCTCCAAATCCATCAAACTCTCCGTGTTGATGGAGAGAAGTTTCTTTACCCAAATTCCTCTCCATCAAAGAGCTGGCAGATGCATTTAGAAACACAGTTTTTTTTAATCTTTCTAAGAACATTATCCGTCATCCTCAACGTGTGCCAGAGCTTCGGAAAGAGTTCTGCAAACTCTTGGGAAGATGGTTGTCATCCACAGACTCATGGCTCCGAGCTTTGAGTCGGACCTGGATGCAGCTCTTTGTGTCATGTGCTCCCAGATTCCACTTCACAATCTTCTCCATGTCCTTCAGCAGAAATCATTCAGAACTCTAACGGATGCTCTCCTTTCCTGGCTGTTTACTGGTTCCCTTCACTTTTGTCCCTCACCACGTTTTGGTCAGCGGTGTTCTCAGGTGTCCTCCTCTGTTTCAGCTCCAGGTGTTTAAAGCCAGGTGAGCCTCTCAGAGTTGACAGTGGTTGATGTGGCTCACCTCTGCTGTCATTGCTCTCCACCGGGCTGATTCAGAACATACCCCTGCATACACCATCTCTGGGACAATCAACCCCATTACCCCTCACACTTCATGGATTCATTCCATAATGTAAAGGCTGTGAAGGTCAACCTCTGCGTTCTGCCTCTGGAGTCCCTCCTCTTCCTCGTCTGGTTGACAGAAACCCTGCGACATTGACAAATGACACTAGCGTGTGGAGGAGGTGCCGATCGCGTGTTGTTATGCATCATCGATTGTTGTCAGTGCGGTTCTCGTTCATCCAGGAGATGTTATCGTGTAGTTTGTCATGACTTCTGGACTTAAAATCCTCTTAAGAGTTGTGAGACTCAACATGAAGACAATCAATTGGTGTGTTTCTACTGCTTAGTTAGTTTGTTTTGTCTTTATTTCTTACGTCTAGGTAATATTCTGTACCTGTGGTGGGTCGGGGTCTCCACTTGTTTTCCCAGAAGAAGATCTCAGACTTGTTCTGTTAGAACTCATGCAACCCTGTGTCTGTTACAAATGCAGCGACTGGAATGTCCTCTCACAGCTGGAAAACCCACAATCTATAATAAAGTGTTTGCATGAAAGCAAACAGTAGAAACTCTCCTTTTCTTCATGAGTCTGACTGACAAGTTCCTCTCCTGTGACAGACTTGTTCTTCTGCTTTCATCACCTTCATCCCCTGCAGCCAACATGATTCCACTAGTGGGAGGAATTTTAGGAGGACCTGGTGTAACCGAACACTTACATAACTTTAGAGACATGTTTTCTCTTAACTCCTGACAATGAAGACATCTTGATTTATGGATGTTTCTCTGTTTCTGTGGCCATTTTGGATCCTCATGAACTCGAAGAAGAAGAGTCTTTATTTCTTTACCTCTATGGTGAAGAGTTTTAAACCTCTGGGTTCTCTTGGGGGAGTGATCTTGTTAGTAACGTGTCTATGTTTGATCACTCTGGTTGGTTGTCTCACACCTTTGAGAGGGAACTTTTCCTCTGCAGTAGATGTGGTGAGCTTCAGATTCTGCAGCTTTTCCTGCAGAAATCTGTGCTTGTGAGGACGGAGCTGAGTAGAGAAGCAAAGCTTGAGATGTCCTGATCTCTCCATCTGAACCAACAATCAGAACTTTGGGTCCAAAGGAGAAGATGACTTCTTCCTCAGACACCGAGTATGTCTGGTGAATAACCAGGACAGGTAATAATCTAGTTAATGTCAGCAGGTCAGGTTCAAGTCAGGTTCAGCTCTTTTCTTCTGTGTTCCTATGTTTTTGTATATTATTGTAAGAGTTTATGTCGTTTTTACTGAGATTTAGGGGGAAGATTCTGGGTTTACGACATCATACCCTGCTCTACCTCATGGCTCTTTTCCGGGCGATTCGCTGCTGTCCACCTCTGTCCAGCTTGTATCTGGATGTGTTGCTCTACCACCAAGTTCCCTTAAGGTCAATAAAATTTCCTGGTCTTGAGATAATCCTGTGGTAAATCGCGTACAGTGATTGATCGTTTTACTACCAGAAGCTACAGATTTTACACTCACATTCACTCACTGATGGAAACTCCACTACTGAACACAGACCCATAACCACCAGGAGCAACGTGGGCTTCAGTGTCTCACTCAACAACACTTCCACACATGGGTGGAAAGTGAACCAGCGATCAGTGGTCGACCGCTCTACCTCTATGCCACGGCAACCCCAATTTAACCCTTTAAAAACCAGCAGACAGTTTCTGGAAATGTTTCTCCATCAGTGATGCAGGAACAGCTAATGCATCCGGAAAAGGTGTTAGCATGTTCTGTTTGTATGTTTTCCTGTCATGTGTTCATATGGTTTCCTGTTCGTATGTTTTCCTGGTATGTTTCACGTGTGTGTGAGCGTCTCTCTGCGTTCTCGTCCAGAACAGAGTTTGTGTTTTGTGGAGGTTTGGCTCTGATGAATCAGAGAATATCTTCTGGTTTTGTTGTCTCGTGAACTCAGCAGAATCCGAGTCCGTGGCTGTGGATCAGCGGTACGTTCTAGTGCTGTTTGAGAACCAACCCGAGCATACCACTGCAACATGTGTGTGCTGCTGCGTGAGGCGGTGCTGTGGTGGCCTTGATGAACTCTCAACATCACATCCTGTTTTCTGTTTGCTGCTGCCCCCCCCAGCACCCCCTCCATATCAGCTGAAAAAGGAGAAAACTGTTTCCTGAAAGTCCCGTGAACTGTTTCAGTCCTGCAGAATTCTTCGTCACGCGTGTCTGCTGCCAGACTGGTTCAAGTGCCTCGCCACTCGGTCATAGCTTCAGTCTGCAGAGGACCGAGTGGGCGGGGGGAAGACATAGTGTACAGTGTGTGCCTAAATAAGCCCGTCCTTCCTTTCCATACATGGCCTGCTAAGATTTGCAGTTTATACAAAAACTTCTTTCTGTTTGTAATTTTCTGCATGTTGAACACGAACAATAAACAGTTTTATGTTTACTTCAGAACTTTGGTCTTAACCTTTTGTTTCTTAACTTTTTGTCTGCATTAAAACGTCCTAAAATGATTTAAAATGCAAAACTTTTCCTCCTAAACTTCTTTGCGACTGAAAACTGTCAGTAACACGAATGCATGAGGACTTTTCCATGTTCCTCTTCAGCTGACAGCTTCAGGTCACACTCCCGCCTCATGACTCGGATAAAGCTGTCAAAGCCCCCCCCTGAGCCCTGGAGCAGCCCAACACGTGGCGGGACGCACTCACCTCTGGACGCCGGGGCAGCTCCTGCCGTCGGGCTGCGGTCCGGGCAGGGTCCACCGGGATGTTTTGGAGCTGAGAGGAGCGGAGGGTTTCGGGGAGAAGGCAGAGGAAGAAGGAGGGCTGTGGAGAGCAGGAGTTTTGGGTTTCTGGTGATGTCACCAGAAAGACACTCCTCTTCCTTTCCAGGAAAAAAGAAAACAGAAACAAGTTGAGTGTTTGTGTGCTGCGTGGGGGATCGACAGACCTCTGCGGTCTGCTCACACACACTGGGAACATTCACCTTTCTCTATATTTAAACCGTCTCCCCGCTCCCAGAACTCGGTTGAGTTGCATAAGTCTGCTGGTGGGCCGACCCGCTCCAAGAGCAAACTGGAAAAAGGGAGTTGTTTTGGATCGATGTGGAAAAGTTCCATGGAAAGACAAATACCTGATCTGCAGCTGGATGTGGTCTGAGGTGACCTGCAGCAGATGGTCCACCGTGCACACGTTCTCACTGTCGGTCTACTGAAGCAGCTTCAGTCTTCAGGTCTGACGCCTCCTGCTGTAAACATGTTTCTGTCAGGGTCCAGACTGGAGCTGCTGACAGGCCTGTTTCACTCGGAGGATTTGGTGTCTGTGGAGAGTCTTCCTGGTGATGTTCTCACAGGATTCTGGTCCTCAAATCCACTTTAAAGGTTAATCTAGAACAAGTTCCAGGCCGCATGGACCAGTGTGTCCCACATATTCTCCTATTAACCTGCTGCTGAAGACTTGTTGGCAGAACGCGCCTGATCCAGGTAATCAGCAGCGAGTGGGCGGGTTTCTGAACAACATGCAGGAGGCCGGGCCTCGAGGCCCACAGTAGAAGTTGTTTGGCTGCTTCTGAGAAGTTCTTCAGTCCGCACACGAATAACCAGAATTTCCCATAAAGCGTCTACAGCAGAAGAATGTCCTGAGATGAGCAGAGAAACGTCTTCTAGATCTTCCTTTAAAGTCGTTCTCTGGTCAGGGAAGCAGGTGAAAACCCAGAGTGAAGATGCAATCAAGTTCCAAGAATTCATTCACCAAAAACTCACTGAGAAAAAGTATGAAAGCAGCATGAAGACTTGAGGATTGTGGAGCAGAATCTGAGACTGAAGACAGGCGAGAACCTGAAATACGACTGGATCTGTCCAAACTCAGACTGGAAGAATCAAAAAACCTTTCAAAACTGTCTTCAACGCAGAAGTACACACAGTAAACATGAAAAAATATTACAAAGCTGAAAAACTACAAGTTTCAAGTGTGAAGAAACACGGAACTTTGAAATAAAACTGTTAGCCTGAAGCTATTAACCTCATGCTATCATATAGGGTCCAGGTGACCCCGCCCTTACATTGATGTGTGACCCCTCCCATGAGTTTATGTTTGCTGCTCCTTGAAAAAAGCAGTTCAGCGCGCTGTCTTGAGGGGTCCAGATGACCCACTTCAATGTAATCATGTCTAGGACAGAACAAGCCCAATGAGGCAAAATTCTTTGTGATTTTGGGCTATATAAATAGAATTGAATTGAATTGAATTGAACAAAAAAAAGTTTGTTCTTACCAGTTGTTGTTTTACACTTTCATGTTTTGTTTATTTGTTTCTTTCACTCTTCACATTTCCCAACTTAAAGTTTCAATTCAGAATTTTCCTTTTTGGGGTTAAAACAGGAAGTCACAAACGGCAGACGGCTGTTTCCACCTGCAGCAGGTTCAGTAGTTCAGACAGGAACCAAACACATCTGAAGGTCCATAAAGCTAAATCAGGGTCAGACGGGCTGAGATCAATCACAAAGATGGGATCATCCAAGAAGAGATGTCAGAGTCCAGACAAGGGTCGGGGCAGGCGGCAGGAAATCAGAGATGAATCAGGATCAGAAGATCAGGTCCAGATAGAAACGCTCAGTAATGCAGACAGGATGGTACAAACAATACTCTGAGTCAGACTCTGAGCAGCATCCAGGAAGTGCGCGCTGGGGCTGCTGGGAGATGTAGTGCAGTCGATACTCTGGAGGGGGAGATACAGGGGTCTCCAAACTTCATCTTGTGTTTCTTTCTCTGGTGGGGGCCGGGTCGGTTCATAGGCTAACAGAAGACTATAGGGTGTGTCGAAACGAAAACGTTTATGGTTTCCAGAAAGCTTTAACTGTTGAGATCTTCACAGAAAAACAAATCATAATCATTTTAATTAAATACATAAATATTGATGAAATAAGACAAATTCTCCCTGTAATTTTCACTAAAAAAGTGAGAGAAAATAATCCTTAAAAAAAAAAAAAGCAAAGACCAGGTTGTCCTCTCCCGTCAGCCCCGTTGAGACTTTGAGCTGCAGCTCTTCACAGTTTCAGCTGAACTTCACAACAGAGATGAGAATTCTGACTCGTAGTGATCTGGATCTGCCAGGACGCTTTTCAGGTTGTTGTTTAATATTTGATTATCAATAAAATCATGCACTAAATGAATAACCAACAGCATAAATGTTTGGTTTTCACTTAAAAGTTTATAAGCTTTTATTTTTCTTCTACATAAAATGTATAAAACAAGTTTTTACAATTCAATGTTTAAAGAGAAACAACAGAAAATACTCATGAGCCCTTTAACCCTGAAGCTCCAGTGTTTATGTTCTTTGATTTATTATAAGTTTATTATAAGTTTATTATAAGTTTATTATAAGGCTCATTGAGCCACTTTTCTCTTCACAATCTACTGGAATTATTGTGTTAACGGTTGAAAAGTTCCAGTCCGTTAAAGATTTAGTGTTTAACCGACGACGCCTCAGGTTTTAAAGGGTTAACATGTGGAAAACAAAAATATTGTTAAAAAGAAGGTTTGTAATCATGGTAAATGTTGGCATTTAGAAACAGTAAATATCTTCATCTTGTGAAGCTGATCTGGTTTCTTCTGTCAGTCATGATCTGATCTGTTCTGGACAGACTTGTTCTCAGGCTGGTTCTGGTTCTGTTCCTGCAGATTCTAAATTCTGCTATCATTAACATGTGTTGCCACATCTTTGGTTCCGTCACATCAATAAAAATACAGATAAAAACCAGCAGCTGCACGTCCGTGCATGAAGGACCCAGCCGGGATTTGAACCAAAACCCTTTGACTGTGAGGGCTAACCACTACACCACCATGCAGCCGACGGGCCAGATAGGAGCCGTCATAAATATCTACCGGTGGTTGAGACTGAAACTAGTGATCAGGTTTAAGGTGGACATAAATGATATCAGTAACAAAGAAATGAGAGAAGAGAACATCATCAGCAAAGAGATTCTGACTCTATTCACCCTCACATGAAAAGGTTCTGGTTCCACACCTGCAAGCGGTGTTGGGTTCAGTGCCTTGCTCAAGGACACATGAGTATTTTCCCAGAGCTGACCTGGGCTTTCTTTATATTTATCATTATAATACTAATGTGTTACTGTTCGGAGGCAGCTTTCACACCCATGTTCCGTCTCTTCTTCTGCTCACCTTCTTTCCAGGAAAACTCCTCCACACTCGTCTCCTCACGTACCTGACAGTCCTCAAGATTACCTCGTGCATGCATGTGAAAACACATCTTCAGCCTCTTCATAGTGGCGCCCTTCTGCGAAGGCCACGTCGGCACGGTTGCCATGGTGACGCTGAATATCACAGAGGTGTTGAAGGCAGGACGGCGTTTCAGTGCAACTACAGTTTGTCTTTGAGTTACGAGCGGACGCTTTGAGGAGAGAAGTTCAAACTGATGCCAGAAACAGAATCAATGTGAGGTATGGCATCATCTGTGATTAAATGAGAAGATGCTAGTGCTGATAGCTGAAAAGGCTGAAACAGAAAGCTAAAAATGATTACGCTGATAGCTGAAAAGGCTGAAAGAGATAGCTAAAAATGATTACGCTGATAGCTGAAAAGGCTGAAACAGAAAGTTAAAAATGATTACGCTGATAGCTGAAAAGGCTGAAACGGATAGCTAAAAATGCTCAAGCTGATAGCTGAAAAGGCTGAAAGAGATAGCTAAAAATGCTCAAGCTGATAGCTGAAAAGGCTGAAACAGAAAGCTAAAAATGCTCAAGCTGATAGCTGAAAAGGCTGAAACAGAAAGCTAAAAATGATTACGCTGATAGCTGAAAAGGCTGAAACGGATAGCTAAAAATGCTCAAGCTGATAGCTGAAAAGGCTGAAACAGAAAGCTAAAAATGATTACGCTGATAGCTGAAAAGGCTGAAACGGATAGCTAAAAATGCTCAAGTTGATAGCTGAAAAGGCTGAAACAGAAAGCTAAAAATGATTACGCTGATAGCTGAAAAGGCTGAAACGGATAGCTAAAAATGCTCAAGCTGATAGCTGAAAAGGCTGAAATGGATAGCTAAAAATGCTCAAGTTGATAGCTGAAAAGGCTGAAAGAGATAGCTATGATTACGCTGATAGCTGAAAAGGCTGAAACGGATAGCTAAAAATGCTCAAGCTGATAGCCGAATCTCAAAGCTTGCTTAAATATTAGCTAAATGCCAAAATAGCCACAAAAAATGTAAAAAGTGTAATTTTGCCCAAACAGCTAACATAATGTTAAAACATTAGCTAATCTCCAAATTAACCTTCAAAACTTAAAAAAGTCACATTTTGATCAAACCGTAATCTGAATGGTTATTAAACGATCACACATTCCATAGAAAATTTAAGCCTAAAAATCATTTAGATAAAGACTCCTTAAAAGTACAGGCAGACATGTAACACAAACAAAAACAAGCAAACAGCTCCCTCCAGTGGCCACAGCCAGAACAGGAAGAGACGTTTCCTAAATCAGGCGGTTGATTGGTCGGATGGAGGCCTCCACTCTCACCTGGATGGAGAACCAGACCTGCAGATGACAGCTCATGAGAACCTGAGCAGGTGATGAACAGCACAGGAGAACCACAGGAGGCTGTACTTCCCCCCCTCTGGTTACCTCACTGATATCTGCATGAATACTCAGATTACTTCACAGTTGTAATAGAACATCATGTTTATACAGTCAAAATGCAAAGAACAGACTTCTGTTTTCTATTTTCAAAATCGTTTTTCACTATCAGGAATTCATGATGACTGTTCAAATCTAACAAAGTTATGAGTCACTTTGATCCAGATATGTAACTTTAGAGTGTTTATGGTGTTTAGAACAAGACAGAATAGAATAGAGCAGCAGATGAACGAGTGAACGATCATCAAATGCTGCTGGTTTCCTTTTCTTATCAGTTTCTGATTCTCTGAGGAAGAGATTAAAGCTGAGGAGCAGAAACTCGACCAGGTCTTCTTCTTCAGAATGTGTCTCATTTCAGCTCCTCAGGGAGGAGAACGCTCCCACTCGTAAAAACCTGAAACCGCTGATGGGGTGAAGACGACATGCAGGTGGGACGGACAGGCTGTCAGAGGGTTAGATGGAGGCAGATGATTCGCTGGGAGCACACCTGAGGGGAGGAGCCAAAAGAAGGGACACTAGCATCTTTCTGAGTTCCAGTGATGACCTTTGAATTATTACAAATGATTAACTATGAAACAATTCCTTCATGTTTTGCACCAAAATTGATGTTAAACAACCGAGAATCTAAAGTACAACATGAACGATAAACATCATCAGTGTCACAAACATGACATGAATGTGCAAGAATAGAAAAGTTAGAAGCAATAATGTAAAGTTATAATCGTATCACACTTCTCTCTGGAATATTCAGATATTTCTGCTCTCTTAAAATCTTATTTTTATTTTATTTTGATTTATAATTCTTCTTCAATTTTTGTCATTTTCTCATTCATTCTGTAATAACTTTTCTTGAGACGAGCTGCAAAGAAAAAATCCTGAACGAATGACAATAAACTCTTAATCTAATCTCACATTTTTATTTTTTAATTTTAGATATTTTCTAAAAATTGTAAATATTTTTTACATTTTAAGACCTTCTTCCAGGTTTTTCTTTAGAACTTTATTGCCTTCAGATGTGATATTACAGGTAGGAGTTATCATCCGGCTCATCCTGACAATACCAAAGAAAGAGAATAAAACTGTCAATAATATCAAATTAATGTTCAGGGATCAAACAAAAATCAGTCCAGAAGAGGAAAAACGTTCTAAAGGATTGTCCGTCTGCACAAAAGTATTTGTAAAATAGATTTATCTGCATTTGATGTTGTCTAATATGGAGTCTCGAAAGAGCCAAAATGAAATAAATATATACACCATTAAATAAATAAATAAATGTGGCAATAAATAAATAAATGTTGAAATAAATAAATAAATGTTGAAATAAATGTGGCATTAAAAGATTAAAAGAGCACATTTAAGTATTTCATGATATATTTATTTATTTCATTGCCCAGTGTGGGTCAAAAGAGCCACATTGAAATAAATATATTTAATATGAAATAAATAAATAAATGTGGCATTAAATAAATAAATGTGGCAATAATCAACAGATTGAATGTGATCAACAGAGCAGAGACACGAGAGTTAGGCCCCGCCCACTGAGTTTGACGAGAGAATCTGACAGATTGCAATTTCATGGTGTGTCCACTTCCTGTTTCATGAAATGTATAATGAAATCATGAAATAAATAAATATATTATGAAATGTTAAAAATGGCTTTTTAATTGCTATTTTAATATTTTAATGCCACATTTATTTCAACATTTATTTATTTATTTCAACATTTATTTATTTATTTCAATTTGGCTCTTTTGACCCACAAGGGACAATGAAATAAATAAATATATCATGAAATACTTAAATGTGCTCTTTTAATATTTTAATGCCACATTTATTTAAACATTTATTTATTTATTGCAACATTTATTTATTTATTGCAACATTTATTTATTTAATGCCACATTTATTTATTTATTTCATATTAAATATATTTATTTCAATTTGGCTCTTTTAACCTACAAGGGACAATGAAATAAATAAATACGTCATGAAATACTTAAATGTGCTCTTTTAATATTTTAATGCCACATTTATTTCAACATTTATTTATTTATTTCAACATTTATTTATTTATTGCCACATTTATTTATTTATTTAATGGTGTATATATTTATTTCATTTTGGCTCTTTCGAGACTCCATTGTCTAAAGTCACGTTACAAACATTTCTTTACAAGGACAAAACATTAGAAACACGTCTTTTCATCTGGACGGTCAAATCCTCCCACAAATAGACCATAATATTATGTCTCAACTTTAGTGTCCACTGAGCTGCAGCAGGTGGGCGGGGCTTAACCCTTCGCGATCATTCCAGTGGATTCTGAAGGAGAAAACTGGAAAAAAAAAAATAATGTTAAAGCGTCACCAGGGTTAAAGGGTTGAACTGCTTTTAGATTTGTGCATAAATGGTCTTTCTTTCTTTCTTTCTTTCTTTCTTTCTTTCTTTCTTTCTTTCTTTCTTTCTTTCTTTCTTTCTTTCTTTCTTTCTTTCTTTCTTTTTTTCCTCTTCACTGAACTGATGTAATCATCTGAGGTCCAGAAAAGTTCAATCCTTTCATTTGCCTGCAGTTCTCCGCACACTCTGACCTGCAGGGGGCGCCACACCTCATGTCTGGCTCTGGGTTCTGTTCTACCTGACAGTGAGGTCCGATCCTGACAGGAGCCTCTCCGGTTCCGGCCTCCGCCCGCTCTGCAGCAGGAAGTGATGTCCTCGTGGGTCTGGCGCCGTTTCATGGCCTCAAGCTGCTCTTCTGTGTTCTTCAGGTATCATCCACACAGGATCCATTCAGGATTATCTCAGTTTAAGTCTGAGCGCTCTGACAGCACCTGTGTGAGGGGTGCGGCGTGTTTGTCTGGGCCAATCACAGCGAGGCGCCGCTGCTCCTGCAGAGATCCACTTAGTGCTGACGTCACTAAGCCTCTTAGCTCGGCAGATGAATGGAACCTGGAGAGGATGTGTTTACCTTCTCAGTGAACTAAGTGGTGCTGGAGACGGCGCCATGGTAACAGGTGTGTGGTAGAGAGGTTCCTGCCGACCCGACCCGACCCGACCCGGCACCGACAGCCAGAAGAACTTCTGCAGCCGAGGCCCGACTCTTCCGGACAGCATGGAGTGCAGCGGCCAGGTAAGTGCTGACGGACTCAGAACCGGTCCAGGAGAGTTCTGACGGGACCAGAACATCCAACGGATCCTCTGTGGATCTGTGAGCCTCTTCAGCTGGTCAGAGGATTGTTTGTTGTTGGAGGATCTTCTGGTGTCTCATCAAAAAGAGTTTGTAACAAGAACCGGACCAAGAATGTCCCACAAAGAACTTTAGGTTCTGGACATGTTTGGATCAGTTCCAGAGATGAAAGTCCAACTGCTGCAGAACAAAGTGAAGAAAAGCTCAAATGAGAGCAGACACTGGTGTTTGTGAAAGAGAGAACAGTTTTGTTTACAAACGTTTGTTTGTAGTTCAGGCGACACGAAAACAGCTAATCAATCAGGCGCCGCCCCCCCTCCCTCCCCGTTTATTCCTGTCCTCCTGGAGGAGGACATGAGGACACGATTCTGAAGGTCTGTAAGTCTTTGAGCTTCTTAGGCTGTTCCTCACAAACTCTGATGTTTGGAGGTTCCAGGTCCAAAACTGAAATCACAAATATCCTCCAACGGTGAAGCAGAGCTGAACACCAGAGCTGGAACAGGTTCTGCAGAACTGGGTCGGTTCCTGACAGCAGCTGAAGCTGAACAGGTTCTGCAGAACCGGATAGATTCCTGACAGCAGCTGAAGCTGAACAGGTTCTGCAGAACCGGGTCGGTTCCTGACAGCAGCTGAACAGGTTCTACAGAACTGGGTCGGTTCCTGACAGCAGCTGAACAGGTTCTGCAGAACCGGGTCGGTTCCTGACAGCTTCCTGTTGCTTTTGCTGCATTCAACTGGAGTAGAAATGAGATTTACATACAAGAAACTTGAAGGTGTTTGTCTGATCAGAGGCTCCGCCCTCTTTAATTGATTGATTGTTTAATGAGAATGCATCAGTTGTACAGTAGAACCAGAATCAAAGATTCATTCTCATGATTCATCTCAACACAGGAAGTAAATCTCTTCTGAAACGACATAAATACCATAAACAACAACCTTGATTTTGACATGAATGACATCATAAACATTTGAATGGTTTCAGAGAAATATTGTAACTTCAATTACTTTACCCATAGCAAAAAGTAGTCTACTTGTACTCCAAGTATTCTTGTGACTGATGAGGAGGGACGGCGTTTTTCTTCCTCCCCACCAGAGAAGCGTGAAGGACTGCAAACTTCCAGAAATGAGATGAAAGACGGTTCCGGTTGAAATCTACGACGGAGTATTAGGGTCACCGAAAAAAAAAAAAAAAAGAAAATTTACAAGTTTTTTTTCTCGTAGATATACGACTTTAAATCTCGTAAATGTATGAGTTTTAATCTCGTAGATTTACGACTTTTTTCTCGTAATGTATTAAAATCGAGGGGAGTCTACATTCCAGTGAATTTATGCCGTGAACTGAAGCAGACCAACCAAACTGTGAAAAGCGTCTTGGATTTCATCAGGTAAACTGAATGTTTAAAATATTTCAAATGTTTGGAAGTTCCTTTATTTGATTTACAGTGAATTAATGTTTTATTGGTTGATGCTGCTTGCAGGATCTCCTCAGATCCCGTTTATGAAGCGGTCCATATCCTCCAGCTGTCCACTTCAGTCATTTCTTCCTCTGACAGACCAGATCTCCTCCAACTCTGTGATGCTTCCGTCTGAAGAGGACGAGTTTTTGGAATTTTCAATGTTCTTGTGCTAACGTGACAGACTATTGTCATTTCTCAATGTTGTTTTGTGTCGAGACGGGACGTTTCATTTGGGGAAGGAGGCGTCCGGAGCTCTGTTTACATTCTCTTTTGGTTTCTGAGCATGACAGAGACATGATGTAAGGTGGAGAAAGGAAATGAAAGATGTAATAAAGTGATGATCCTGATGAACGTGTTTCTCTGAGCTCTTTATTTTACATATGAAACTCCGCACTGTTGTGTATTGAAGTTAGCTGTTTACGAACTGCATTACCCAGAAGGCCAAGCGACTGGTCACATGTTCGGTTCACGGCAAGTAGTAAACTAGCAGATGAGCGCTAGTCATGCACAGTGTAGCAGTAAGAAGAGACTGTTAATAAAAAGTCTGTTTAACACAATAATAGCGCCTCTTTTGCTTACTTGAAGATACGCAAGACAACACACGCACTACCGAACCCGGAAATAATTTGATTTTGAATCAACAAAACGTTCAGAATTTCTTTGTTTTTAACACCGATCTGGACATAATCTACACCAGATTCTCCACGTCTTTCATCTTCAAGCACGGCTCTGATAAACAGACAACTTTGGTTCTTTTCTCATTAAATTACGACTTTAAATCCCGTAGATTTACACGTTTTTTCTCATAAATTTACGACTTTAAAAGTTGTAAATTTAACCTATGACTTTTAAAGTCATAAATATACGACTTTATTCTCATAATTTAGCAGTTACGACTTTTTTCTCGTAAATTTACGAGATTTAAAGTCGTATATCTACGAGAAAAAAACTTGTAATATTACTTTTTTTTTTTTTTTTCGGTGACCCTAATACTCCGTCGTAGAAATCAGACCAAAATCTTTCTAACATTTATTTCTAAACCTGTCTTCTTCGCTGGAGGCGCCATCTACAGGTGAAGCATGTAATTACAGTTTGGATCTACAGTAGAGGAAACGTCGTCTGAGGGTCGTGATGTTGAACGAGGAGGCGGCGCGAGTTACCTGACTATACTGAACGAGAGGCAGAGTATTTGAAGTTTACTTTGTATCTACATATTGTACTCTGAGGAAGTATTTAGTTGGTCTCCTCCCTAAACTGTACAATCTATAAGTATAGATCTATACTCCTTCTATGAAGTATACTTGAGTACACAGGTTTTTGCTAATGGTTGTGTTTCAGACTCTAGTTTGGATCAATATCTTCATTATTACTGACTCGAGTTTTACCACAAAAACAAGTAAAAGACTTAAGAACATAAAACTAATAATACCAGTAAAACACGTGGCGACTGGACCAGAACCTCCAAATACTGAATGATGAGAGTTCAGATCATCTTGTTAATTGAAGACGATCAATAAAACCATCGATAACTCACCAGCTGAGAGCTTCTCCTCACCAGACTGGACCTGAACCGGACTTTCTGACAGAGGTGGTTCTGAGGAGGAACGCTGCTGCAGAACGCTGAGAAGTTCTGGTGGTCAGCTGGGTTTATACAGTCAAAAAAGAGTGCTGGACACGACTCGGCACAACCAGGAGCATCTCAGAGGTGACCAAAGACTGTTTTTCACCTGTTGACCTGGACAGGTGGATCCATGAGTGATATCAACGAGAATGCGGAGTGAAGCTTGGAGCAGGATCCTGATCCCAACATGGATTCTGTTTTTAAGGAGGTTTAATAGAAAACTGCAGCAGAGAGAAATCCGACGGGTCAGTACTGACGGACCGAGCAGAGAAGCTTCGGCGCCGTTTCAGTCCCAGGATCTGCTTCATTCTGGATGGAAGGATGTTCTGCACTTAAACATGGAGTCAACTCTGATGTTTGGTGTTCTCTCCGCTCTAACAGGTGACGCCGCACCTGATGCTGGCTGTGGGGACGGCTGTGATTGGCTCTCTGCAGTTTGGCTACAACACCGGCGTCATCAACGCTCCTCAGAACGTGAGTGAACAGAAGGAAGAGGGTGGTCTCTTCACCACAACACTTTCTGGTCACCAACATTCATGTTCTGCCCCTCCCCTCGTCCTCCAGAGGGGTGGTTCTGGTTCTTTTCATCCAGAAGCTGAGATGTTTGGACTTTTACCACTGATGACGCTGGAAAAATCTTTCTCTGGTGTCAAATTCCTGTGAATTCCAGCTGGTTTTCATCCCACACCTCAGAACACACACGCCCCCTCAATGTACCGAACAGCCAATGAGTGATCAGGAAAGCCCCCACAGATATCTCTCATCTTCCGTTTAAATGCTGTAGGATGTGCAGTCCCTGTCTGGCCCGTGCAGGTATTACCCACAATGCTTTCGTGAAGGTACCGTGTTGAATAACTTGAAGGTCAACCAAAGAAGAACCCAGAAATGTTTCTTTGGATGAACGGTTCCTTTTACAAGGAAAACCTACTTTAGAGTTTAATATTAATACATGCGCTTCATGATTAGTTTGAACTTCTTCTAACAGGACTGAAGACTGGACTTTATCATTGTTGTGGAAAATATTGGAACTCTTGAACATGAACTGAAACAGAACTCTGATTGTCCTCAAGAGTCATTTTCTTCTAGAATGAAACTGAAGATCTTCCAGCGACCAGAGAGAGAAGCAGAAGAAGAATATCTGATTGCCGTAGACTTTCAGAGAGCTGCACGACCATAGCATTAACAGACTTTCCTGGACCATCATCTACGGTGGAATACTTCTCATTTGGGAGATGCAAACGCACATCTCTTTCCCTTTTATCTTTCCTTACGTAAAACATTTATCCTGGAAACTTGGCTAGACAATGTGATGCGGAAAGGTCACAACAAGCCGGTATATTCATAACTTTACTCTGGTAATAAGAAGCAGAAAATAAGAAAAACTGGTCAAAACATCATTAATCATGAAGTCCAGTTTCAGGTTGTAAACTCAATTGTTTTTAGGACCACCAGGCCAAAATCAAACCAGCATCATCACAACATCAAGACTTCATTCCAACATCATCCCGCATCATCCTGACATCATTCCGACATCATCCCGACATCATCCTGACATCATTCCGACATCATCCCGACATCATCCCAACATCATCCCGACATCATCCCGACATCATCCCAACATCATCCCGACATCATCCCGACATCATCCCCACATCATCCTGACATCATCCCGACTTCATCCCAACAACATCCCAACAACATCCCGACATCATCCCAACGTCATTCCGACATCATCCCAACATCATCCCAACATCATCCCAACATCATCCCAACATCAATCCCAACAACATCCCAACATCATCCCGACAACATCCCAACATCATCTCAACATCATCCCGACATCATTCCGACATCATCCCGACAACATCCCAACATCATCTCAACATCATCCCGACATCATCCCGACATCATCCCAACAACATCCCAACATCATCCCGACATCATCCCGACATCATCCCAACATCATCCTGACATCATCCCGAAGTCATCCCAACAACATCCCAACATCATCCCGACATCATCCCGACATCATCCCAACATCATCCCGACATCATCCCGACGTCATCCCAACAACATCCCAACATCATCCCGAAGTCATCCCAACAACATCCCAACTTCATTCCGACATCATCCCGACATCATCTCAACATCATCCCGACATCATCCCGACGTCATCCCAACAACATCCCAACATCATCCCGACATCATCCCGACATCATCCAAACATCATCCCAACAACATCCCAACATCATCCCGACATCATCCCGACATCATCCCAACATCATCCCGACATCATCCCGACATCATCCCAACATCATCCCGACATCATCCCGACGTCATCCCAACAACATCCCAACATCATCCCGACATCATCCTGACATCATCCCGACATCATCCCAACAACATCCCAACATCATCCTGACATCATCCCGACATCATCCCAACATCATCCCGACATCATCCCGACATCATCCCAACATCATCCCAACATCATCCCCACATCATCCTGACATCATCCCGACATCATCCCAACATCATCCCGACATCATCCCGACATCATCCCGACATCATCCCAACATCAATCCCAACAACATCCCAACATCATTCCGACAACATCCCAACATCATCTCAACATCATCCCGACATCATTCCGACATCATCCCGACAACATCCCAACATCATCTCAACATCATCCCGAAATCATCCCGACATCATTCCGACATAATCCCGACAACATCCCAACAACATCCCAACATCATCCCAACATCATCCCAACATCATCCTGACATCATCCCGACGTCATCCCAACAACATCCCAACATCATCCCGACATCATCCCGACATCATCCCAACATCATCCCAACATCATCTCAACATCATCCCGACATCATCTCAACATCATCCCGAAATCATCCCGACATAATCCCGACAACATCCCAACAACATCCCAACATCATCCCGACATCATCCCGACATCATCCTGACGTCAACCCGACGTCATCCCAACAACATCCCGACATCATCCCGACATCATCCCGACATCATCCCGACATCATCCCGGGATGATGTCCCGACATCATTCCGACATAATCCCGACAACATCCCAACAACATCCCAACATCATCCCAACATCATCCCAACGTCATCCTGACATCATTCCGACATCATCCCAACATCATCCCGACATCATCCCGACATCATCCCAACATCAATCCCAACATCATCCCAACATCATCCCGACAACATCCCAACATCATCTCAACATCATCCCGAAATCATCCCGACATCATTCCGACATAATCCCGACAACATCCCAACAACATCCCAACATCATCCCAACATCATCCCGACATCATCCTGACGTCATCCCGACGTCATCCCAACAACATCCCAACATCATCCCGACATCATCCCGACATCATCCCGACATCATCCCGACATCATCCCGACATCATCCCGACATCATCCCAACGTCATCCTGACATCATTCCGACATCATCCCAACATCATCCCGACATCATCCCGACATCATCCCAACATCAATCCCAACAACATCCCAACATCATCCCGACAACATCCCAACATCATCTCAACAACATCCCAATATTTATATTTATTTTTTAATGATATGTTGGCTGTTTGTAAAATCAAGGTTCTACAACCCTCTGGATTTGGTACTAGATGTTGACTGGTCTTTGGGACGGTATCCAAACCCGGTACTGGTACCAGACGCGGTACCAGACACAAGTTTACGGGTGAAAACTGGGCCCAGACGCTGTATTGAATGTGAACCGGTACCATGTTAGGGTACCAGAGAGTTCAGTGTCCTGGTCGGTTGTGGTTCACGACCCGGAGGTTAGGGACCAGTGGTTTAATAGGAACAGCCAGCATGTCATAAAATAACACGTTGGGGACGAACAAAACATGAAGCAGTGATGCGGAGGATCCTTAACCAAACGTCAGTGTGGGAGGAGTTGAGAGTGAGAGAGTGTTGGTCCCACAGCTGCACATTCACCCGTTTCAAGGTGAACGGTGTTACTCCTGAAGTGCTCACACACACCGCTGCTGAACACTGGTCGTGTTCAGACGAGATGGCCTTTAGTGCAGCGGGACGCTTCGACGCATGCCCGGGAAATTTAAAATGCAATCTTCTGATTAGAGGTCGACCGCTCCACCACTGCGCCACGGACACTAACACACAGGGAACAGCCGCAGGACTAAACTAAATCCACTGGAGACAAATGAAGGTTTGGTGCCTTGCTTAAGGTACTGACACGTGACTGGAGGATTTGGGACTTGAACTACCAACCTGAGTGCTTAACACAACTGTTAAAGTCCCATCAGGTGCCATGCACCACAGTGTGAGACATTTGTCCCTTCCCTTTGGTATGACTTAGTCTGAGGACAGACACTCCACCACAGGCCCTCTGAGCTGGTCCAGAACTGCTCAACTTGAGTCACAGCTGCTGAAGTGACAAGTCAACAGTAGTTTGTTCCGAACTGAATGAATGAATGAATGAAAGACTGAATGAATGAAGGAAGGAAGGAATGAATAAATGAATGAATGAATGAATGAATGAATGAATGAATGAATGAATGAATGAATGAATGAATGAATGAATGAATGAAGGAAGGAAGGTAGGAATGAAGGAATGAATGAATGAAGGAAGGAATGAATGAATGAATGAATGAATGAATGAATGAATGAAGGAGTGAATGAAGGAAGGAAGGAATGAATGAAGGAGTGAATGAAGGAAGGAATGAAGGAAGGAAGGAAGGAATGAATGAAGGAGTGAATGAATGAATGAATGAAATGTCAGATAAAGTCAAACTCTGATTCCAAACGTCAGAGGTTCTCCTCCCATGTTTCAGATCATAGAGAGCTTCTACAATGAGACGTGGAGCAGCAGGTTCTCAGAGCCCATCTCTCAGAGCGCTCTGACAGCTCTGTGGTCGGTGTCCGTGGCCATCTTCTCTGTGGAGGAATGGTCGGCTCCTTCTCCGTCGGCCTTTTCGTCAACCGCTTTGGCAGGTGGGTCTTCACTCGAAGCTTCAGCGGGTGGGTCTTCACTCAAAGCTTCGACGGGTGGGTCTTCACTCGAAGCTTCGACAGGTGGGTCTTCACTCGAAGCTTCAGCGGGTGGGTCTTGACTCGAAGCTTCGGCGGTGGGTCTTGACTCGAAGCTTCAGCGGGTGGGTCTTCACTCGAAGCTTCGGCGGTGGGTCTTCACTCGAAGCTTCAGCGGGTGGGTCTTGACTCGAAGCTTCGGCGGGTGGGTCTTGACTCGAAGCTTCAGCGGGTGGGTCTTCACTCGAAGCTTCGGCAGGTGGGTCTTCACTCGAAGCTTCGACAGGTGGGTCTTCACTCGAAGCTTCGGCGGGTGGGTCTTCACTCGAAGCTTCGGCGGGTGGGTCTTCACTCGAAGCTTCGACAGGTGGGTCTTGACTCGAAGCTTCGGCGGGTGGGTCTTCACTCGAAGCTTCGGCGGGTGGGTCTTGACTCGAAGCTTCGGCGGGTGGGTCTTCACTCGAAGCTTCGACGGGTGGGTCTTCACTCGAAGCTTCGGCGGGTGGGTCTTCACTCGAAGCTTCGACAGGTGGGTCTTGACTCGAAGCTTCGACAGGTGGGTCTTGACTCGAAGCAGACTGGTTTTTGCCTCCGACTGACTGGAACCCTCTGCTGTGTGATCTCTACAGGAGGAACTCCATGCTCATGGCCAACGCTTTAGCCTTCGTCGCTGCTGCATTCATGGGCTTTTCCAAAATGCCGCCTCCTTTGAGATGCTGATTGTCGGACGTTTCGTCGTGGGTCTCTACTCTGGCCTCCTCCACCGGCTTCGTGCCCATGTATGTAGAAGAAATCTCCCCCACCTCGCTCCGAGGAGCCCTGGGAACCCTGCATCAGCTCGGGTGGTGATCGGCATCCTTGTGGCGCAGGTAAGATCCTTCAGATGTCTGCTCTTTCTGTTCAATGGTCACTCAATGCAGCAGCTGCTGGATGATTCATGAAAATGAGGAATCATCGATAATTAGAACGGATAAATCCAGCAGATTGTGAAGGAGAAAAATATAATATTCTGTTAATAGTTGAAAAGAAGAACAGAAACAGTGTTGATATGAAATCTAAGTATGTACCTCCTACTGTCAGGACGTCAGAGGTCAACAGGTCAGGATCCAGGCAGGGTAAATCCATCTGGTACTGAGAGGAACATGAATATGTTAAAGAAAAACAATCAACCAGGAAGTAAATAACTGTCAGTTTCTCTTCCTGTTTGTCTGTTCATGAACATGTGATGTAAACAAAAACAACACGTCCAATCACAACCCTGATTCTACCCAGTCAGGTCCATTCCATTTGGTTAGAGGTGAATCAGGATGAAGATTTGAGTCGTGTTTGCTAAGCAGATGATTGGATCACTGCGCTGTAAACGCTTGAATACGTTTAAATGACACTTTTACATAAAGAACAAACGTTTCGGCCCGATGGGCGGAGCCGGCTCAGCTCCAAAAACGGGAAACCAGGGAAAGAAAGGAACAGTTTATGAAATGAGGGAAACAAAGAAACTAAAGACAAAAGGAAAACAAAGAGTGTGCTGGTTCAGAAAAAGAAAACCCAAAGGGATTGGAACCTTAGCTGAACAGAAGTCCAATTCACCGTCTGAGTCAGCAGCTCCTGCTAACGGCTGACCAAAACAAATAAACAAAGCCCGGAAACTAAGACTACCAAGGTCCAACCCAAACTAAAAGAACAAAACCCAGCAGTGGAAGACTGCTGAGAACAAAGCAGGTAAAAGATAGAAACAAACCCGTCCAGCTCCTCCCTCTCCTCGTTTCTCCTCCTTTGATGTTTCCGTTCAGATTTTGGGCTGGAGTCCATCATGGGGAACGCCTCTCTGTGGCCTCTTCTTTTGGGTTTCACTCTGGTTCCAGCCATCCTGCAGTGCGCTCTGCTGCCCTTCTGTCCCGAGAGCCCCAGATATCTTCTGATCAACTGCAACGAGGAGAGCAAAGCCTGCAGCGGTGAGGAGGACCGCCCCGCAGCCAGGAGGCTCCGCCTCCGCCGCAGGAAACTGACAGCGGCGGTTCTCTTCCAGTCTTGATGAAGCTGCGAGGCGCCGATGAGGTGAACGAGGACATCCGGGAGATGAGGGAGGAAAGCCAGAAGATGAGGGAGAAGAAGGTGACCATCGCGGAGCTGTTCCGCTCCCCGTCTACCGCCAGCCCATGATGGTCGCCATCATGCTGCAACTGTCCCAGCAGCTGTCAGGAATCAACGCTGTGAGTCCAAACGGCTCCGGTCTTTCATCGTTTGTGTGAACAGGATCATTCCAGTAGACCGCTTTTCTCCGACACGGTCTACTGGAATGATCTTCATCTTCACCACTGTCCCTCACCTGTCTCGTGGCGTGCAGGTGTTCTACTACTCCACAGGATCTTCGAGCGAGCCGGCGTGGCCCAGCCGGTGTATGCAACCATCGGCGCCGGCGTGGTTTAACACGGCGTTCACCGTGGTTTCTGTAAGTGTGCGGAGGAACGGCAGAATAGCTCCGGGACCGTCCTGACGACCTGTTCTGTCTGTTCCGAGCAGCTGTTGTGGTGGAGCGCATGGGCAGGAGGCCCCTCCACCTCATCGGCTTGATGGGGATGGCGGTTTCAGCCGTGTTCCTGACGGTCGCCATGGCGCTGCTGGTAGGTGTCGGATTCCCGCCTCGCGGCTGTGTGGAGGGCAGATGACTGAGTCCCGTGTCCCGCTCAGGACCAGCTCCGTGGATGTCCTACGTCAGCATCGTGGCCATCTTCAGTTTCGTGGCCTTCTTTGAAATCGGGCCCGGCCCATCCCTGGTTCATCGTGGCTGAGCTCTTCAGCCAGGGCCCCCGACCCGCCGCCATCGCCGTCGCAGGACTGTCTAACTGGTCTGCCAACTTTTTGGTTGGGATGTGTTTCCAGTATGTGGAGGTAGGATGGAGAACATTTGCACACGTGGGGATGGAGGACGTTTGACTGATCGGGAGTGTTTGTGGTCACAGCAACTGTGCGGCCCCTACGTCTTCATCATCTTCACCGTCCTGCTGCTCGGATTCTTCGTCTTCACCTACTTCAAGGTGCCAGAAACCAAGGCCGCACCTTTGATGAGATCGCAGCCGGCTTCCGCCACGCCGCCGTCAGGGCGCCGATAAGTACTCTGCTGCTGAGGAGTTCAACACGCTGAGAGGAGATGACCCCGACCTCTGAGGGTCATGTGACGATAGCTGCGTAGCTCCTGTGTGTTCCTAGTTTAAACGTTCCTCACAAATACTTGTTTTCATGCTGCAAAAATACAAAAACTGGAAAACATTTTGGACTTGAACAAACTGACCTTCTGGTTTAGAGTTTGATCAGATCTGATCTGGTGATCCACAGCTGAAGGGATCCTACAATCATGCAAACAGAGACTGAAGCTTCTCTCAAAAACGTCCTCCAACACCTCTGAAGGCTCTCAGTCAACATGGCCTTGAAGCTGAACTGAACAGGACGGGTCAGTAACCGAGCCTACATACACATTATACCCGTGCCATGGACCAGTCCGAACTCTGGACTGTCAGGGACGGGAATGCTGCTGCACCACTACACCGTCCTGAACCAGAACTCCAGATCAGATGCAGGATCATCTTTGACTCTTTACTGCACTGATGGATGGATGATGGATGGATGAATAATGGATGATGGATGGATGATGGATGGATGAATGATGGATGAATGAATGGATGGATGATGGATGGATGGATGGATGGAGATGGATGGATGGATGGATGATGGATGATTGATGGATTGTTGGATGGATGATGGTTGGATGATGATGATGGATGATATGGATGGATGGGTTAATGGATTGATGATGGGTGGATGATTGGATGATGATGGATGGATGGATGATGGATGGATGATGGATGGATGATGGTTGGATGATGGTTTGGATGATGGATGGATTTGATGGTTGGATGATTGAGGTGATGATTAAGGTTGGACTGATGGATGGATGATGTTGGCAGATGATGGTTTGGATGATGGATGGATGATGGTTGGATGATGGTTGGATGATGGTTGGATGATGGATGGATAGATGATGGATTGATGATGGATGATGGATGGATGATGGATGGATGATGGATGGATGATGGTTGGATGGATGGATGGATGATGGTTGGGATGATGGTTGTGATGGATGGATGATGGATGGATGAATGGTTGGATGATGGTTGGATGATGATGGATGAGATGATGGATGGATTGGATGGATGGATGATGGATGATGATTGGATGATGGTTGGATTGATGGATGTGATGATGAGGTTGGAATGATGGATGTGAGATTTGTGAATGGATGGATGATTGGATGGATGATGGATGGATGATTGATGGATATGGTTGGATGATGGTTGTGATTGATGGATGGATGATGGGATGATGATGGATGATGTTGGTGATGGGTTAGGAAAATGAGATGGTTGGATTTGATGTGATGGATGATGGATGGATGATGGTTGGATGATGGATGGATGATGGTTGGATGATGGTTGGATGATGGATGGATGATGGTTGGATGATGGTTGGATGATGGATGGATAGATGATGGATGGATGGATGGATGATGGATGATGGATGGATGATGGATGGATGATGGATGGATGATGGTTGGATGATGGATGGATGATGGTTGGATGATGGATGGATGATGGATGGATGATGGTTGGATGATGGTTGGATGATGGATGGATAGATGATGGATGGATGGATGATGGATGATGGATGAATGATGGTTGGATGATGGATGGATGATGGTTGGATGATGGATGGATAGATGATGGATGGATGATGGATGGATGATGGATGGATGATTGATGGATGATGGTTGGATGATGGTTGGATGATGGATGGATGATGGATGGATGATGGATGGATGATGGTTGGATGATGGTTGGATGATGGATGGATGATGGATGGATGATGGTTGGATGATGGATGGATGATGGTTGGATGATGGTTGGATGATGGATGGATGATGGTTGGATGATGGTTGGATGATGGATGGATAGATGATGGATGGATGGATGGATGATGGATGACGGATGGATGATGGATGGATGATGGTTGGATGATGGATGGATAGATGATGGATGGATGATGGATGGATGATGGATGGATGATTGATGGATGGATGATGGTTGGATGATGGTTGGATGATGGATGGATGATGGTTGGATGATGGTTGGATGATGGATGGATAGATGATGGATGGATGGTGGATGGATGATGGATGGATGATGATGGATGATGGTTGGATGATGGTTGGATGATGGATGGATGATGGTTGGATGATGGATGGATAGATGATGGATGGATGATGGATGGATGGATGGATGATGGATGGATGGATGATGATTGGATGATGGTTGGATGATGGTTGGATGATGGATGGATGATGGTTGGATGATGGATGGATAGATGATGGATGGATGATGGATGATGGATGGATGATGGATGGATGATGGATGGATGATGGTTGGATGATGGATGGATAATGGATGGATGAGGAATGATGGATGGGATGATGATGGATGGATGATTGATGATGATGGGTTGGATGATGGATGGATGGATGATGGATGGAATGATGGTTGGAATGATGTTGGATGATGGATGGATGGATGATGGATGGATGGATTGGATGATGGTATGGATGAATGGATGGTATGGATGGGTGGATGAATGGTTGGATGATGGATGGATTGGTTGGATGTGATGATGATTATGGATGATGGATGGATGATGATGGATGATGGTTGGATGATGGATGGATGATGGTTGGATGATGGATGGATAGATGAAGGATGATGGATGGATGATGGATGGATGATGGTTTGGATATGTGATGGATGATGGTTGGATGATGTTGGATGATGGATGGATGATGGATGGATGATGGTTGGATGATGAGTTGGATTGGATGGTGGATGAATGATGGATGGATAGATGATGGATGGATGGATGGATGATGGATGGATGATGGGATGGATGATGGTTGGATGATGGTTGGATGATGGATTGGATGATGGTTGGATGATGGATTGGATGATGGATGGATGATGGATTGGATGATGAATTGGATGATGGTTGGATGATGGATGGATGATGGATGATGATGGATGGATAGATGATGGATGATGGATGGATGATGATGGATGATGGTTGGATGATGGTTGGATGATGGTTGGATGATGGATGGATGATGATGGATGATGGATGGATGATGGTATGGATGATGGTTGATGATGGGTTTGGATGATGATGGATTGATGGATGGATGATGGTTTGGATGATGGTTTGGATGATGGTTGGATGCTGGTTGGATGATGGATGGATAGATGATGGATGGATGGATGATGGATGGATGATGGATGGATGATGGGTGGATGATGGTTGGATGATGGATGGATGGATGATGGATGGATGATGAATGGATGATGGTTGGATGATGGATGGATGATGGTTGGATGATGGATGGATAGATGATGGATGATGGATGGATGATGGATGGATGATGGTTGGATGATTGATGGATGATGGTTGGATGATGGTTGGATGATGGATGGATGATGATGGATGATGGTTGGATGATGGTTGGATGATGGTTGGATGATGGATGGATAGATGATGGATGGATGGATGGATGATGGATGGATGATGGATGGATGATGGTTGGATGATGGTTGGATGATGGATGGATGATGGTTGGATGATGGATGGATGATGGATGGATGATGGATGGATAGATGATGGATGGATGATGAATGGATGATGGTTGGATGAGGATGGATGAATGGTTGGATGATGGATGGATGGATGATGGATGGGATGATGGATGGAATGATTGGTTGGATGATGGATGGATTGGATGGTTGGATGATGGATGGATAGATGATGGATGATGGATGGATGATGGATGGATGATGGATGGATGATGGTTGGATGATGGTTGGATGATGGATGGATGGATGGATGGTTGATGGTTGGATGATGGTTGGATGATGGATGGATAGATGATGGATAGATGGATGGATGGATGATGGATGGATTGATGGTTGGATGATGGTTGGATGATGGATGATGGATGGATGATGGATGATGGATTGATGGATGATGGATGGATGGATGGATGATGGATGGATGGATGATGGTTGGATGATGGATGATGGTTGGATGATGGTTGGATGATGGTGGATGATGGATGATGAATGGATGGAATGATGGATGGATGATGGTTGGATGATGGAATGGATGAATGGAATGGATGGATGATGGTCGGATGGATGATGGTTGGATGATGGATGGATGATGTATGGATGGATGATGGTTGGATGGATGATGGATGGATGATGGTTGGATGATGGATGATGGATGGATGGGTGGATGATGGTTGGATGATGGATGGATGATGGATGGATGGATGATGCGGGTTGGATGATGGTCGGATGGATGATGGGTTGGATGATGGGATGGATAGATGATGGATGGATGGATGATGGATGAATGGTTGGATGTGATGGATGATGGTTGATGATGCGGTTGGATGATGAATGGATGGAATGATGGATGATGATGGGATGGATGATGATGGATGATGGTTGGATGATGGTTGGATGATGGATGATGATGGTTGGATGATGGATGGATGGATGATGGTTGGATGATGGTCGGATGGATGATGGTTTAATGATGGATGGATGATGGATGGATGATGGATGGAAGATGGATGGATGGATGATGGATGATGGTTGGATGATGGATGGATGGATGTTGGATGAATGGATGGATGGATGATGGATATGATGATGGTTGGATTTTGGATGATGGATGTGGATGGATGAATGGATGATGGTTGGAAATGATGGATGGATGATGGATGGATGATGGATGGATGATGGATGATGGTTGGATGATGGTTGGATGATGGATGGTCGGATGATGGATGGATGATGGTCGGATGATGGATGGATGATGGTTGGATGATGGATGGATGATGGATGGATGGATGATGGCGGATGGATGGATGATGGTTGGATGATGGTTGGATGATGGATGGATGGATGATGGATGGTGGATGAGTGGTTGGAATGGATGGATGGATGATGGTTGGATGAATGGATGGATGGGATGATGTTGGATGATGGTATCGAATGGATGATGGTACGGATGATGGATGATGGATTGATGGATTGGATGATGGTTGGATGATGGTCGGATGGATGATGGTTGGATGATGGATGGACGCTCTCATGACCTCGTCTCACCATCATGTTTGTCTCTGAATGATGAAGGAAAAGTTTTCTCTTCTTTTTTCACAGACAAACTCAAACTGGTGGTTAAGCTGCTCAGAGTGAATCTCTGAGGACGCAGAAGCAGAAACTCCTCGCATTAATATTTGGAAGGATTAAAGAACCTCTGGGAACAAATTTAAAGAACAGATTGAATTTAACGATGTTTAAAGACGTGAGACGCGGCTGAAGTCAAGCCTTTCATTTATTTGCTCTCAGAGGATTTCATCTTTGCTTAAGAAAATATCAATTTATGACTCTTATCAGGAATCCTCGGTGAGTCACAAGCAGACATTTAACACCAAGTCAGTCTGCTGCGTGTCCCATGAGGACCTGCTCCCATTAGTCTGGAGTAATGCCACCACAAGTAATACTTTCTTTATCCCATAATGTGGAGCATCACTCTGTACATTTGAATATCTCCTGACAGTTCAGAGACATGTCTGAGCAGACGTGCCTGAAGAAGCACTGTCTTTGGTATTTTAATCCTGTGTGGAGATTAAAGCAGGGATCCACCTGAAATGTGTTGTCAGGTGAGTCTCAGCAAAGGTGGATCCTTCTGGACCGAGGGAAACAGACGTCTGAACGGGTCGCTCTCTGTGGACCGTTCAGAACTTTGGATGGGTCTCCATTATCTGGGCTGATAGTATCAGGAATATGAGGTTCAACCGAGCTGTGGCTGCTGGTCAGCCTGGCTATAGCACTAAAGAGAAATCTGGGATTATTTGTATTTTCTGCTATTAAAGTCGAGTAGTATTGAGTTTTCGCTCTACGCAGAGATTTTTTTATAATTTAAGAGACTACATTTCTGTTTTATATATTTTATATATGTATTTTTTTTTCTAACATCCCAAAACAAAACAGACAACTACCCCCCCCTCCCCTATTCTGATGCAATAGTTATAGCAGTTATAATTACACTTTTACATTATAACATATATACACATATATGCAGAGATTAAAGAAAAAAGTCAAGATACAGTACTTAATGATTAAAAAGAAAAAATACCAGAGGGAACAGAAAACAACATAGAAAGGTCACTCTATCACTCTGTAGATACCTGAAGGTCTTCCACACCAAGTTCAAGTTTTGTTCAGAACATCTGAATGTAAACCTCATTTTCTCCAGTTTTAGATGAAATAATACATCTTTAATTCACTGTGAACATGTGGGCGGAGCTTCATCCTTCCATTTAAGGAGAATTAGATGACGTGCAAGGAGTGTTGAAAAACAAAACTTTTCTGACTCCCTGGAGGAAGACGTGATCCTTCATCAATGATGGCAGACAGAAGCATCAGTGGATTTAGTGATACATTAATCCCACACATACAGGAAAGAGCATCACATACATCTCTCCAAATACATGGTATTTTCAAACAGACTTCTCCATCTCCACCCACAGAGGACCGGGTGTCCAGAAAGACGTGCAACATCAGGTAGAAGCCCAACGATAATGACCACCGTCTCGTTTGGATCTCTGCAAGGATTCTTTTCTTTTTCCCATAGAAATGATGAAATGATGGAATCAAGTTCCTTAAAGTAAGAGTGAGGAATGTATATTGGAAGGCACTGAAATAAATACTAAACTCTGGACAGAACTGACATTTTAACTGTATTTACCCTCCCAGCTAATAATGAGAAATATAGAGATTATTTTATGAACTCCTGCCTCACTTTCAACTTACGTTTATCAAAGTTTTCCCTAAAAAGGTGGGAAAATTCCCTTGTCACGGTTATTCCAAGATGAACCAAATTATGGCTTGCAACCTTAAAAGACCCCTGAATGTTTGTAACCTGACACCTTCCCAAATGTATCTAGATAATTAAGAATACGGGGGATGGTCTCTTCTGCCCTGGATAGAAACAGCAGAAGATCATCTGCATAAAGGGTCAGTTTGTGTTCTATACTCCACCTCGGAATCCCATTGGTCGTTCCTAATGGCTTTCACCAATGGCTCAACAGCCAGAATAAATACTAGTGGGCTGAGAGGACAACCCTGAGGGGTTCCACGGTGTAGTCTGAAGGATTTTGAGTAAGTATCATTAATGAATACCAAAGCATATAAAAGCTTTATCCAAGATAAGGAGGAACTATCAAATCCAAATCTATGTAGATAAAAAGATAATCCCATTCAAGCCTGTTGAAGTCTTTTCAGCATCCATAGAACAGACACATTCAGATTCACTGATACTGGAATTATATTAAATGTTAAGTAACCGACCAATACTGAAGAAAGAGCGTCTGTCTTTAACAGAACCTGATTGGTCGCAGGATATGAGGTTAGGTGGAACCTCCTATCCATCCCAGGGTCCAGACAAAGATTAACATCCCATAAAAAACAGTTGAGAATGTAAGCAGGGCAACTGACCCAAAACATGAGAGAGGGTCATCACAGTGAGGGGCGTGTATGTTAACCTTTAAATGATATAATGTCTCTGCACAGAGGAGCAGAGGCAGTGATAGGCTCCTCCCACTGCACTGAGAGGTGGAGACATGGACATGAGAGAGAACCAGGTCGACGGGGAGAAGAAGCTGGAGTTTTGGAGGGGGGGGGGCATGTGTCCTCCCAGCTGATGGTGACGGTCCCTCATGAAGACTCCTAACCTTCCATTCATCTCAGCTGATGTCTGTGGATTCTGGTTTCCTGTCAACCTCTGCTGTCGCTCTGGACTCGTCATGCAGGCTCCGCCCTCCGGGAGGACGCACCACAACGGAAACATTCAGGACATTTGATTCTGTTTTGGTTCTGGAGCACAGAGAAGGGTTTTCTTCACCTCCAGATTCTTTGGAAGAGTGCGTGATCTTTTAAAGGATTGTCTCTTTGAACCCAGAGAAACCCCTCTTTTCTGAGACAATGGTCTGTCCCACTTTACTCATGTGACCTGTTTAATTCATCTGATGATCTTTGTGTTTCCAGGTGTGGGAGAACCACAGACTCATTCTGAGATCTGCAGGGAGACGAACCGTAACCCCCATGAGACCTTCAGCAGTATCTAAAGAAATGAGAAAGATGAAAACCTTCATCAGTTCACGTCTTTCAGGTGTTAAAAAACAGATGTTAAAAGTCTACATTTAATTGATGACGTCTTCATGACTTTCTCTGAAAAGACAGAAATCTGAACTCAAACTCAAACTCAAACCCGTTTGGAAACAGAGGCTGGAGGTCAGATTCTCCGTTCCACCGTTTCCTTCTGTTTCAGTTTAAAGGTCATTTGTTGAAGGAAGATTCAGTTCATTCATTTCTATCTCTGGAAACAAACATGAAACCAAACGTGTCTTCAACATAAACATAGAAACAAATCCTGGATATCTGAAATGTAAAGTGGAGGAATGCTGACGGTTCTGGAGGAGCCTGCAGCTTCCATCCAAGTTCTCATCAAGTATTCATGTGAAAAACCTAAAGCTGTTGAATGAATGCAGTCTTTAAGAGGAAGTTTCTGTGGGAATGTTGAGATGAGAGCAAACCAATCAGAACATAACGGCTCTTCATGCACACAGGAACGTGTCAGATGTTAACAGGAACTCTGGTTTCTGTGTCTCCACATGTTGTCAGAGACGTGGTTGTGAAGAAAGTCTCCTGCTTTTCTTCTGTCTCCTCCAGAGAATCAATCGGTTCAAGTTTATTGACATATTTACATATCCCAATGTCACAAATCAGTTGTCTCACTGGGTTTCATGCAGGTCATTTTACAGACACAGAAGATAGTCATGAAAAACATCTAAAGACTAAACAGACTAAATAAACTGGATATCTGCCCTCAGACCCCCCTCCCTCTCTGTAAGGAAAAACTCCTAAAAAACCTGAATCAGGAAAAACGAAGAAACTTTAGAGATTCCCACATGAGGGAGAGATCCTATCCCAGGACAGACAGGAGATACCAGAACTGGTGAAGAAGAATTCACTCATCTGACTCTGGAACTGTACGTTTTAAACGGTGCAGCAGATGGACTGAAGGAGGAAAGAGGGAACAACATGTGAATCAGACTGCACCATCACAGACAGACAGAACTAATGGAAAAAGAAATGATAAGAATAGAAGAGAAGTAGATGAAAACAGAGACAGAACCCCAGAGAACCACGTTTTCTCCAGCTTCTAACTTCTAGCAGTCTTCTATGTTAATGTGTGGAGAATCTACAGATTTTTAGCATTTATGCAATTATAATTATTTCCATAAACTTGATGACAGTAAGTTAAATCTCTGATTACGAGCTAACCTGTCCAAAGAGGAATGTTTTAAGGAGGAATGTTTTAAGGAGGAATGTTTTAAGGAGGAATGTTTTAAGGAGGAATGTTTTAAGGAGGAATGTTTTAAGGAGGAATGTTTTAAGGCTAACTTTGAAGGTAGAAACTGTGCTGGATCTCTGACATGAGCTGGGAGCTTATTCCAGAGAACAGGGGCTTGATGGATGAAGGTTCTACCTCCAACTGGACTTTTAGAGATTCTAGGAACTACAAGCAGTCCTGCATTTAGTGAACCAAGTGTTCTGATTGGTTGATCTTTAATATAGGATTCAGAGCCTTCTAGGTTAACAGGAGGATTTAGAACTTGATCCTGGATTCAACTGGATCCAGTGGAGTGAAGCTAACACAGGAGTGATGTGTTCTCTTCTGCTAGTTCCTGCTAACAATCTGGCTGCTGCATTCTGAACAAGTTGAAAACTTTTTAAAGAACTTTTAGAGCAGGATGTTAATAAAGAGTTACAGTAATGAACCTGAAAACTGAAACGGTTTAATTCTGAGATCATGATAACGATCAGAATGTGTTACAGATGATTTAAAGTGTTTGTCTGAGTCTTGAAATGTGTTTGGTTCATAAAACATCAACAATAAATGCATAAACGAAGATTTATGGACAGAAAAGGTTTAATTCTTATCAGACAAATACGAGAAACACTTAAAACAAACGAGCATCAAGACAGATTCAGACACGCGTTCCCTCAAATGGACTGGAATAATGTGTAAAATGTGCAGCAAAAACACAAAAAAGAATGTCTCCATAAAAAGATAACACATTTATTTACAAGAAAACAAATAAATAAGACCTGAAAGGTGAAGCCAAAGGTTTCAGAGACCTCACCTGATCAACACTAACCTGCATGGACGGATCTGAACAGGAGAAAACAAACTTCACTGACTCACACCAAACACACAATCCTACAGAAACTACAAAGTGTAACAAAACATGAAGAGAAGAGCATCAAGCTGCGATGGAGACTGACAGCAGCAAAGCTCCACTCTCATTGGCTGGAGGTCCTCCTGATGCTTTCAAAGACTCCCTCCATCAGCTGGAGTCCAATGGGAGCCACGCCCTCCAGCATCACACCTGAAAGAACTCAGCAGACAGACGCACAAAGATCCACAAACATGCAAGAGTCCCACTCTGACAGAAATGAAATACTGGAAAACAGAAAAACAAACCCAGCCGTAACAACAAACGCACAAACACACACAACTACACACCAACACACACCGGTAAACACACACTCATCCCGTCTCAGACACACAAACTCCAGCAGCCGTCTCCGCTTTAGGACAGATTGACTCTGTCAAACGACCTCGGTTCAGAGATCGCTAGCCCCGCCCCCTCCTGATGGAGAAGCGAGCAGACTCTGTTCTGACCCGTCGTTCTGTCGTTCGTCTGTCTGAAGTCTTTCACTGAAATTCTTTTCTTCTTTCTGATGTCAGACAGACTCGGATTCTCCTGGAAACTCTTTGTCTTCCTGTTCCTCCATCAGAACTCATAACCGGCATTTGTCCATCTGCTCCCGCTCATCCGGGCCGGTCCGAACGGTTAAAAGTATCCAACCATACGGAATTATGGGTCATCATCAGGGAACGGCGTTGGGCCTGTTCCCTGGATCTGTTTCAGAGCCGGACAGACAGCAGTCATCTATCCGTTCATCTATTCATCCTCTGCATATGGAGATCTTTATTTGTCTAATCTGAATCCAGCTCTGCCTTCTGTAGAACCAGAACCGTTGATTCAGTTCTGGGCAAAGATCCGTTCATAAGGTTCTTCAGTCAGGACTGAAGTAGAATCTGGAAACAGAAACTCATCTGTGGTCCAAGGTTCTGGCATCTCAATGACGTTTTCTTCATCCTCTCTCCTTTAAAAGATTAGAAGATCTGGCCCTCTCCGGCCCCCTCCGGCCCTCGCTCGCTGCTGCTGACCTCGGGTCATGAAGGAAACGTGTCTCCGTCAGGTAAACAGCACCATGTTGGAGGGGGCGGAGTCAATCAGGAGAGGAACTCCCGTTTGCAGACGAGACCTGAGGTTAGCTGACGCCGCGGCGCCAGCTAACCTCAGCAGAAGTTCTACAGCAGAAGTTCTGCAGCAGAAGTTCTGATGGGACGGTTCAGGAGGAGGAGGAGCTGCAGCAGAGGTTCTGATGTTCCTGTTCTGAGAGTAAAGACACTTTTCTCTTCTCTTCCTGCAGAAAGAACCAAACATTCAGAAAGTCTATAGACTTTCTGAATGTTTGGTTCATTTGTTACAAACACAGTGAATGCATGACGTGCACGGACGCATGACGTGCACGGACGCATGACGTGCACGGACGCATGACGTGCACGGACGCATGACGTGCACGGACGCGTGTGCACAGCTTCCATACATCATGACCCGCTCCACGTGATAAAGTTCTGAACTCTCTCCACTGGAAACAAGTCAAACTCCAGCAGGTTCTGCTTCATGACCTTCCACCAATCAGGGATCTGAGTTATGCTCTCTGTCATTTGATTGGTGGATCAGAGATCTCTTTTCTGCTGTCAAACAGTCAGAAAAGCTGCGTGGAGATGAACGTTCCCGTTTGTTTGGAGGTCCTCGATCTGCTCCGACCTGGTCTGGACTGCAGCTTCACAGCAGGAAAACCTGAAGAAAGCTTGCAGAGAGGCACTCTGACCACTAGAGGAGCTGTTCTCTCTGATTCACTGACAAGTCAGGACTTGTGTTTTGACTCCAACTTCAAAGTCTCTTGATTCTATTTCATGTTGGCATGGAAGAGAATTCACGAGGACGCTGAACGCAGAAGCCTTCACCAAGGTCAGAGCTTCCCTCCGAGATGACAGGAGGTCGGCGGCTCGGCGGCGGCGCTCTGATCCGATGGCACCTGTCCTTGAAATCCTGGATGAAGCCTTAGCTTTGTCTCTTCTGTCAGCGGGAGCAGCTTTCCCTCCTGCTCTTTCATCTGTTTTATTAATGGAGATGAAACGCATCAGCTCTGCGTGTTTCATCACGCTGACATCATCCACATGGCTGCAGCGTGTCCAGTCACATGGATCCATGCTTATCTTTCAAACTTTGACTTATGCATCTGACAGGAATTCAGATCTGAATCAGATTTAGTGCTGTAACGAGTATCCGAGTATCTGCTCCCAAACATGAGCGATGTGTAGATGTACAGTAGAGTGTTTTGCTCTGAAATGCAGAATAATGTTGGATTTTGAGTTATAGACTAAAAATAATCCACGACAGAGATCAATGTAAAACACTGTGTTTTACTGTGTTTTAGCTTCATGGTTCTCACTGCTGCTTCCTCTCTTCTCAGTGGGACGAATGCAGACTCGTCTGAGTTTGTTGGGCTGCACTGAGGTTGAAGAATGTCAGAGGAGATGAGCAGAAACAATCACCAGGACACAGGAATCTTCAGAGGTTTTTCCATTTCATTTTGGACTCACACAGCATGGAGATCTTCTCCCTCCGTCTCTCCTAACAAACAGTTCTCAGCCCTTTTATCTCATGGCATCTACCAACTCCCTTTATTGGGAGGGGTTTCATCTCTTCCTCAGGTCAACCATTTGGTTAAACAGAACAGAAAAACAAGATCAACACAAACTTAAAGTTACCATGGTTTAACAAAAACTAAACTACATACACATCCAAATAAAACACTAAAACAAGTCTTTGATTCTGCTCCTCCTCTCAGATGGTTCAGTCCACTGTAAGCTGTCAGTCAGCTCCAGCTGATCCTCTTCTGGTTTGTCTCCTTGTGTTCATCCAAGTGGACATCCTGTCGAGGTCCTGAAGGGACAGCTGGCAGAAAATAGACTCAATAGAAGAAAACAAAATGACCATGTACCTGACCTTTACCTCAGTGAGGATGGAGGAACAGAATCCTCACCGGCTGACATTCACCAACTCTGTCTCTCTCAGTGAAGAGAAACAATTCTCTGTTGTATTCAGTCATGAAGCTTCTACTGAAGCACCTGCAGACGGAATCAGTGTGTCTGGAGGTAGAAAATGACTGAGTGATGGAGTACTGATGGAGTACTGATAAGAGTACTGATGGAGTACTGATAGAGTACTGATAAGAGTACTGATAAGAGTACTGATGGAGTACTGATAAGAGTACTGATGGAGTACTGATAGAGTACTGATAGAGTACTGATGGAGTACTAATAGAGTACTGATGGAGTACTGATAGAGTACTGATGGAGTACTGATAGAGTACTGATGGAGTACTAATAGAGTACTGATGAAGTACTGATAGAGTACTGATGAAGTACTGATAGAGTACTGATGAAGTACCTATAGAGTACTGATGAAGTACTGATGAAGTACTGATAGAGTACTGATAGAGTACTGATGAAGTACTGATGAAGTACTGATAGAGTACTGATGGAGTACTGATGGAGTACTAATAGAGTACTGATGAAGTACTGATAGAGTACTGATGAAGTACTGATGAAGTACTGATAGAGTACTAATAGAGTACTGATGGAGTACTGATAGAGTACTGATGGAGTACTAATAGAGTACTGATGAAGTACTGATAAAGTACTCATAGAGTACTAATAGAGTACTGATAGAGTACTGATGAAGTACTAATAGAGTACTGATAGAGTACTAACAGAGTACTGATAGAGTACTGATGAAGTACCTATAGAGTACTGATGAAGTACTGATGAAGTACTGATAGAGTACTGATAGAGTACTGATGAAGTACTGATGAAGTACTGATAGAGTACTGATAGAGTACTGATGGAGTACTAATAGAGTACTGATGAAGTACTGACAGAGTACTGATGAAGTACTGATGAAGTACTGATAGAGTACTAATAGAGTACTGATGGAGTACTGATAGAGTACTGATGGAGTACTAATAGAGTACTGATGAAGTACTGATAAAGTACTCATAGAGTACTAATAGAGTACTGATAGAGTACTGATGAAGTACTGATAGAGTACTGATGAAGTACTGATGAAGTACTGATAGAGTACTAATAGAGTACTGATGAAGTACTGATAGAGTACTGATGGAGTACTAATAGAGTACTGATGAAGTACTGATAAAGTACTCATAGAGTACTAATAGAGTACTGATAGAGTACTGATGAAGTACTAATAGAGTACTGATAGAGTACTAACAGAGTACTGATAGAGTACTGATGAAGTACCTATAGAGTACTGATGAAGTACTGATGAAGTACTGATAGAGTACTGATAGAGTACTAATGGAGTACTAACAGAGTACTGATGGATTTCCTGTTGTGGACCAACTCAGAAGAGTTTTGCTGTTTCTGCATGGAGGAACAAAAACATGATGGAGAATGTTGAGACGTGAACTCAGAGTCGGATCCTGGAGCAGCATTCTTAGCAAAGCTCTGGGGGCTTTAATAAAGTAAGCAGTGGGGCGGGGCGGGGCGGGTGGGGGGTTATTGGCTGCTTAACTCATTTTTTTGCTCTATTCCATAAGTTAATGTGCACTTTGTTTTATGGCAGGAGTGAAACCGAAGCTGCTCCCTGATTGAATGAATGGATCGTGCTGTCATCAGCTGCTCCATCTCCAACCTCAACAGCCTCTCTGTGGGCTCAGATCAGATCAGATCAGATCAGATCCTCTCCTGATGGCAGCTCCAGCAGACCAGATGATGCCTTCATCAGCTCAGCTTAATGCAAGCAGGAACAGAACCTTCTTTAACTGGTTTAACGGAGCGAGGAGACGCAGCAGAAACTGATCAACCATCATTCAGTCTCTGAATTGATCAGTCATGTGACCATACAGAGTTCTAGAATGTTCTGAACGTGATCAAACTCTAATCTGAAAGGATCTGACATTCATTCCTGTTTGTTTGTTCACACATTTGATTGATTATCTTGAAGAAATCAAAGAATCTGGAACCTTCAGCTGAACTGATCAATAGCAGGTATTGATCTCTGAGTCTCTGATGGAAGTTTAGATCAAGATGATCTGGATTGATGGTTAGAATCAGATCCAATCGGATCGATCAGAATGAACCGACTGTGAATCAGATCTTTACAGCTGCAATCAGTTAAAGATCATTGTTGATAGAAATGATCCAATACTTCCACTGAGACGTTCAGCTTCTTTTATTAGTATTTCTGTGCTGCTTTCGGCTCTTCTCCTCTCTGCTCTGTGATTGGACAAAAGATCTTCATCTTTCCAGTTCAGGAAACCGAAGCAACAACCTCCTGACAACTCCCTGGACTCCACAGGCTTATGCACTTACAACACGTGCACGCGGCGGCGCACGCGGCGGCGCACGCGGCAGCGCACGCGGCAGCGCACGCCATCACAGAGGCGCACAGTTCAGGTGCGCCTGCTGTACCTGCTGGTCGTTTTCATTCATGTAATCGTTGACTAACAGCTTCTTCCTGGTCTTCAGGTCTGTGGAAACGGATCAAACATGATCCGGCTTTGAGACCAGACTGTCTGCAGCTTGAAGGCGTTTTCCCGCTCTCACCACATGACCTCTGACGGTGAAAATGATCAGCCCAGCATCAGTCAGAAGATCAGACTGTGGATTCATCCAAACCCGACTAACATGAAGAACCGGTTCTGAAAGTGGTTTGAATGAAGACCTGGAACCAACAGAGCAGATGTTCTGTAAACTGAATGTTCATGTCGTTATGGTTTCACAGTGAAGCTCCAGAACTGGACTTCATGCATGAACGCTGAAGTCTTTGCTTCATTTTCAGTCAGATTTGGTTTTTTGTTTCCTAATGAGAAACAAATCAGGAGAAAAACGTCAAATTCTAGTTGTTTAAAATCTGGAGCCACTTTTGAACCAGAGCTCTGATCCATTTGGGTCACAGTACTTTTTAAAGCTGTCGGTGGAGTGAAAACTCCAGTGAGTAGTGGACTCCCTTCAGCTTCAGGTCATTACCTCCAACAGTTGGTTGGAGCAGACACAGGTATCAAACTCACCTGAACCCTGACTCACTGCTCACACTTCTGTGCTCCTAATGATGTCAACAGGTTACAAAGTTAAAGTCCCACGGTTTGGTGGGTGAAATTTGTTCTCTCCCCTGAGGGAGCGGTGAGCTGCAGACACAGCCGCACTCGGGAACCATTTGGTGGTTTAACCCCCCCAATCCATCGGCCGTATCCACAGATAATCTTGCTGCTCAGAGTGATCTTAAATCCCGAAGGAAGTGTAATCAGTGGATTCCAACTGGATCTGTTTCATTTCTCCTCTGGTTCTGTTGGTGCTGTTCTGTTTCTGCTGATGGTTGGAGTCCAGGAGAAATTCCCAGATTTCTGATTAGTGACGGATTCGGATCATGGGAGCAGAATCGTGTGAATGAAGGTTCCATGATAACAGATAGTGGTACTGAGCACATTCTGAGCTCATAGCATGTTTCTCATTAACATGTTCTAGTAGCGAAGAATGAAGGTCTGACCTTTGGACGTTGGAGTGGACAGAAATGCATGCTGGGAAAGTTTTTTATGTGCTTTAGCGTCTGAGCTGGTAGCAGGCCAGCTTCAGTTCAGCTTCAGATCGACTCACATCTGCTCAGAGGAACATCCATTCCTGACATGTGAAACCAAAGAGGCAGGAGGCTCCGCCCACCTAACGCAGGTTCTGGATCTGTAAGTAAGTCATGAAAGCTGGTCTGAGCTCTGAAGTCACGAGTCTCGTCTCCTCCACAGCCCACCAACGTGGGTGTTGAGAATGCAGGTAGGCAGCAGTAAAACACAGCAGGTTGTGTCCGTGTTCAGGAGGACAGCCATGTAAACAGAATCAAAACAAGATCATACAAAGAAAAGCTTTTGCTTTTTAGTTTTGATCTCATGTTTGTGACTTTGTTTTAAAGGTAAATGAAACTGATGTCACCAAAAACAGAAGCTGGTCTGTGTAAAGTCTAAGTTACTGCTCAGAATATTACTGGTAGGTAATAAAATGATAGATTCAAGATGATAAAACCTGTTATTTTAAATCCAGATTATTGCTGCTGAACCCAACAAACAACAGGTTTTAACAGAGAATTCAGCTGTGGAAAGTAAAGAAAAGGAACACGACAACGCAGCTAGAATCCAATCATTCTTTGGTCTTCTTACATCTCAACGTGATGAAAACATCTTCATTTCTGCTTCTGTTTGCTGGCCTGAACTCTGATCTGATTCCTGAATCTGAAACCCAGAAAACATTGATTTGTTGATTTCTTTCCCTCTGAATCTGTGTAATGTTTCATCAAACAGGAAAAGCTCATTTTCCTCTGCAGAGTCACAAGACCTTCACAAACCACAGAGTTCCAGAGACTTCAATAGAGATGGAGTCAGAGCAACATGTAAAGATTATGGTCCCCCCCCACCTACAGATAAACATAAACCATTCATCAAAACACTTCGTCAAGACACAATCACAACATCTTCAGAACATCTTCAGGACATTATCTGGACTGAACTGAAGTGCTGGTTCTTCTCCAACTCACTTCAACTCAACACCAATGAAACGGAGGTTCTCCTAGTCAGAACAGAATCCATCCTCTCCATGAGTAACTCATCAGTCACCTCCTACATCATCAGAACATCATCAGAACTTCATCAGAACATCATCAGAACATCATCAGAACTTCATCAGAACTTCATCATCAGAACTTCATCAGAACATCATCAGAACTTCATCAGAACATCATCAGAATATCTTCATCAGAACATCATCAGAACTTCATCATCAGAATATCTTCATCAGAACATCATCATCAGAAGTTCATCAGAACTTCAGAGACTGAATGTCTTCATCAGAACATCATCATCAGAACTTCATCAGAACATCATCATCAGAACATCATCAGAACATCATCATCAGAACTTCATCAGAACATCATCAGAACTTCATCAGAACATCATCAGAACTTCATCAGAACATCATCATCAGAATATCTTCATCAGAACATCATCAGAACATCATCAGAACTTCATCATCAGAACTTCATCATCAGAACTTCATCAGAACTTCATCAGAACATCATCAGAACATCATCAGAACTTCATCAGAACATCATCAGAACTTCATCAGAACATCATCATCAGAATATCTTCATCAGAACATCATCAGAACATCATCAGAACTTCATCATCAGAACTTCATCATCAGAACTTCATCAGAACTTCATCATCAGAACTTCATCATCAGAACATCATCAGAACTTCATCAGAACATCATCAGAACATCATCATCTCAGAACATCATCAGAATTCATCAGAACATCATCAGAACTTCAGAGACTGAATGTCTTCATGTCTTCTTGCAGAGAACATTTCTTTCAGAAGTATTAACTGCTGTTGTTCCATTTCCTGTTGTGTAATTGTCTATTCGTTCAGAGAAGAAGTTTCAGTTTGGCTTTAATCTGAAGTTATTATGGGATGTAGTAAGAGGATGTCATGAAGTCACTAAATACTTTCAAATCTAAAGTTGATCTTCTGAATGAAGAAAGGCAGCGGGGGAGGGGGGGGTGTAATCTGTAGTAAAAGGTAGTAATTTTGTTAAGTGACTCATCAAGAGGAATTTAATCCCAGATCCATCCAGACGGGGTTGGGGGGCGGGGGGGGGGGGGGGGGGGGTCTTTTGATCAGGAAATGAGGCCAGAACTGGGCTGCAGAAAAAGCCCCAGATCCTCAGTGGGAGTGGAGTCAATTCAGGGAATGAGAAGATCAGACTATCTGTCGAATGCGATCTGTGTTTTCTAATTAGCAGAGAGAGAATGAAAGAGACGCAAACGCAAGGAACTCTGGGATGTGTGGCTGTGCCGTCATCCTGTAAATCAAACAGACGAGCAGGAGAGCAGCTTCAGACCTTCATGTTCAGGAGAACACGGGTCCTGGATCCAAACCTTCTCTCTTCATGCAGCTCATGTTAGAGATCCAGCACAGTTTCTACCTTCAAAGCTAGCCTGAAAACATTCCTCCTTAAAACATTCCTCCTTAAAACATTCCTCCTTAAAACATTCCTCCTTAAAACATTCCTCCTTAAAACATTCCTCCTTAAAACATTCCTCCTTAAAACATTCCTCTTTGGACAGGTTAGTGTTCTGCCAGGTTAGCTAGTAATCAGAGAAGATTCCCTCTGCTGTGGCTCTTGAGAGGTTAGATTAATCCTGATCTGTTTAAATGTCATTTAGAGATTTTCTATCATGTTCTTCTCCACATCAGCTCTGAGGTTCTGTCCTCTATTCTCATTTCTTCTCCTCTCTTCTACTCTTTATTCTTTATTAGATTTAGTCCTCCATGTTTTTGTTGGTGCAGTTCCATTCACATGTTGTTCTTCTCATGATTTCAGATCCAGGTGGATCCCCCACGCTCCTGCTCCTGGTCGTGGACTGACTGAGGACTTCATCTCCACTCGTCCCTCAGCTCTATCTGAATGAACTCTATTGTAGAAGCTCATTCTTCTTTACCAGTTCTGGTATCTCCTGTCCGTCCTGGGATAGGATCTCTCCCTCATGTGGGAATCTCTAAGGTTTCTTCTTTTTCCTGATTCAGATTTTTTAGGAGTTTTTCCTTACAGAGAGGGAGGGTCTAAGAGCAGATATCCAGTTTATTTAGTCTGTTTAGTCTTTAGATATTCTTCATGTTTCATGAATATTTTCTGCATCTGTAAAATTACCTGCATGAAGCTCAATGAGGGAAATTCTCTTTGTGATTTTGGGCTATAAAAATAAAATTGAATTGAATCTGAACACACATGTTCAGGAGAACACGTGTCCTGGATTCAAATCTTCTCTCTGTTTCCAGTCGTCTTCATACATACATGTCTTCATACATGTGGACACAGAGCCTGCAGGTGGTGATTCTTTAATATTTCAGAGGCTCTCTGCTTTCACCTCCTGCCTTGCATACTGAACACAGAGATTTCTCAGCAGACCTGCCCCCCCCCTTCATTCACACTTCATTTTCCCACATTTCCCACAATGCATCTCTGTCGGTCAGCACGTCACCAGAATCAAGCAAACCCACGACTTTCATTTCCACCACAACTCTCCTGCAACTTTGACGTATGTACCGTGACAAGTCATGATGACTTGTTACCGGGAGGCGTGTTCTCTTCTGTCATCTCTCTAGTCTTTTTCTACTCTGTTCTCTTTCTCCAGCCCTGCACAGACGCGCACTCGTAACTCGGACTAGAACAGAGCGAAGAGATTACCCTGAAGTTTGACATAGATCCAAAACTAGACAAGATTAGTTCAATGAACTTAAAACAGTGAGATAATACGTTTATCAGAAGGAAATGATAACGTTTACGTAATGAAATATGTCATCATAAGTACATGAGGTTTTCTGAGAGTTATATTCCTCAAGCAGGAATTGAACCCTGATTTCTTAACATAGCAGCCCTGTTCTTAACCAACTAATGGAATTAGTGCTGCAAAAGACAGAAAAATCCTGAATTTTGACCATTGGTTAGTTATCTACTTCTTAGTCCTTACAAACTCCGACTGTTTGAATACCGTAAAAAAACTTTTGAAAACAGAGTCAAGAAGAAGTCCATGATAGATTAGGACGATAATGATGGAGGGTTTGGGCCTGGTTTGGTCACTATGACAACATTAGCTTCAAATCTCAGAGAAAGAATGTTAACATTTTGAACATCAAGAAAAACAAAAAAGTAATTCTTACTTATGAGTAACCAGCAGCTCCAAACTCTGGGGAAGAAAACAGGATTTAAAAGCAACTTTTATCAGCAATGAATGTATAATTTAATGATGAGAAACTCATCTTAATGTTAACTGATTTATGGGAAGGGAAAGCATGTGAATGGTAAAGCTGGTATATTTGTATATATGTACGTGTTTTTGTATAGATCTTGTGTGTATTCGATTATATGGACAGATGTCTGATGGTACTTAATTTCTGCTTCTGAAATAGTTTATATTAAAGATTAAAATTAAGATATATTTTTAGGGGGTAGGATTAAAAAAAGTTTTTAAACTTCTTCCTACTCCATTTTGAACTACACAATTCAGGTGTAATATCTTTTATTTATAATTTATAAAAAATTTTGTTTTCTTGTTTTGTTTTGTTTTTTACCATGTAATCTGTATGTTCAAAATAAAGGACTAACTAACTGATGCCAACAGAAAGATTGTGAGGAGGATGGAGACCTGCTAGTTAACAACATTAGAGCTGAAAACACGAATCCTGTTTGAATTCTTTACGTAGCTGGTTCTCTGGGGGAAATCATCTGTTTTTCTTTATCTTTGACATTCAGAAGACGACAAACCAGTTTCCATCAAACACAGTTCTGATATAAGCTCCGCCCACTCTTGCAGGAACTTAGGAGCAGTATATGTGTAACGGATGTGGACCTTCACCTCCGTTCAAACAGAAATTGACACACGCGGGGTAGAGGTTCACAGGTTTATTCTGTAAAAAGGTGAAAAACAAAAGAAATTCAAGAAACTTCCACTGGCAGTAGCACATCCGGCTCCCCTCTGCAGTTCTCCGTGTTCTGAGAGGGCGGGGGCCAATAAACATAACATTACAGTTATAAATTGATTTTTTTTCTTCCATAAATTAAATTCTATTAACTCAAACAACAATACATTCAACTTTCTATGAACAAAAAGAAGTAATAAATAAAACATGTAAAACTATAGAGGTGAATTGCAAAAATAAAATGCTCCACATGTAAAAATTAAATACACATACCTGTAAAAAGGTGAAAAACAAAAGAAATTCCAGAAACTTCCACTGGCAGTGGCACATCCGGCAAATGATCAAAACGTAAAATGGCTGCGTTTCCCCGACAGTCTCTCATGTGCCTCGTGCACCTGTTCGCTAGCCAAAAAGAAATATTCTCTACTAATACAAAATGTACAAAACTTAAAATAAATAAATACAAAACTGGGCTCAAAATATAAATATATACATTTTTGTAAAAACTAACTGAATAACAAAAACAGCGTGTGAAATAAAGTTTTAGAAAGATTGACAGACATTCGGCAAAGCCTGGCTTACCCTCTGCAGTTCTCCGTGTTCTGAGAGGGCGGGGGTGTAGCCACCAAGCTCAACACTAGCAGGGACCGTGCGCACTTCCGGTTTTTCAAAATAAAATAAACAAAAACGATAAAATTCACACAATAAAGAAAAATAAATAAAAATGAAATAAAATAAATGCCAGAGCATTTTTAACTTTGTTACATATGGATCTCTCCAGAATATATTTAGTAACATTTAAAACTCATCTTTAACGTTTCAAACACGTTTATTTAAGTAACGGTACCAAACTCAAAAGTATAATGAAGGATTACTCAGTTAAAGTCAGGGTTTACGGCGGAGGGAGGGATGTGCTGTGCGCATGCGCGGCAAGATGGGAGCGCTGTCACGCGGCTCTCCTCCACCTGGACGTTTGGGTTTGGTTCAATACTTTCATTATTTACATGTTGTTATTTATGCTTAGATTCTTAACAAAACTGAGCAAAATGATGGTAGAATGTGGAATCTGCTATCAGAATGACGTCATCTTATTGCATTTCGTTTTAACAATATTTGTATTCTCCATTAAAGTTGTTGTTTATGTTCAATAGTAAAAGGAGAAAAAAGATGAAGGAACACTAAAGTACAATGATAGAAAAGACATTTTTACACGTTTAGTTTAAGTAAATCTGCTCAAACACAAGAGGATTTTATTTTGAAAGGAACTATAGCTACTTTCAAAAGTAAAATAAGTTAATTTTATACAGAAAACTCTGTTGCAGATTATTTTAAAGCTATATTTTATAAATAAATGTCTTGATGGCCATAAAAACATGAATAAAGTGTATTTTTCTATCTTTGAGGAGGAGACTCTCGTTGGATTTGAGTCCAGAGGAAACTGGATCATCTGGATCTTTCAGCATTAAATCTATCAGATCCCTGGACTAGATATTGATATTGTCTGCAGGACAATAACACCATGTAGAACCTCCTCCATAAGAAACCTAGAAACACCTGAGAGAAGCTCTAAAACAGAAACCAGATCCTCAAAGTCTTGATGCTTCTGAAGATAAACAGGAAGATTCTGAGGAGAACATCTGAAGATCTGAAGATTCATCTGTTTTCTTAAGGTTTTTAATGTTTCCCTGGAGATCCTTTTATTCTAAAGTATTTAAATCAAACACAAATATTGGGTTATTGAGAGCAGAGGATCAAAAGTTCATTTAGAGTTTCACGTTACAAGACAACAAAGAAGCTGATGATGACGTCACAATAAAAGGGTTGGAATATGACAATGTCAAGTTTATTTCATATTAACATTTTTAGGTGCTTCTCAAATGCAGTATATATACTGTATATATACATATATATATTTGTATGTATACATATAGTAGAACTTTTATAAACGTAAATGAAGGAATCCTTAATCCTTCAATCCTTCACCTGCCTCCGACTGACCTTCATTTGACCCTGAAGTTCTTGTTCTTTGAGGGTGGGGGGGTGCACAAACCAGAAAGACCCCCCCCCCCCCAAGAACTTGTTGTCATTCAGCGGAGTCTCCCGCCAGATCTGCTGTTATCAGAGCAGAAATGGTTTTGTCTCTTTCTAATAGGATGACGGAACCGCAGCTGCATGTTAATGCGGGAATCAATGCGGGGGGGGCGGGGGCGGGGGGGGGTGTCCTCACTTGTTTGAAAATGAGACTCACGAATCCCCCCCCACTCCCCACCGGTCGCTGTCAGCAGTTTGCGGGTCACAGCGAGCTGTCACCGCGTGCGGGGGTGGGGGGGGGGGGGGGGGGGGGGGGGGGGTTTCCTGTGAGCTCGGCTCGCGCGCCTCATTCTTCTTCATCTAAAGTCCGTCCTCCGCCTCCAGGTGAGTCTGCAGGTGAAGTCCGCCTCCACAGGTGAGTCTGCGGGTTTTTCCCGCCTTAGGCTGGATTTTCTCTGATCCGTTTCGCGGTTTTGACACTGACTTTGTTTGGACTTTTCGCGGGAACTTCTCCACTGAATGACGCAGAGACACGCGGACGTTCGGCGCTGTCATTAAGCACCAGAACCGAGCCAGTCCATTTTCATCAGAACCGAGCTTCAGCAGCGCAGAGAATTGGTGTCGTGTTACCTTTAGGACCCGGCGGAGCGCGCGCGCGCGGAGCGGCCGCGTGGCTCCATCCCATCCAGACGCGCGTCTCTCTCTCCTCATTCGGACTCGGCTCGACGCGCGGCAGAGATCCCGCGCTCACAGCGGCTGTCCTGCGGGATCTGCTGATGGATCCCAGTGGATCCGCTGAGGATCTGCGCGCCGTTCCGATGAGGGGAGCGCGGGGACGCGCTGCGTAAACCAGAACAGAGGGATTCCTGGGCAACATCCAAAGTTCGGAAGAAGTTCTGTCAGAGAGGTGGACTGCTCCGACTGATCGCGGAGGGTCGGGTTCTGCGCGCGCGACCCTTCCCGGAGTCCCGCCGCGGCTCCGCCGGATCAGAGGAACCTGTTGCTTCTCGGCTCATTTGATGTAAGTATTCTGGTCTGTTCGCGCGCGCGCTCGTTTGTCTCGCGGCTAAAGCGCGCGGAAGACCATCTTGAAACAGCGCGCAGTCCTGTTCAGGGCGGGAAGAAGCTTCAGGACAGGATGAGCTCTGATCGGAACAGAATCTGTTCTGACCGGAGAGGAGATGGAGCTTTGGCGCCAACAGGAGAAGATCTCCTTCCTCCTCATGTATCAGGTGGAGCAGGAGATCTGACTTCTCTTATTCAGAGCAGAGCGTCAGCCTCGAAGCGTTCGGACAGGAGCGCGCGCCACATTTGGAACATGTCCCGCCGCGCCGCTCTGCGCGCACGAGGACACTCAGTGACGCCGCGCGGGCAGCGGGCTCTGCTGCGGAGGAAGGAAAAGAGGATTCAGATGAATCCACCAGAGACTTCTGCTCCGAGACCGTCAGGAACACTCGAGCCGATGCGCACGCGGAGCGCGCACGCGGAGCACACACGCGGAGCACACACGCGGAGCGCGCACGCGGAGCGCAGTGTGAACGGATCGAGCCGTGCGCGGTTGTAGACGCAGAGAATCCTCTGGAAATCCTTCATCAGGCTCTAGAACACATGTGTCAAAGTCAAGGCCCGGGGGCCGGATCCAGCCCTCCGGGTAAATCTATCCGGCCCTCCAGATCATTTTAGTTTATTGTTACTAACGGCCCAAAGTTATCTTACACTTATTTTAACTTGTATAGTTTTTTTATGGAGAGTAAAATATTTAAAGTTTCTTAAGGTTTAAGTTGATTTATTCTGGAATAATATTAATGCATTTCTATTATTCATAATCAGGTTAAAAAGTTACGGTTTTAAAGTTTTAAAAATTTAGTTTTAGAGTCTTCAATAAATGCTTATCCTTTGCGGCCCGCGACCTCAGGGGGGTTTTGGATTTTGGCCCCCCGTGAGATTGAGTTTGACACCCCTGCTCTAGAACGTCCAGGATCTTCTAACCCCCCCAGACCACAGCTGGAAGTCTGTTGGTCAGAATGATAAATCACCTGCCTGCAGGTATCCGCCTGTCATTTGTAAAAGCGGCAGATGGGGGTGGGGGGTGGGGTGGGGGGTGCAGACAACGTTGAGGGTTGAACTTGTTGAACTTGTGATGGCATCTCTGTGTCGGTACGTTTCACTGAAGCATTGAGTGATGGGTAACAGTTCTCAGCAGAACCTGAAGAACATCTGAGCTCCCATAGAAGAGGAGAAATCATGAGAAGCTCCTCCAGCCACATGGAGATACCACTGTCCCACTCGGCTGTCCACTGGCGGGACGTCCCGTGTCAGGAGCTACTGTTGAACGCTTGATAAATCCTCTGCAGGTTTGAGTCTCACAGAGAGCTTCAGGCTGGAGGGCTCAAGGTTGAACCGCACAGGTAACCTGAGCTCACCTGAGCATGAAAGGCATTGGAATGCTCAGGTGAGCTCAGGTGAGGCTCTGCAGCTGCAGGTGAAGGATACCTGTCACTTCCTGTTTGACAGAAATGACCTGCTGACCTGAGCTCATCGAGTCCTGCCACAGCAGACAGGAACCTGCGTCTGAGTAAAAAGGTGTGGTGGAGGCGTGGCCTTTATGCCATCATCCACACGCTCCACTGAGGGCTGCTGGACCATCGTCTGATGACCTTCTGCACTGGACCCAGAGAACCTCCAGAACACTGCTGGTTCTGCAGAGGAAGAGCTGACAGGAAGAGGAGGAGCTACAGCTGAAGCAGGGACAGAAGCTTCAGTCAGAGGAACTCATCGACTCAGAGATCTGGGAGTTTTTAGGAAGGAAAACGTGGAATTCTGGTTGAAAAAGATCAATGTAGATCAGTTTGGTCCAGGCTGCATTCCACCGTCTGACCTGAAGTGGACCGGACCAGAACCATAACAGAAACATCATCTTCTTATCTGTAGTTTTGTTTTTCTCTTGGTTGTAAAAACTCCCTCCAACAACCAGAATCTCTTCTTAGAGTCCACTGCAATAAATAAATGAAACAGTTTATTCAGTTTTCTCTACAGACTGAATGTTTTACATCTGATGTTAAATCAATCCTGATAGGAAACTCAATCAAAAATATAAATGTTTGAATCAATGAAACTGAAACTGAATGAACCTCTGGAACGTCCTGCTGTGATCCTGTGAGATCAACCTGATCAAACTCCGTCTAAAATCAACGTTTTTATCTTCTGGAGATGATATTTGATTCTATTAAAGACAGAATATGGTCTTTATTTGGAGGTTTGGACAAAAACAATCTTTGATTTGAATAAATAAGATAGAAGACCAACTTTGATCAGACGGCTGCAATGCAGGTCAGCTCACCTGTGGAGGGGGCGGAGCCAAACAGAGCTGTCTGCTATTAGAACTCCACAAAGAGGAAAGTGATCTCAATCTGAAAAGAGTTTTCTACAACATCAACAACCACCTGTGTTGTTAAAAGATCACAGAAACTCCAGGTTTCTCTGTTGAAGCCACTCAGACAGACTGAAGGACCATCACTGTCTGGAGGACAACATCTGAAGGTCCATCATGGAGCTGGAGGTCTGTCATGTTCTCTACCAACACAAACTCTTCATGGATGAGGAATCTGGGAATTGTTTTGGTATTTTCATTCAAACATGTTGATTAGATTTATTCTTTATTATTCTGTCTAAAACTTTCATTCTATGATGTAAAAACTGTTAAACATTTCTGAGGTTTCCACAGTTAAATGAATCCAAAGTTTTTTCTGTTTTTGCCTGATTTTATGTCTGATGTGTGAATAGAAGATGGAGAATGAAACCAAATAAACGAGTTAAATTGAAAATTCAAATGTAAACAGTTTCAGACTCCTGGTTCCAGAGAGTTAAACTCACAAACATGTTGGTGTTAACCTCCTCATGGTTTGACCTTCATCTGTTCTTCATCTCTCCCCTAGTGGTGGAATTGAGCATTGCAGTCATTTCTTTGAAGAACCAGAACTCACAGGAACAGGAGAGAAACCTGCTTTCTATTATGAAAAAGCTTTTGATTTTTGTCTTCATAACTGGGATTAAACCATCTGGGGGCCAGAAACGGCCCGCGGGCCGTATGTTTGACACCCCTGCTGAAGATCAGTGCTCATGTCTGGTTGTGTTGACCTTCTCGTGTCTGGTTGTGTTGACCTTCTCGTGTCTGGTTGTGTTGACCTTCTCGTCTCTGGTTGTGTTGACCTTCTCGTCTCTGGTTGTGTTGACCTTCTTGTGTCTGGTTGTGTTGACCTTCTCATCTCTGGTTGTGTTGACCTTCTTGTGTCTGGTTGTGTTGACCTTCTCATCTCTGGTTGTGTTGACCTTCTCATCTCTGGTTGTGTTGACCTTCTTGTGTCTGGTTGTGTTGACCTTCTCGTGTCTGGTTGTGTTGACCTTCTCGTCTCTGGTTGTGTTGACCTTCTCGTCTCTGGTTGTGTTGACCTTCTCGTGTCTGGTTGTGTTGACCTTCTCATCTCTGGTTGTGTTGACCTTCTCGTCTCTGGTTGTGTTGACCTTCTCGTCTCTGGTTGTGTTGACCTTCTCGTCTCTGGTTGTGTTGACCTTCTCGTCTCTGGTTGTGTTGACCTTCTCGTCTCTGGTTGTGTTGACCTTCTCATCTCTGGTTGTGTTGACCTTCTCATGTCTGGTTGTGTTGACCTTCTCATGTCTGGTTGTGTTGACCTTCTCGTGTCTGGTTGTGTTGACCTTCTCGTCTCTGGTTGTGTTGACCTTCTTGTGTCTGGTTGTGTTGACCTTCTCATCTCTGGTTGTGTTGACCTTCTCATCTCTGGTTGTGTTGACCTTCTCGTCTCTGGTTGTGTTGACCTTCTTGTGTCTGGTTGTGTTGACCTTCTCATCTCTGGTTGTGTTGACCTTCTTGTGTCTGGTTGTGTTGACCTTCTCATCTCTGGTTGTGTTGACCTTCTCATCTCTGGTTGTGTTGACCTTCTTGTGTCTGGTTGTGTTGACCTTCTCGTGTCTGGTTGTGTTGACCTTCTCGTCTCTGGTTGTGTTGACCTTCTCGTCTCTGGTTGTGTTGACCTTCTCGTGTCTGGTTGTGTTGACCTTCTCATCTCTGGTTGTGTTGACCTTCTCGTCTCTGGTTGTGTTGACCTTCTCGTCTCTGGTTGTGTTGACCTTCTCGTCTCTGGTTGTGTTGACCTTCTCGTCTCTGGTTGTGTTGACCTTCTCGTCTCTGGTTGTGTTGACCTTCTCATCTCTGGTTGTGTTGACCTTCTCATGTCTGGTTGTGTTGACCTTCTCATGTCTGGTTGTGTTGACCTTCTCGTGTCTGGTTGTGTTGACCTTCTCGTCTCTGGTTGTGTTGACCTTCTCGTCTCTGGTTGTGTTGACCTTCTCGTGTCTGGTTGTGTTGACCTTCTCGTCTCTGGTTGTGTTGACCTTCTCGTCTCTGGTTGTGTTGACCTTCTCGTGTCTGGTTGTGTTGACCTTCTCGTCTCTGGTTGTGTTGACCTTCTCTTCTCTGGTTGTGTTGACCTTCTCGTGTCTGGTTGTGTTGACCTTCTCATGTCTGGTTGTGTTGACCTTCTCGTGTCTGGTTGTGTTGACCTTCTCGTGTCTTCTCCAGGTCGCTGACAGAGACTGATGGACGTCCGATTCCTGAATCTGATGGAAACTTCTCCTTGAAGCTTCTGGAGCTGAAGATGCTTCCTGCTTGTCTGGATTCCTCATTTCCACCTCAAACCTGCAGTTAGTGTAGACCCCCCAGTGGCCCCTCCCACCTCTTACCCTCATACCCCCACTCCTCCCCAGCATGCTCTGGTGGAGCCTGTTCGCCCTGCTGGCGCTGTGCTGCAGTGTGAGCCGGGGGCTGCAGCACTACCAGACGGCGTGGGGGCACTACGACGTGTGCAAGTCCCAGATCTACACGGAGGACGGGCTGGCCTGGGACTACACGGCCTGTCAGCCGGAAGCTACAGACATGACAAAGTACCTGCGCGTGACCCTCGACCCCCCCAACATCACCTGTGGAGATCCACCAGAAATGTACTGCGCTCTGGTGAGTCCGAAGCTCTGATGGAGACAAATGAGGATGTGTGTGTGTGTGGGGGGGGTACATGAAGGATATATGTGTGTGTGTGTGGGGGGTCTGAGATATGAAGACTCAGACATACAGAGAAACATCTGAGCTGTGCAGAATCTCTCCTGACAAACCAAAAACCCCAACATGAGGTCCAAAAGCCCAGAACCAGGACAGAATCCATCAGGACCAGGTGTGGAGAGCTTCGTCTGGGTTTCAGAGCTGTTACAGGTCAGTTAGCCAGCAGACTGACGGGGTTCTGGGTAAACCGGACCCTCTGACCCGTTGGGTTCTGGGTAAACCGGACCTCTCTGGTCGCTCTCCTGACCCGTTCGGTTCTGGATAAACCGGACCTCTCATGGAGCGAGCGGTGCTCTCGTGACCCGGTGGGTTCTGGGTAAACCGGACCTCTCGGTGCTCTCCTGACCCGGTGGGTTCTGGGTAAACCGGACCTCTCATATGAGCGAGCGGATGCTCTCGTGACCCGGTGGGTTCTGGGTAAACCGGACCTCCTCTCTGCGTTCTCCTGACCCGTTTGGTTCTGGGTAAACCGGACCTCTCGGTGCTGCTCTCTGACCCGGTGGGTTCTGGGTAAACCGGACCTTTCTCTGCGTTCTCTCTGACCCGTTTTGGTTCTGGGTAAACCGGACCTCTCTGCGTTCTCCTGACCCGTTTGGGTAAACCGGGCTCAACTGGCCTCTCTTTTCTCCTGGTTCTCCGACTGCTGTAATGGGACTTCTCGGTGACTTCTCGTCTTGGTTCTGGGTAAACCGGACCTCTCGGTGCTCTCCTGACCCGATAGGTTCTGGGTAAACCGGACCTCTCGGTGCTCTCCTGATCCGATGGGTTCTGGGTAAACCGGACCTCTCTGCGTTCTCCTGACCCGTTTGGTTCTGGGTAAACCGGACCTCTCTGCGTTCTCCTGACCCGTTTGGTTCTGGGTAAACCGGACCTCTCGGTGCTCTCCTGACCCGATAGGTTCTGGGTAAACCCGACCTCTCATAGAGCGAGCGGTGCTCTCGTGACCCGGTGGGTTCTGGGTAAACCGGACCTCTCGGTGCTCTCCTGACCCGGTGGGTTCTGGGTAAACCCGACCTCTCATAGAGCGAGCGGTGCTCTCGTGACCCGGTGGGTTCTGGGTAAACCGGACCTCTCTGCGTTCTCCTGACCCGTTTGGTTCTGGGTAAACCGGACTCTTCTGCGTTCTCCTGACCCGTTTGTTCTGGGTAAACCGGACCTCTCGGTGCTCTCGTGACCCGGTGGGTTCTGGGTAAACCGGACCTCTCGGTGCTCTCCTGACCCGGTGGGTTCTGGGTAAACCGGACCTCTCTGCGTTCTCCTGACCCGTTTGGTTCTGGGTAAACCGGACCTCTCTGCGTTCTCCTGACCCGTTTGGTTCTGGGTAAACCGGACCTCTCTGCGTTCTCCTGACCCGTTTGGTTCTGGGTAAACCGGACCTCTCGGTGCTCTCCTGACCCGATAGGTTCTGGGTAAACCCGACCTCTCATAGAGCGAGCGGTGCTCTCGTGACCCGGTGGGTTCTGGGTAAACCGGACCTCTCTGCGTTCTCCTGACCCGTTTGGTTCTGGGTAAACCGGACCTCTCTGCGTTCTCCTGACCCGTTTGGTTCTGGGTAAACCGGACCTCTCGGTGCTCTCCTGATCCGATGGGTTCTGGGTAAACCGGACCTCTCTGCGTTCTCCTGACCCGTTTGGTTCTGGGTAAACCGGACCTCTCGGCGCTTCTCCTGACCCGATCGGTTCTGTGTAAACCGGACCTCTCTGCGCTCTCCTGACCCGTTTGGTTCTGGGTAAACCGGACCTCTCTGCGTTCTCCTGACCCGTTTGGTTCTAGGTAAACCGGACCTCTCGGCGCTCTCCTGACCCGATCGGTTCTGTGTAAACCGGACCTCTCTGCGCTCTCCTGACCCGTTTGGTTCTGGGTAAACCGGACCTCTCTGCGTTCTCCTGACCCGTTTGGTTCTGGGTAAACCGGACCTCTCTGTGTTCTCCTGACCGTTTGGTTCTAGGTAAACCGGCCTCTCGGCGCTCTCCTGACCCGATCGGTTCTGTGTAAACCGGACCTCTCTGCGCTCTCCTGACCCGTTTGGTTCTGGGTAAACCGGACCTCTCTGCGTTCTCCTGACCCGTTTGGTTCTGGGTAAACCGGACCTCTCTGCGTTCTCCTGACCCGTTTGGTTCTGGGTAAACCGGACCTCTCTGCGTTCTCCTGACCCGTTTGGTTCTAGGTAAACCGGACCTCTCGGCGCTCTCCTGACCCGATCGGTTCTGTGTAAACCGGACCTCTCTGCGCTCTCCTGACCCGTTTGGTTCTGGGTAAACCGGACCTCTCTGCGTTCTCCTGACCCGTTTGGTTCTGGGTAAACCGGACCTCTCTGCGTTCTCCTGACCCGTTTGGTTCTAGGTAAACCGGACCTCTCGGCGCTCTCCTGACCCGATCGGTTCTGTGTAAACCGGACCTCTCTGCGCTCTCCTGACCCGTTTGGTTCTGGGTAAACCGGACCTCTCTGCGTTCTCCTGACCCGTTTGGTTCTGGGTAAACCGGACCTCTCTGCGTTCTCCTGACCCGTTTGGTTCTAGGTAAACCGGACCTCTCTGCGTTCTCCTGACCCGTTTGGTTCTAGGTAAACCGGACCTCTCGGTGCTCTCCTGACCCGATCGGTTCTGGATAAACCGGACCTCTTGGTGCTCTCCTGACCCGATCGGTTCTGGATAAACCGGACCTCTTGGTGCTCTCCTGACCCGTTCGGTTCTGGGTAAACCGGACCTCTTGACGCTCTCCTGACCCGATCGGTTCTGGGTTTCGCTGCTGATTAAGCGCGGGTCGTGTCTGTTCAGAAAAGCACTCAGATGGAGCCGCAGGAGCCCGGCACTGCAAAGTGCTGGGTATAAAAGGCCGCGCCTCCCACTGGGACCTCCCACTGGGACCTCCCACAAGTAAACATTAACCAATTAAAGGGCGTCTTCAGCAGGAAAGCTCCAGAAACCAAATCTATCCAAGTTTCCTCTGAATGTTCTGCAGCTGAATGGATCAACAATAACATCAGATCAATATTCACATTATCAAACATCAATGGATGATCTCATCAATAAAGCTCCAGTTTCAGACCTCAGATGAATTCATGAAGAACTCAGATGAATTCATGACACCAGATAAAACCAACATCTCTCAAAGGAATCCTGATGAAACTCTGTTAAGAGGATTTAAAACGTGACCTTAACCTGTTCTCTACGTGTGTGTGTGTGTGTGTGTGTGTGGGGGGGGGTGTTTATGTGTGGGTGTGTGTGTGTGTGGGGGGGGTGTTTATGTGTGGGTGTGTGTGTGTGGGGGGGGGGTGTGTGTGTGGTGTGTGTGTGTGTGTGGGGGGGGGGTGATTGATCATCTGTTTCTTTCCTGTGAATTTATTTGTTCTGGTTTTGATTTTAGGCTCTAAATAGTTGGAATCTCTGGACGGCAGACAAACTGCTGCGTGTCCATGAGCGCGTCCAAAGCCCGGTCAATGCTGAGGGAGAGCATCAACCAGAAAACTGAGGCCAAATCAGGTGTTATTGATGCTGATGTGCTGTAGCGCCCCCTAAAGGGGAAGAAAAACAAACAGGAGGCAGTGGAACCCCCCACTCTTCAGCAAACCAGGACTGGGGGTCCCTCCAGTGTTAAGGGGTGTGTCCAGGTTTAGGGTGTGTCTCTCCAGGGCTGGGGGGTGTGTCCCTCCAGTGTTAGGGGGTGTGTCCCTCCAGTGTTAAGGGGTGTGTCCCTCCAGTGTTAAGGGGTGTGTCCCTCCAGGTTTAGGGGTGTGTCTCTCCAGGGCTGGGGGGTGTGTCCCTCCAGTGTTAAGGGGTGTGTCCCTCCAGTGGTAAGGGGTGAGTCCCTCCAGGGTTAGGGGGTGTGTCCGTCCAGGGTTAGAGGTGTGTCCATCCAGGGTTGGGATTTGTGTCCCTCCAGGGTTAGGGGGCGTGTCCCTCCAGTGTTAAGGGGTGTGTCCATCGAGGGTTAGGGGGCATGTCCCTCCAGGGTTGGGAGGTGTGTCTCTCCAGGGCTGGGGGGGGTGTCCCTCCAGGGTTAGGGGGCGTGTCCCTCCAGTGTTAGGGGTGTGTCCATCCAGGGCTGGGGGGGTGTGTCCGTCCAGGGTTGGGAGGTGTGTCCCTCCAGGGTTAGGGGGCGTGTCCCTCCAGGGTTAGGGGGTGTGCCCATCCAGGGTTAGGGGTGTGTCTCTCCAGGGCTGGGGGTGTTTCCCTCCAGCACCCTGTTCCAGTTTTTCTGTAAAACTATTCTCCAAACTCTTCTTGACTTTTCCAGTTTATCCAGAGTTAATTTCTACAATGCTGATGAATCGTGCTAGAAATTGAACTAATAGATTATCACGTCAGAGGATTGTTCATATTTTCTGAGCTGCACACAACAGAAGTTGTAACAGTCTTCTACATCTCAGTCTGTCAGGATTATTGCCAATAAGATGGATCAGAATGAATCCTCGTTCTGTCTCAGAACTGAATCTAGTCGTTCTGCTGGATTTACAGCGAGGAGTTTCCTGAAAAAAGAAATTCTGTGAGTGAGGAGAACCAAAACAAACATCTGGAAAGAGTTTGGAGGAGAATTCAGATGAAAGGATGAATGACTGAATGATTGAATGAATGAATGAATAAACAAACGAATGAATGAATGAACAAATGAATGTGTGAATAAATGAATGAACGATTGAACGAAAGCATGGATGCATGAATGAATAAATGAACGAATGAATGAACGAACGAATGAATGAATGAATGAACAACGAATGAATGAATGAATGAATGAACGAATGAATGTACGAATGAATGAATGAAAGAATGAATGACTGAATGACTGAATGATTGAATGAATGAATGAACAAACGAATGGATGAATGAACGAATGAATGTGTGAATAAATGAATGAACGATTGAACGAAGGCATGGATGCATGAATGAATAAATATACGAATGCATGAATGAATGAATGAATGAAAGAACGAACAAACGAATGAATGAACAAATGAATGAATGACTGAATGAATGAATGAATGAATGAATGTGTGAATAAATGAATGAACGATTGAATGAATGCATGGATGCATGAATGAATAAACGAACGAATGAATGAACGAACGAACGAACGAATGAATGAATAACTGAACGAATGAAATGAACGAATGAATGAATGAACGAACGAATGATGAATGAAGAATGAACTGAACGATGAATGAACGATTAAATGAATGAACGATGATGAAATGAATGAATGAATGCACGGATGCATGCACGGATGAATGAATGAATGAATGAATGCACGGATGCATGAACGAATGAATGCACGGATGCATGAATGAATGAATGCACGGATGCATGAACGAATGAATGAATGAATGAACAACGAATGAATGAATGAACAAAGGAACGAATGAATGAATGAATTAAAGAATGTATGAATGAATGAATGAATGAACAAACGAATGGATGAATGAACGAATTAATGTGTGAATCAATGAATGAACGATTGAACGAATGCACAGAGGCATGAATGAATGAATGAATGAGTGAACGAATGTATGAATGAATGAATGAATGAAGAAACGAATGGATGAATGAACGAATGAATGTGTGAATCAATGAATGAACGATTGAACGAATGCACGGATGCATGAATGAATGAATGAGTGAATGAATGAACGAATGAATGAACAAACGAACGAATGAATGAACAAATTAATGTGTGAATAAATGAACGATTGAACGAATGCACGGATGCATGAATGAATAAATGAATGAATGAATGAATGAAGGAATGAAGGAATGAATGAATGAATGAACGAATGAATGAATGAATAAACAAACGAATGAATGCATGAATGAATGAATGAATGAATGAATGAATGAATGAATGAATGAATGAATGAATGAATGAATGAATGAACGAAGTATTGAATTCTTCCCATCAGCCCCTCTGGCTGAGAGGAGACAGAGGAGATTCTCTCCTCTGGTCATCTACCTGCTGAAGTGAGAGTCTGCTTCTCACCTTTAGAAACGATCAGAGCTGCAGGAGTGGACCTGACAGAACTCCACATCCAGAACATTCTGGTCTTCAGGAAGTCCAAACAGAAGAAGGCTGTCGTGTTCTGACGTGTCCTGACTCACAGCTCTAGTTTCACCTTTTCTATGACCCTTAACCTGCTGCAGCCCCTTCATGAGAGCTTCAGCTTCAGATCATGAACACGTCTGTGTCAGCGGCCGACATGTCAGAGAGGTCAGAGGTCAGACCCCGAGCTGTCACCGCCCTCTCTGAGTCTCTCATCCATATATTAGTTTGGAGACGGGGAACAGTTGGAGCGTTTAACTGTCGTCACCTCTGTGCCCTCGGCTCCGCCCGGCCCGCCACATCATCGCCACGCCGCCAGGTACCGAGACACTCGGATGACACGCTACATGTCCCCGAGCGCAGCGGCGCCGCGCTCATCGCCGACGCCTGCCGTCTCCTCTGTCTGCTGGCTTTCTAATGTGCCCGTGGCTTGTTGGTGTCAGATGATGATGCAGCGTCCCGCGTGGAGGCTGCACCCCGACAGATGGAGACGGGCGGGCGTGTTTCCTGGGACAGAAGATGCAAACGTCTCCTGAGAGAATATTCCAGAAAGGATGAGGGTGGAAAGAAAGGAAACAGCTTCTGTTAGAAATCCAGGAACCGTTAACAGACCTGCTCACCAGTGGCCCCCCCCCTCCTGTGGCATGAGTCTGCCCCTCCCCTTGGTTTTATTTGCACCGTAGACATGTAGGACCTTGGTGGGGGGGTGACGGGGCATCACTGCCAGCAGCAGTAGATGGGACCTTCAACCCTCTGTCCCCTCCCCCATCAGACGTTTCTTCCTCTTTATTTGGATGAAGCAGGTTTTACTGCAGCTGTAGGAGTGGAACATCTGTCCATTCAGAGATCCTCTATCAGACGTTTCTTCCTCTCAGCAGGTTTTACTGCAGCTGTAGGAGTGGAACATCTGTTCATTCAGAGATCCTCTATCAGACGTTTCTTCCTCTCAGCAGGTTTTACTGCAGCTGTAGGAGTGGAACATCTGTCCATTCAGAGATCCTCTATCAGACGTTTCTTCCTCTCAGCAGGTTTTACTGCAGCTGTGTTTTCCTGATGACAGCCTCAGCAGTGAGATGACAGGTGACTGTTGTGACCCCCCCTCAGAGAGCCCAGCCATCATTATATCAGATGGTATTGATCAGTGAGAGTCACAGACGCTGCTGTAGAACCGGAGGACGGACGCCGCTGGTTCTGAGCGCGCTCCGTGCACGGCTGACATTTCAGCAAAGCTTCATTCCACACGTTGGCATTTCACATTAATAAAAGACAGGAACGATGAAGAACACGCATGTCACGTGTTGATGAACAACACAGGAACGCAGACTGAAGCTTCACTTCATGTCACATGACCCCAACCTGAGGGTTACGAGTACAGGTGGGAGTGGCCATGGGTCTGGAGCTTTTCAGGTGAGAAGCTTCAGGTGAGGGTCTTCAGACCAACACACCCTGATCCCCTCACACAGACTCTCTGGGCTCCTCCCCATGAGTTTCTGCTGGTTGGTTAGGGGTCCGATAATGAGTCCTTTTGTCCTGCTCCTCTCTGTAGTCCGAGTCAGCTCAGCCACCTGCTCGCCGTGATCCGCCGCTCCGGCGCCGAGCTTTGACCCAGAACAAACGAAGCTGCCAGCAAACAAAAGAACCACAGGGGAAGGCGTGGAAACCGGGTCAGAACAGAACCAGTGAAAGCAGCAGCTCTGCTGATGATGGTCATCTTCCTCCACAGAGCTGCAGATGTGATGAGAGCAGCACTCTCAACATCTCACACACTCCACTGACCTTCACCGCCGTGAAGGTCAAGATGGAAAGACCGGTTCTATCCGGAGCTCCTCTGACCGCGGCTGCAGGTCAAAGTTCTGCTGAGCTGAAGATGAAGCTTCACTGAAACACAGAAGTAAAAGAACTGAAACATGAAAACCAAAACTTTTCTACGTGTTTTGGAATCATGTTTGGATCTTTGGCCGACTGAACCAGAAAACCTACATGTTGAGACCGGAAGAGTTTCAGCTCCAATGGGGGCTTGGTGCTTTAGGACGAGGAGAGGGGTCTGCCCCCGGGGGGGCGGGGTCTAAAAGGCTCCTCTACATATCTAGGGGCTTGATGCTTTAGAACGAGGAGAGGGGTCTGCCCCGGGGGGGGCGGGGTCTAAACGGCTCCTCTACGTATCTGGGGGCTTGATGCTTTAGGATGAGGAGAGGGGTCTGCCCCGGGGGGCGGGGTCTAAACGGCTCCTCTACAGATGATCTCTCCGTTTGTGGAGACGCTGGGATCAAACGTTTCTCTGAATCATCAGAGCGGGCGGGGAGGGGGCCCATCCCAAAGCTCATTTGGACTTCCTCTGTCAAACGGGGCAGTGGGAGGAGCCTAACTCTTGCATAGATCTGATGCGCTCTTGTGGATGTTTGGAGAAACTTTCTGTATCAGCAACTGTCATTCTTGAACTCCGATGTGTTACATCCTGTAGGTGTTGAACCTTTCAGGTGTGACACCTTCATCAATGACCACACCCCCTTCAAACCACATGCCAACACCCTGACGGTCTGATGTGTCTGGAGTGTTGACCTCATCAGGTGTGACACTCGTGCCTCCTGCACTGAGCCGGCATGCCGCAGCGGATCCTTTGGAACCGTTTTTAAAATATCATTTTGGAAAAAATGTCCTAAAGACGGAGAACTCATCCATTTTCTCCGGGCAGCAGGAGTTCAGGAGGAACGTTCTGTGCTTCTCAGTATTCCTGACTGATCTTCCCTCAGAGAAGAGAAGAGGGAGTCTGGGCCGAACGCTCGGCAGTATCGAGGGGGGGGGGGATCTCTGATCATCATCTGGATCATCAACGCTTGACCTCGTTGTTCCCGGAGCAGAGGTGAAAGGAATGTCAGAGAGAGGCTGTTTTCCTCTCAC